>CM076071.1:9270000-9670000 GCA_038088235.1 Zacco platypus | reverse complement strand
TATTTGCATTGAAGACACGCTTTGCCCTCACAAAGAACACTTGTTTCTTCTCCTTTTTTTCTTGTTTGCATTCTGCTCCAGAAACTGATTGCATTCTGCTCTGCACTACAGATCCTTATGCTTCAAAGTTATTAAACGTCTGATCTGAAAGCAGCAACCTGTTGTTTTCCACAGCAGTGTGGAGCAGAACAACTTTGACTCAGAGAGTTAGTTTAAAGAGAGAGAAGTGGGGGAGGATGCATGTGAATATTCTTCCAGCAGGTCAGAGTTCATGGGCTCCATCAAGAAGTGTAGAATGCTTTTCCTGTTCACCTCCAACTGTGCGGTTTATAGAGACAACAGAATAACATGTTCAATCGACTCATTTATAACTTTGTGTGCTTGAGGTGAGCCGTTTCATCAGAAAAAACTGATGCAATCTGTTTGAACTGTAGTAAAACAGGAAGAATCTACTTTAAATCTGGGACATATAGTAGCCTATCAATGACATCAGTTACTTTACTCTGAAGCGGAATATGATGAATTGTTTTGTATAGAATGTTGCAGGAAAAGGAAGTCTAAAAATAGGTCAAAAACAGCACATACGCATTGGTTTGGTTTGGTTAAAACACTGCAAACCTGCATGTTATATATTTAACCCCTCTGCTTTAATCCCTTGTTTTCTGATTTGCGATGTCAGGCCTGTTGCTTTGACAACAGCAGAATGTGGTGAATATTTCATGATGAGGGGAGGGGGAGGGGGAGGGGTGGCTCGCCAAACTTTGACCTGGGGACTAATCTATTCAGACAAAAAGAAGCAGACAGGAGTTGAATCCTGAGACAATTAAGGTGCACATGGTCAACCCTTTGTGAGTTCTCTCATTTGAGTGTTATGTTTACAAATCGCTCCTGCTGCTTTTTTCAGCTTTAAAACATTGCTCAGTTGGGTTTTCTCTAGACTTGCGTTCTTATAAGTCAATCTCTTTTGTCTTAGCCTTGGGATTCACTGTCTTCGGCCCTTCTGTCAGTAAACAGTGTTACTGAAAAAGAAATAAAATATTTGAAATCATGAAGTTTTAGAACATTAAAAATCTCATCAAATGATGTCCACCAGCTGAACGATTTTATATAGATTTTATTTACTTGCTTTTTAAAATACTGACACTGAAGCACTAACACAAGTAAGATTTAATGCCAAAAAAAAAAAAAAATAATGTCATTGTGCTCTAGAAATTGTTAGGGTTTTATTTAGAACATTATACATTATAAATTTCACAAACAATAAATTTATAAAAAAAAAAAATAAACACTTTTGAGATTATTTAATTGATGTGGTGTTTGATTGAATGGATGAATAATGTAAATGGATGTAAAGGATAAATAATGTAATTTGAATTTGTTAGAGCTCAAAATATATAAATATATACCTATCACAAATCAATATTTATTTATTTGTTTGTTTGTTTGTGATACAAAATTGCCAAATGCCATATTGTCTTTCTTTTTATTTATTTATTTTGTTAATAGAGTTTTTTTTAAAAATATTTTAAAATAATGTGGACAAATATTCAATTGTTAGATCATAATGGGTACCACAGAAGGATATAATTATTAGAATTATTATCTAAAGAGATTTTCTGTGCACTTCCTCCTGGAGCACCTTATGGTTAAGGGCTTTGCTCAAGGGCATTGAGCAAGAAGATGATCTCAGTAACTCTCCAGGGCCCCTTATAGTTTGCAATTGAACTTGCAGCCTTTGTGCTCAAAGCCTGGATCCTTGACTCCACCTTGCTGGTTAAAAATTCTAGGCTTGTTCAAAGACTGACACTCCTGAACAGAACTTGGAGATGCTGCAGAAACTCTTCTGTCGTCCATTACTGCGTAAATCACATTTATTTCGCCTCTCATCATCCATCAAAGTATAGGTGCTTTCATCTGGCAGTGTCTCTTTGTACTTGTAATTAGTTTTGGGACAGGAGATCGACTCTATTAAAATAGCATAAAAAGAGAATAAAGAGGTTTGTGTTTCCTTGTCATGGATGCTCAGGAGCTCTGCCTAATAATGGCTGATAGATTCACTCTGTCAGGCTGTAGAGAAAACGCCAGTCTGGCATGTTTATGACATTACCTCAGAGTAGGACCAGCACTGGAGTCAGCCACTCATGGTCGAAAGGGGTTTATTATGTGTCCTGAAGTCACATCGATGGCTTTGTGGCTCGGACTACACAACTGCTATTATCCAGCTAACAAAAATATGTTCTAAGTTTGCTTTGCTAACGTTGAAGTTATGAAAACCTTATTTCTGAATAATCTCTGAACATCCAAAATGTAAAATTTTTGAAATGTACTAAAAAACTTTTTTTGCTGTTATGCAAAGGTTAAGGAAACATTCCATTATATCATTTAGCAAACATTATGAGTGATGTTACTTTTCATCTAAAAAAGAAAGTCCAACTGAAAAGTTTCAGAAAAAAACATTTCATGAATAATGTAGAAATACAGTGATTGTGCTAAATGAAGATCATGACGCAAGTTCTGGAGGAGCATGCTGTTAATCACGCCCTTTGGGGTATATAAGCATCGTCTTACCTTACCTTCTTCTGATGACCTTGCTCAAGGTCCTGATTCCAGACAAGGATCTTCTTCGACATCCTCAACTCCAGAGTCTGTGATTGTAAAAAGAGGACACCTGGTTAGTCATCTAACTATCTCTCCAAAGTGATGTTCAAGTCCTTTCTCCCCTCCTCCAAAAAGGCTTCTAGCTAAGACCCTTTTACCCCACCCTGTCACTTCCAGCCTTCCCAACCAACGAATTAAGCAAGCCATTATATACCTCCTCATCTCACTTCAGGCATTCAAAGCATGTCTCTTCTAACTCCAAAACAGTGACTACATCTCCCTTCCAAGACACAAGTTCTGATCTCACTGTACTTCAGCATCAGACAGCCGATACCATGTATCAAGGCAACGCCCTTCCACCTCAGGTTTCTATTACTTCTCAGTCTAATTATCCATTCCTTCCCTTCCTGCTCTTTCTCAAAACCTTCCGACATCTGCTCTCCCTAATGCAATTCCTTCTTCGTCCTTTTATCAAAATATTGCTCTTAAATGTTCACCGGTTTCCTCATGCCCTCTTCTTTACCCTTTTCCTTGGGCTAACCAAACACTGCCTACCCTACCACTGTCATGCCCAATGTTCTCTCCTCATATCTGCCTTCCATTCCTGCTGAATTTCCATCATCTTCATCTGTTCTAGGAGTAGATCCACGCTTGAGGCTGCCTCCGCAAGGACTATCTTCTATCTATATTTCAACCTTGTAACATCTCAATTCCTGGCTCTCTTTTTCCTTCCAACTATTTCGCCTATGGAGTAGTCCCTATAACTTGAGGCTGCCACCGCTGTCGTTGCCGTCAGGGGGCATAAATAGCATAAATAGCATAATTCAAATTGATGAGTCCTGTTTAAACTATCACAGTATGCCAAGTTATGCCAATCCACCCAAACTTCTGGCATATCCTTGGAATTCAATGGAGAGAGAAATAATATTTTGCAGTCCATCAAACGTTCAGCTGTAAGAGCAGCCCCAAAATATTTGACTCATTGTCTGAAGTCCTTTGCTGGATCTTGTCGAAAAACTATGCGATCCCCTTCCCAGTCCATTTATTAGATGATTTCATTTCAATCTCCCCCTCCACATGCTCTCCTTCCTGTGCATCTTGCTGCGATTTTAAGAGTGATTTCAGAATGAGGAGTTCCCGTTTCTGAGGGAAAAAAACTTGGTCCCATGCACAAAATTGAATTCTTTGGAATCTACTTGGATTGTCTCAAATTTCAAACATCTCTTCCCAAAAAGCAAATCGGATAGGATAATTACAGTAATATCCAACCTACTAACGTCTCACCAGGGCACAAAGTGGGACCTTGTCTCTCAGTTTGGTCACCTAAACTTCACCATGCGTATCATTCCTCTCAGGTACCCTTACATTTCCCCTCTCCTTTTGCTTGCATCCTCAGTCCCAGCTTTCGCTGGCCCAATAAAGATTAATCACTTGTGTCTCGCAGATCTTCATTTGTGGACTACATTTCTCAACCATTGGAATGTGATGTCTGTCTTGTATGACGCCTCTCTCACTCTGGTGACATGCACCTGTTCACTGATGCAGCCTCATCCTCAGGAATCAGAGGTTTTTAATTTATTTAACTGAAAAACATTTCTCCTGTCATTCAATGTGCATAGGGTCAATACAACAGAAGCACAGAAAGGCAACAGCAAATGAGGTCTCTCGGTAAATGTTTGTTTTTCCTCTCTTACATTCGACTAAATCCCCAAAGCATCAAGCAAGCTCATCAAGCTCTTTTCACGAGTTCACACTTACAAATAATTAGATAGAATAAAAGAGATTGTGTATTTGCGTGCTGTCCGGGGAAGGGCTCTGAGCTCAGAATGTGGCCCGAACCCAGAGTACTCTCCCGTATCCCTGGCTGGGATAGGAATTAGCCGAGAGTGAGGAGTCGGGGTGTTGGAGGGATTCAGAAAAGACTGTCAAGGAACGAAGGTGAGTCCATTATATATAGACCTCCAATCGTACTGATTGGGTAGATCATTTGAGCATGCTCCTCCTGAACTTTGTTAATAAAACAGCATTTTTCTTAGACCCTTGTGCATGTTTGCAGGTCTGGGGACCCTGGATGTGGTTTCCTCTTGAGGCCCCCTCTTGTTAAACAATCTAGCTTCATGAGTATTATTCTATCATGGGTGTTGGTTATCCCACGTGAATGAAAAACCCCTCGTCATGAAAGACCTACTTTATCGTTAGTCAGCATGAAATTGTTTGAAAGTGAGACGTATTGAGACGTATTGTCAAGTATGGTGACCCATACACACAGCAGTGAGTAGTGAACAAGTGCACACACACCCGGAGCAGTGGGCAGCTATTGCGACAGTACCCAGGGAGCAATTAGGGGTTAGGTGCCTTCCTCAAGGGCACTTTAGTCATGGTATCGAAGGTGGAGAGAGTGTTGTTTATTCACAATCCCCACCTTCAATTCCTGCCAGCGTGGGAATCGAACCTGCAACCTTCACATTACAAGCCCAACTCCCTCATCATTAGGCCATGACTACCCATACGACTTGTCCATCCTATTAAAGATGGAAACAGCTGTTTATCAGTTCAAGTCTTCCCTTGAAAGTGCAGCACGGTTCTCCCTTATTGCATTGCCGTGTGCTTGGGCTCTGCTATTATTTGGTGCATCAGCAATGGGTCCAGCATGAAATGGTTTGGGGGATCCTCTCATTGTATATGGGAGATACTCCCTGTGTAGTCGCTTAGCACTTTACTGCTATTGACTACCTCAGCGCTGGTGTGTTGAACTCTCCATCCAGTTAAAGCTCTTACAAACCCGATCATGCACATTGCCGCAATGGTAATTCACACACTTCTCCTTTTATCTAATCTGTATTCTCTGGCAGTGGTGATCTCATCTCGTTATTTAAACCGCCAGCACCTGGCTATTTATGCCTGCAAGGAATCACTGCTTGTACTCCATTCCTAGGCAGTCCTTTCTGCGAGGCTGTCTTTGCATAGGTCTTTGCCTAGCTTATGTCTTAAGCTAGGTCTTTGCCTATAGGTCTTTGCCTAGCTTATGTTTTTCGTGCTCCTAGGGTCAACCTATGTCTGCAGTCCCTTGGCTAATTTTTTTGTTTTTTTTGATGTTCTAGGGAGATAAGAAACTTATCTATTATCCAGCCATGATCTCAAAATGACTTGTCTTTGATATTGTTAATATTTAAATTTTTTGGAGGGGGGGGGATTCTAATTCTCAATTTAAGAACAAACTTTACCCATGGACTGCACGCCAAACCTGTTTTCCTATACATTTTTGCATGATTATTATATAATTAAGTGAACTTATGAAATGAAGTTCATGACACAAGTTCAAGAGGAACTTGTTCCACTAGTCATGTCTTCATGGGGTATAAGCAGTGTCTTACCATACCATACCTCCCCTTCTCCACCTTATGCCTAACTTGAGGGGGGAGTCTAAAAGCTCATTCTCAATTTAAGAACAAACTTTACCCATGAATAGCACGTCAAACGTGTTTTACTGTACTTTTATGACCCTATGATTATATGATCAAGCGAACTCGTCATTAAAATGTGAACGATGAATAAAGAACATTTTTGAGCTAACGTTTTGAAATCATCATTAAAGACCAGATAACTCTTAACGAACGTTCTATTAAAGTTACTGCAAGAACGTTTATTTATAACTTTTAGTGAACCTTACCAGTCAAAGTTCTGAGTTCTATTAGTATTTGAGTTGCATTATAGCTGATAATGATAGACTAGGCATAGAGTGTCAAATGCAACCTTACAGTTGACTGACAGTGGAGAGCAGATGCTTAACAGACAGTTTTGATCAACTGCAACCTGGCAGTTAGAATATAAGAATATGTCCCTCCTAGCCACATTACAAAAACACAAAATTACAGTACTTGTGTGTGACGTCATGTACCTGTCATGAACAGCCATTCTCACTTTAGAGAAATCACAGTATCGGGTTCTTAGTTTTCATTCAGAAACCTCATTTCTAATGCATTCATAATACACTACATTGGCCTAATAACCAGCAAATCTGATCTCTCTCAGACATGGACGTGTGAGGAGGAGGGAGAATTCCAGGATGAATGAAAAAGGGAGGGCTGGGAGAGAGAGAGAGAGAGAGAGAGATAGCAGGGGCGCAGGCAGATGGTCGGGCTGGTGTGGAGTCTTGCTTCGGTGGAAATCCCTGAGTGCTTAACCCCTCCTCCACTAGGGAGAGATGTGTCATGACAACAGTTCTCCCCCCTCCCTGCGACAGATCCTCACTGCTATCACCAATCCAGGCCCCCAGAGGAGAAGAAACAGCTCTGTCAGTCTGCCTCTGCAATACTATTCACAACTGCCTTTGTGCAGGTGCAGGGAGTGGATGGATGGATGCATAGATAGATAGATAGATAGATAGATGATAGATAGATAGATAGATAGATAGATAGATAGATAGATAGATAGATAGATAGATAGATCGATTGATTAAGATCAATAATTATGTCAAAATGGATGTTTAGAATATTGACCTGAATATTGTAACAAACCTGTGCATGTCTGTTCTCTTAGAGCCACTTCTCTTGTCTCACACTTAGAGCCCTCTACTGGCTCATCACAGTCACAACACCCACTTTATGAAAAGTCACTGCAACGGGTTTAAGATATTACAGTTGTTCTCAACCATTTGATTTCAAGGCCTTTTCCAAAACATTATTCAAAGGGTCCATGTAGGCATAAAAAGCTGCTTTGTTTAAAACAATTTATACAATAATAATTCAATTCAATTCCAGTTTTAAGAACTGAGCTTTTCAGTAGTTTGTGGGGGATTTTAAAAATTGTTCTTAAAAACATATATATAAATAGTAATTTCTACCTGATAAAATATTTTAAAGCTTGACATAACTGGAAAAATGTATATTCATTATAGAAATTTCCATGACTTCCCCAGGTCTAAAAATCACACTTTTAAATTTCCCAAGTTTATCCAAGACTGTGAGAAATAGCTTAAATAGAATAGCAGTTTACATCTTTATCTTTCGCTATTTTACCATGCTTTAAGGCACATTTTGCCTTATTTTATTCACTTTAAACCATCTTGCCCCCCACCGAATTAACGCTGAGGCCCCTTAGTTTAGAACCAGAGGTAATAATTTTTTTGTTTGTTTGTTTGTTTTTTCAATTTTCACAAATGATATAAAGCTACATTTCAGAAAATATAAATTCTGGAATGTAAAATGAATGAATGAATGAATATTGGATACTTGTGGCTAAGACTATATAGAGTTAAAAAAAAATCCAATATCAAGTAAATGTACAGAATTATATAGATAAATAAAGAGCACCACATGCAAACCTCACTTCACTATTACACCAAAGGAGGGCAGTGTTTCACGTTTTATAATAATACCATCTAACACCTGTTGCCACGTGCAACAGAGCAAAGAGAATAATGGATTTACGTGAGCATTACAGAGACATAGATATTCCAGAAACAGATCAAACATTTTCTCCTCAAAGAAACCAGTGACACATCATCCTCTTTTACTGGGATGTACGTGACATCCTCAGGCACAATGAAAAGTCCATTTGTGAACCCTCCAGGTCTCAAGAGCATGTTTGAAGTCATGAATTATTATGTGATTGTGTGTGTGAAAGAAAACAGCCACATTATCAGTAGGCTTCCTGGAGGGTTGACTGCGGTGCAGCCATTTAATCAATACTGACTGTTCTTGGGTTTTGTTAAATGTTGGTAAGTTTTCATAAATAGCATGTAGTAGCCTAGTACTCTTCTTGTAAAAAGCCTGGGCTGCTTGTCGGTGAGCTTCAGTCGGTCTTTTCAAGTAATTCATTTCTTCCTTCGTGTTTGTAGGCCCAGATCAAAAAGAGTCCACTGAGACGCCATCAAGAGACCTACAACCTGCACGCGTATTTTTTATTTTATTTTTTGAGAGAGAGAAAGAAAAATCTTTGGTGAGGTGTGAATTCCCACTTTCAATCAGTATTTTTCAGTGTAGTATGGACCAGGGGCTGCCTTCAGGATTTTATATCGAGGTAAGCACAGAATTAGGACCCCCTGAAATGTAAGTATTGTTTTCAGAGAAACGTGATTAACGAAAAATGAAGCCTCCCTTTGTTTCCAGTCATGCTTCACTTTACGTGTCGGCAGTTTGACCACTGCTCTACAGGTTTATGGAAGTTCAAGTCCATTCACTAAGGTTTTAAATATACAAGCTTGTAGCCTATATTACATTATCTTATGTTCTGTCATAGTCTGCAATTTAAAAACAAAAAATAGCACAATTTACTTGCCTCAAACAACTCCGTATCTATTATTATTATAATTGTTTTTGTTGTTACATGTGTTAACATGTGAATGGAAATGTCAGGCTTTTATTTGTGCTTAATGGAGAAAACAACGGAGCTGCGCACGCAGGTTTATGGCTGCTGTAAATTTACCTGCCACGAGACGGCACTGTTTTCGACACTCTTGATGCTTTGAAAATTTTCAAGAACTATTTAAAGCTTCAAAGATTTGAGAGGCTTCATTTCTCCTTCCCTACTTAATAGTTTTAGGCCTTTTTGCAGTTGTCTCAATCGAATTTAGCTGAGCGTTTACTCATTTGATAAACATTAACTATCTAATGTCATTTTTCGTGCGTGGAAAAAGCGACTAAACTAAATAGCCAATCAGATTTATTTTCACCCTTATCCTCATGCCCACCCACGCATGCACACTTGACTTTATAACACACAAACGCACACTTTTATTTATTCTAATTCTCTGTTGCTTTCTTAATGTGCCTATAAAGTGTATATTTTAAATAATCAATTTAAAGATTATGTAAAAAAAATATTATTATTATTAGCATGCTTTTTATGGCAAGTCTTTGGGCAAATATATATGGACTCTGACATTTGACACATAAATGAAGCATTTTGAAACCATTTAAAGATATTTTCATTGACCTTTCAAGAGACCAATTTTAAGGGCATTTAAAGAAAAAGCACCAAGTGTCTGTTCACCACATTCACAACTGACTAGAATACACCATACAAAGGTCATGGCAATTCTTTTGCTAACATGCACTTCAGAGAGAATCTTCTATATCAATGATTTTCTGTCTCTCTTTTTAGTCTTTCATCTCTTTGTTTTAAGTTTGAAAGAAAATGGGTAGTTGACATGATATGCAATTTTACTGTCCTTAAAGAAAAATCCCAACCATTATTTTTGTTATATTTGTATCCTTTGGTTAGACAGAAAAGAACACACATATTACATGTGAAAAAAAAAATGGTCTATACTAAGTCTCATTTTATAGTCTCCTCATCTGTACACAGTGCTAGGTAGTAACTGATTACATGTAATCCGGATTATGTAATCATATTCCAAAATAGATTGTTCTACAATACTCATAATCAGAGTACAGAATCCCAGTAGTTCCATCACAAACCTCAGTCTGAGAGTCCCTGACTAATGTAAAATTTAATTCACTTCATGTTGTTGATAAATGTCACACTTTTCCGTTCTGTTTATTCTTAGTTTAATTTTCATGCGCTTTCAGTTTGTTTTCCTCAGTCACCATGTGTTCCTTTGTTTGAGTTTCCTGACACTCATCAGTTTCCATGGACTCTAATCATCTAAACAGCTGTTCATCTTTTAATTAATCACCATGTGTATATTAGTTTCTCACCATCACTCAGTGTTTGTTTGGTCTCATTTATGTCAGTACTTGTTTGTATACGTGCCTGTTGGATTGTCATTAAAAGCTGCATTGGAACTTATCCTGATTTTCTTCTTCTCTCTGTCTGAACTTTGCTGACAGAAGATTGGACCAAATATGAATTATGCAGCTCTATTTTCTGCTGTGGCTCATGAGAGCACAGATTTTAGTTTTTTACGGAACATTTTTGTTGTTTTGCTGTCACCTCCCCCTACGACAACGAGACCCTCAAATCGTTGTTCTGGATCGGGGGCCAACTTCCGCTACCCTGTAGACCTCCCAGACAACTCAGGACTTGACTGGAGGGAAGCCATCATCAGGTGTCTGGAGAGCATCTGACCCTGACACAGCCAGACCCAGATCCCAGTCCAGCCCACCACAACCTTCGACCACGGAGAATTTGTGTGAGCCCCACGCAGAGAGCTACGGCGAGCTACCACCTGCCGCAACGCTTCAGCCAAAGACTGAGGAGAAGAGGACAGAACTGACCGTCGCCCCAGAAGTGGAGCTCCATCTGACCAGTGCTGTGAGCCCACGACACTTGTGGACGGAGTAGTGAGTATGGACAATGAGGACTGGCTGATAAACCTCAGTGAGGAGCTAACAACTCCCAACCTATCTAACCTGATACCTTCTTCATTGCTGTTTCTAGACAAAACCATGAACTCTGACTAATTTTCATTGACCTGAATGACTGTGTAATATTTACCGTTATTCTGTCAATTTCTGAAGCTCACTCAGTCCTGCAGCCTTGCCACTGCCGGATGTTTAAAGCCCTGTGCCATCTGCATGGAAGGCCTGCTTTGATGTCAGGCTGCAGGTCGTGTTACCACCGGCAGCACCAGCGCAAGAAGATCCTGCTGCTCCACCTCCTGCTTCAGATATCTGCGCTCCATCTTGAACTGTCGGCTGCACCTTGGTTCCTCCCACCTTCGGCTCCACTGGAGACCCTCGGTTTTGCAGCTCGGGTTTGCAGCTCCCCCTTGTTCACTCGTCACACCACTTCCGCCATGGACTTGCTGGACCGTCTGCTGCACCCCTACGGCTGCAGTGGGTTTCTCCTTCCCCTCGCTGTTACCTCTGTCGTACCAGCTTCGCCTCAGCCCTCGGGTACTCTGGCTCCACCTCCGACGTTCATCACAGTGGGATCACCGAGCTCTCCGGAGCCAGTGATGTTGCTCAAGTCTATCAGCTCTCCGTCTCTGCCCTAGGATCCATCGGCTGCGCCTCCATCGGTTGTCACCAGGATGTCGGATGTCGACCCCTGGGCTCCTCCCTCCCTCAACTCCACCATGGGCTGTCATCCCTGCTGTGCTCTGGGTCTGTGCCAACAAACATCCATCCTCGCCACAAACTACCACCATCCCTTCGCCTGCTCCTGTCACCATCCCTTCGTCTGCCTTCTAAGCCTTCTCCTCTCCACACCGCCAGGTCGCTCCTTCCAGGAGGGGGCGTTCTGTCACACTTACTCGGTTCTGTTTATGCTTAGTTTTCGTTTTCATGGACTTTCAGTTTTTCAATCACATGAGCTCCTTTATTTGAGTTTCCCACCATTCATCATTTTCCATGGACACTAATCATCTTCACAGCTGTTCATCTTTTAGTTAAACACCATGTGTATATTAGTTCCTCACCATCACTCAGTGTTTGTCCGGTCTTGTTTACATTGGCACATTGTTTACATTGGTTTGTATTCTTGCCTGTTGGATTGTCACTAAACACTTCATTGGAACTTATCCTCATCATTTTCAACTGTATGTCTGAACCTTGCTGACAAAAACATAGAATGGAATAAATCTTTCTCTTTGTATTTTTATATCAATATGGTACAAGATTATCCTATTCAAATCAATGTGATAACTAAGTTAGGTGAAAAGTAATCAAAGTAGTCAGCTTCTATTACTTAAAATGTGTATTGGGTTACCTTACAATCAAGTAATCAGTTACTGACAACAATTTGTAAGTAATCTACCCAGCACTGTCTGTACAGAATAATGTATTAAGATGAACGTGCATAGACAAGCAATTGCAACATATTGGCATCAAGATGTAGGCTAACTGAGAGTATACAAGTTATCTTAAAAGGTCTATGCAGTTTTGTCACTAATCGTCAAATCTATAGTAGTGACAATCTGTGTAATCAAAATGAAGAAACAAAATAAAAACACAGTGAGACAAAGACAGATTTTTGAGGATGAATAGATGCACAATCAAACACAGACTACATACATTTCTGATTCTTTATTTAACGTTACTTTATAAATGAAGGGAGGGTTAAAGATATAACATCAGAACACCTGGCCACTTCAGAATATCCTGTGCATTATAGAAAGTGTAGCACCATTTTGGAGACAAATCCAGCGCTGACAGGGAGAATATGTGACCTAATGTTTATTCAGCAATTTTTCAGAAATAGTACATACAGGAAGAGTCTGAGACACAAAACAATGAACATTATTAAGACACATGAGAAACATCACAAGAAAAAAAAAAATCAGCTGAATAAACTCAATTTCACTCTTTCAGAACTCCTAGTTTATCATTTCACACATTTTCCTTCTTACACTTTCACATTTCCTTCCTTTCTTCCCACCGGTTTTTAAACCCTTTCTGCTCCCAGTGACTGTTTGTCCTAGATTTCTGCTTGTCTGTTATTTAAATATTAATCCTACCCCTGGTAATTACATGAGACCTTTCTAAAATAATATCAAAATTGCACACATAATGACGCAGACAACATTTACAGGCTGTTTTAACACACATACCGCAGTGCAACATCTGAGGGCATACAATCCAAGCGTCATATATGCTTAGAATCTATTCCCTAGTCCACAAAGTTTTTGTTTTTAGTCTTATTTGAATGATTTTAATGCGTGTTCGTAATTAGGAGCTAAATAATTTCTCAAATCAAATTTAATATTAGGTAAATGTTAACTGGTCATTTTTATATTGCTTAAAACACAATAAGGAATCCTATATACAAACTCCTGGTACAAAGTAAATAAACAATATATAATGCAACAGAAGGACCACAATAAACAAACATCCACAAATACACAGTACATCGCTGAGGTTGAACATTGATCTCAACAAAACCATGGAGAGGTTTTTTCACTGTAGCACTAAGACTAATGTCACGCATCAAATGCTGGATAGCACACAAATAACCCATTATGTAAGATACATCTGAGACGAATTCAGAATTATAAGATAATGGGTTCTGATTGGCCATTATTTCCTACTTTTATGTTTGAAGGTTCAAACAGAGAAATATTCTATCTAGTTCTGTCAATTAAGACTAATGTCAAACCTTTTGGTTAATCTGCAGTGTTGAGGGACGAAGATCCCTTTTTTAAACATTTTCGAATTGGTTCACTTCAACTAAATTTTGAAGGGAGACTTTCAGTATATCAGCTAGACATATCGCATCACCTGACCATTGACAGTTATTGCAGCAGTTTTGCACACATACAGTCAACACGTGCTTATGAAACCCTGCAGGCGTGTAACAACAGATACTTGGATTGTATCTCTATCTAGGAAGCGAAGATGGCCAATGTTAGTCTGTTAAACTCGCTGCGACTTGTGAATCTATAAGGCAGAGATCCTCCCTCTCAATTTTTTGCTTTTCTTCCGTTTCACTCTCTTCCATCTTAGTGTTTTTCTGGTCGGCGAAGGGCTCAGAAGATGGTGCTCCAGCGTTTGGGTGGAGAGCGAGATCGGCTTTCTCCCTGAGATCGGAGAGAGAGAAAACCAGCATGGTCATCATCATATCAGATGCGTAACACAAAACCTTCTCGACACTGATGTTGGAGGATTATGCAAGGTCAAAATCAACGTTGTATCACCATTAGTTCTGAAACATATTACAAAAGAATAAATGCTGAAGCGTGCATGGAAATAGCACATAGCATCAGCAGGATGGGTGAAGGACTGAATGTTCAATGTCACAACTAGAGCCTTTAATAACAAAAATGACATAATGTTGAGTCATCCATGTTGTAGGAGCATAACCCAGCCATTTCTAAAAGAGTGATCTGAGCACTCAGCTAGTTCTACAGCATAATGGAGGTGGATAGCCAGTCTTATTGGATTGTGTCCACTGTGCAGGAGAGATTGTCATGTGGGAAGTACAAAAGGGAGAAAAGGAAATTAGCAACGAGAGCAGATGAGGTAGAAGTTTTGAGCTGAACATGAGCATCAGTGCATCACAAGTGTTCAAAAGTACCATACGGAACAAATATTTGCAAATATGTACATTTAGATAAAATAGGAAAAAAATGTTTGGGGTGAGTTCTATTTATTTTTTTCTTTACAAATACTTGCATTCAGCAAGGCTGCGTTCAATTGATTTAAAAGGTAAATTTATAATGTTACAAAATATTTCTGTTTCAACTAAAAATACTGAACTTTCTTTTTATCAAAGATTTCTAAAAAAAAATATTTATTCCAGTTTTCAACATTGATAATAATCACACAATGTTTCTTGAGCACCAAATCAACATTTTAGATTGATTTCTGATGGATCATGTGGGACTGAAAACTGGAGTAATAAGTTCATTTAAATAGTGATAATATTTCACAAGGATGCTTGGAGAGCGTACATACCTATATATATTTATATATATATAGTACATATTATATATAAAATATATAATTTATACTCATCACGATGTAATTCCAAACCTGTATGACTTTTTCAATCAGTGGCCTATTTTCATTGTTTTAATATAATGAAAGTAAATGGTGACCAAGTCTGTAAAGCAGTTAATACAGAGTGGAATTTCAGTCTCATACAAAGCTATCAAACAGCTTCAGAAGAACTGAAATATAGTGCACACTTCTTTTTCTTTTCTTTTTTTTTTTTTGGCCCTTATATTGTATTTTTTGTCTTATTCTCTATCCACTTTCATTGTATGTACAAAAAGCACCTCGGACATGCTGATTAACAGCTTTACTTTTAATGGAAGAATGAAAGTCACACAGATTTGAAAAGACACGAGGCTGAGTAAATGATGACAGAATTTCAATGCGAGTGATTCTTTAAGAACCAGACGATATTTCTTATCCACTGAAAATCAAATCTTATTGGGAATCAATGAGAATGAAGAGATGCGAATACTTTTATGCCTTATACCTGGCAAAAGTTCACAACGCTTACATGACGCTCTCAATGACTAACTGAATATAGGAAAGGTTAAGGTGCATGGTAAGACTCAACTTTCACTGTAAAATTGAAACAGAAGAGACGGCCTTCTTTAGAAGCTGAATAAATATTGATTTTGAAAAGCTTAAGTGAATAAAAGACCCTCAATGACTGCTGAAAGACTGAACAGCCCTCGCTGACAGGATAGGTGTCATTACTTTGGTGAGAGATGGATATTATTGGACTGACATACTGAGGGTGACTCTGGGACAGAAACAGAAGCAGTCAATAGTCTCATCAAGGATATGCTCATTTACTTTTTCAAGGACAGAAAGAGAGTTCTAGATGGTTTCAAAGCAATAATCTATGCTCCATCCTGTTATTGAAAATTTTTAATAGCCTTAATTACATCTCGATGTTGAAATTGCTTTCTTTGTATGCATTTGCACAAAGGCGCATCAATCAACAGTAATTGCGTTTAAATGAGAATAACCTCTTTTAAATAGCTAAAAAGGAGATCTAAACTGTATATGATCAGGATCTGACACTGATTTCTTTTTCTGCTGTTTTAGGCTCACCAGGTTGAAGATTCTGGAGAGTGTATTCTGTTCCCTTCTGCGTCTGTGAGGCGATCTAATGCTCTCCGAGCCACGCGCTGACGGGGAAGCCTAAAACACATTGTTTATGAACACAGAGAGGATACCAGCCCGGTGTTGTTTACCCCCTGAAAAACTCTCCTATAGCAGCTTAATAGCAGAAATAATTATAAGCAAGCCAGGTTGATACTATATGTGAAAAGCATAAAAGGCATTTTTCTATCAAAATGTTTGGCAATTTACCTTTAAAAAAAACCCCCACCAAAAACAATGTTATTTGAACACAATTATTTTTCCAATTTCATTTGATGGAATACTTTAAGAAAGTCTCAAAAATGTCGAAGAACTGTAACTGTTTCATAATAGCTTCCTGTGGTCATAATGTTGCAATATGAACGTCTACAAAGAGAGCAATAGCAGGTTTGGAAAAATAATGTTACATGTTTGCCACACATCAAGTATTATAGGAGGGGAAATTTAGAGATGGCAAGAATGCAGCATATGACAATCACAATCATAACATGGGTTATTTACATATTTCAATCTCAAAGTTTTGCCCGCCAAAGTCAGTTATTAATGTCCAACTACATCCAATGCTGCATGCCTGCTTTTTGCATGCCTTTATGTATTGTAGCCTGTGGAGTTAAACAACACGTGACTAGAACACAGGGGGCGCTGGTGAGTCAGTGAATCAGGACCTGGCTAGGGAGTAGATGGGTTGGAGTATGAGTATATGGGGGGAAGTGAACAATTTAAAGACCCCTAGAGAGAAAGCTGCTTTACCGGCTGCGACTCAGAAAAAGTCTCGCTGTCTCAAAGTCATCAAGAAGCAGAGAGTCGCTCTGGTTCAGGAGAAATGCCATCATAAAAGAAAGAGCGCAACAATCAAGGCAAAAAAAAAAAAAAAAAAATACAGTAGAAAGAAAGAAACTGAAAAACAATCAAAAACAGGAAAACATTTCTAATGATCTTACAATCAATTCAGTGCCTGAGATCACTCTTTTATAGCTGAAAGCTGTGGAAATTCATAATCACATGATAGATTAGGATAAAATCGCAACAGATTTCTTAACTAATGCCTATTTCATGCATTTTGGCATTAGGAAATTTGTTCCGCAATGGAATAATGCATATTTAATCTTATGAGAGTGTGCCTAAAATAATTATATTGAAAGCATTAAATGTGGCTAAATTAAAACCACAGTGCATTAATGCTTAATAAACTCCACTAAGAAAATGACACGGCTTAAATTTCATGGCAACAACACTAAAAATGTCATCAATCTGGAGCTTTGTGGAAAATTAGCCCACTCAACCTTATACAACATCTTATCCCACAGGTTAACGAGAAGATCGCATGAAGCGCAGCGAAAAGTTCAGCAGCTGTAATTAGAGCGATGCATTGGTTAATTCACAAAGAAGAGAACAAATGATTAAGGAACACAACAGATCTATTAGAAATGAGACACAGGACGGGAAGGCTTCCTGCAATCAGCCAATCAGATCTGTTTATGGGGGTGTCTGTGAATGCAAACGTGAATCAAGTCAAGGACGAGTAACGTACCAGGCCCAATAGTTCTCTCCACTGCAAATGAAAAAAAAAAAAAAAAAAGAATGTAGAATGATTCTTTTTTTTCTTAGATGTAATTATAATTGCTGGATACGAGAGGGCATTGAAAATAACCATGGGTCAAACCTGTTCTATTAGCTAGGAACAAGCTGTATTATTCATATAAGGGGAGCTGGTAATCTCAGGGTTTAATAGAGATAATGGTGGTCTAATAGAGTGTTATGAGTATCACAGTCTTGCTCTGTTACTATTTATACCCTGAGCACTGGAAATTTAACTACAAATCATTGTAAATCAACATACCAAGAGCAATTTAAGAAATGGGATTAGATACATGCCAATAGAAAATTAGAATGTGAGACTTACCCTTGACTTGGGACGAGGAGAGGACACCTTTCAAGAAACAAATTGAAACTTTTAGTCAGGGAACATTTTAGGTATTCAAAAGGCACAGCCACAGCTTTTAATGAAGAGCGCTGAGCATTATAATGAGACACTGCACTATCTAGTGTGTAACAAACAAGATAAGCAATCCTTGAACAAAGACATTTCATTTTTAAGATGTTTACAGGGGTCGTTCATTAGGCTTACTTGCAGTTTAGATGAATAATGAAGGCAGAGCCTGTGTAGTTTTAATGAACAAGCCCACACAACTGAGGAACAACTGTGCAATTAGTCTTTCCCAAAAAAAAAAAAGAAAGAAAATATTTTTAATTTAGGACACGAGTAATGGGGAAACGTTAGTCAAAGTCCGGTGAACCATTGAAATTTCGAAACGTTTCGAAACACTTGTGACGCAACGAAGCCTTGTTTACTGAAATCACGTGACTTTGACAGTTTGATACACGCTCTGAACCACTGATTCGATACAAAAGATTCATAAAGCTGCGAAGCTTCATGAAGCAGTGTTTTGAAATTGCCCATCACTAGATATTGTTGAATAAAGTCGTTATTTTGTTTTCGTGGCGCACAAAAAGTATTCTTGTGACTTAATAACTTTAAGCTTGAACCACTGTAGTCACATCAACTGTTTTAAATATGTCTTTAGTACCTTTCTGGACATCTGAAAGTGTTAATTATCTGGCTGTCAATGGAGGCCTCGCTGAGCCATCGGATTTCATCAAAAATCGTTTGTGTTCCAAAGATGAACGAAGGTCTTACGGGTGTGGAACGACATGAGGGTGAGTAAATAATGACAGAATTTTCATTTTTGAGTGAACTAACCCTATATCAGTTATAATTTTCACAGAACCGATTTTGTTTTTCAGGAGAAAAATTCAAGAAAATTAGCATGAAAAAAGAGCGGTTTGAGTTAAAGTCATGTCAACTGAAAGTGGAATTTCATATTTACACATCACATCTTACATCACGAAAATAAAAATAAGTGAAGAATGTGATGGTAAAGAGAACAATGGCTTCAAGCAAAAGATCTTTTCTCTGTCAGGTGAAAGTTTCCAAACATACAAGAGTATATTCTCACTTTTTAATCTGAAACAGTGACTTGCAAAGAATGACTCATTCTTTACTTCAGTGTAAAAAAAAAAAATCTGGGAAATTTGCAGTCAAAACAAAACAAAAACTGGCAGCCGTGGTAGCAACATTTTAGGTTTTACTGACTTAACTTAAATTTATATATAAAAACATTTAACTGATAAAATGTTAATATACCGACCTATACTAACATCTGTTTTGTAGCATTGTAATACATTGACAAGCACCAGGTAGTGTTGAGTAAGCCGCAAAATGAATCAAAGCTCACCACAAGCAGCTTTGCCACAAGCTGAGAAGGTAATTACTAATATATAAAAGGTGCACAGTGTCATTCACACAAATACTAAACACCATGGTAACACATGACACTAAAGTAATGCAATAAACATCAATTTAACAACAGCAGATGTAACATAATCCTCTAATGTACACTAGTGATGTAAGTGTGTGTAATGTTGTCTGTCTGACAGAAAAACAAGTCTGGACTATTGTAGCAAAGAAAACATGGGCTGCATGTTGAACATGACGACAAACTTGGCCTGCGAACTTAAATGGCAAATGGCCAGACACAATGTGGCATGTCTAGGACGAAAGCTGTCTGGAGGTTGCCTTATGTTTGGGTTGCCTTATTGATGTTTTGGTTTGGTCTTTAGTAGTCGTTATCAACTATATATGCTCTTTCTTCTAATATATTTCTCCCGATACATTGGATAAAGCAATGTTTTCCTGTTGCTTGGTGCTTTGAGAGCTGTAACAACCTCTTTGTATCAGTGAGAGCTAAAGATGAGAACATACAGAGGTGTGAAAATATCATTCTCATGTCTCGAGATGAAATGATTTCTTTTCGAGGGTTCTATTGTTAGTTTCACATGACTCTTTGAAGTTTGGGACCTGTGAAAATGCATGTCAGCACACATAGATACTGAACTTACAAAGCTCCTGAAGAAATGCACCACAGGGTTGACATCTCCACGACGACGGGTGGAAGAGTGCTGGGGTCTCTGTGGAGAGGAGGATAGATGACCACGAAATGAGCCCTTCAAATAAACGAAAGAGAAATGCCCAGAGTCAAGGTCTAACATACATTAAGACGACAACTTCTTGGAATGGAAGTTCAACCAATGACGGTTCAACGGACACAATTTAATGGTAACACTTTTTGTTGGTTCCCTTTAGATATTCTGTTGACTACATGTCAACTAACTCATTAGAGTATTAGAAAACTGTTTACTCGAAATCTGCTAACATTTTATTTTGGTGTTCCTCAACAGACATTTTACTTAGTACTTTGCAAGGACATCTCAACTTACTCTAGTCTACTAATACTCTAACCAGAGTAGGTTGACATGTATGTGCAACGTTACTTATAGTCAACAGAATGTTTAAAGGGGGCCATGAAATAACATGAAACCAATTTTATTACATTACCAATCCAATTTTTCAATTTCTGTGACAAAAGCTAGTCACGAGTAAATATAGAAGAGGGAAAAATGGAATCATGCTAGTATAAATTTATCTTTGCATAGAAATTGAAATGCTTTGAATATAGGAGGTATGAGTGTTAATAGTTAAAGCTCTACCTATAGGAAGAAACTGAATCGCACTTTACCGCTAGAACAGAAAACCCCTATAATGATATCACTTGCACTGCAAACAGCTGTGTCCAAAGCTTCTTAAAGGTGGAGGATTCTTTTTTTTTTCCCATTTGAGCTATTTTCCTATGATCGACTGCTGCTAAAGAAGCCAAAACAATAATTCTCATAGACTTTATCAGTTGCTGAAGCAGAATGAACAGTGTCTGAACATTCATCTTTGAAGGAACATTATTTTTAAACAGATTTGTTCAGGATTTAACACCATTACACTGGTAATATGACTTGAAAGTGTGAAAGCATGGTAATATTTATGAAATGTTCTGAGAAAAAAAAAATCTGAGAAAAAAACTGATCTTTTTTTATATATATATATATATATATATATATATATATGTATATATAGACAGTATTTGGTGGCAAATAACCAGAACATCAAATAGTAGGATTTATATGACGAGCGATACACTACTATGGCAAACTACATGCATAATACTGCAGAACACTCTCAGGGATTTCAACCAATGCCGAGAATAGGTGAATAACCTAATTCGATTAATGCAAGCTATGATAAGAAGAGGCACCCTATTTGCAGTACAGATGAATTTGAACTCCACACTCAATAAACAACCTCTCTAAACCCAAAAGTATTTTGGCGTGTCTTTAAACTGCATCCAATGAATGCAACACAAGTACAATCACCAAACTATATTTGAATTCAGTTTCTCAATCTGGAACCAGTATTTACCCAAATAAATTGAGCAAGAAGTTGTCGTTGACCATGACAATGCTTGAAAAAAAAAAGACTCACCTTTCCCTTTCTCTTTTTGTCTCCTCTAAAGAACCTGCCAATCTGATCCAGGAGACCAGGGGCCTTCTTCTTCCTGCCCAGCCCAAAGGGGCTTTGTCCAGAGGTGCTTGCAGTAGCCATTCTAGGTGTTGATCTGTTTGGTGGTCTACAGTCTGGACGGCCCACGAATGTCCTTCTTCACTCAATCCAAATTCCGCTCTGGGGACACTCTGCAAACCTTCTCGATAGTCTTCGGCGCTTCTAAGGAAGAAGGGCTGGCCTTTGAAGGTGTCGTCCCCTCCGTTGCATGGCATCACGGGAGATGAGGTGGGTCTGTAATAGCGTCAGTGATTCTGGGCTGGTGCCAGGCATTCTTTCGAGCCCTGTGTGCCCGCGGAGGGTGTCACTACCCTGCTCTCTGATAAAAGGAGCTGCTATTGTTCTAGTCCACATCTGCCCCGACTTGGGCTGAGCACAACAAGGCCTGTCTATGAGAAAGAACCAGAGCGCAGTGAAGAACGGCTTCAGCACAATCAAACCATTGTTGTGATGACTCATGTTCATTATACAAATAGTTTACATTGAGAAATGACATATGGTATATTGCAACGCATAGGGTTTGGAATTGTTAGCTGCAGACACATGAATGCCAGGTTTCATTCATGCAATATGATAAAGCATGTCTCCAGATATCTAAGGAACACAGACACACCCTGATGATGTCATGCTACAGTTGAACCAACAAGCGTTATTTTATTTCCAAATGCTGTGAACTAGCTCTTGGACTGATTTCTTGAAGTAAGTTTTGTGCAAACCTGCACTCACCTGTGCAATCTGCACTCGACCACTCATTCTGTTCCCCCCACGTCTTGAAATAATCACAAATTCATTTTTTTTAATGACTTTGCCATTCATTAACCAACCGCTGTGTGTGATACTCAGCATGGTGTCCACCACGCTTTTCAGAGAAACATCATGAACACATGGACAAATCTGTCTCTGTTGAGGTTGAAGTGCTCCTAAAAATGCTGTTGGCTTTAGCGTGCTGTTTTTTTTCCTACTTTTTTCAAACAATTGACAGTTGTTTTATGCTACGAGTTTGGCCAGAGGACAAAGGCAGCAGTGTTTCGTAGTAAAAATGTGCTGCTTTTATTATTTATTTATTCATTCATTTTTAAAAATGTTTTCTCTTTTTGTTGTTCTTGTTGTACTGTCATGTTGCAAAATCTGATCATATAAACGAAGGCTTTTCCTTTGCCATATCACCCAGATGTGAGGCTGCTATTTCCTTTGTCCTCAGGATGTCTTCCACAAGGTCATTAGTAGAGGAAATTCATTCAAACTAGAGATGCAGCAAAACTACTGAGCAAACATGCATAAGCTAAAATAATGAGGCATATGTGAAATAGCTCAGGAAATAAAAAACAACACAGCGCTGGCACAGACTTTGTAAACACATCTAGTCAATTTCATATACCATATAATTTTCATCAAATATAGATTTTAAAATGATTGCAGACTAGATCAAGCTCAAAGTTGTAAATGCATCTCATCTATCTAACGTGCTCTTTATGATTTCTCTTTCTAAACTGTAGTTTAAAGATTGCTTATTTGAATTCCTTTATTTATTTCTTCCTTATACTGTTAAAATACAAGTATATTTTGAGTAATGAAAATATTTATAATTTTATAAATGCACTATATTAATTAATGTTAAATTGATTTTAACATGTATCTTCCATAGCACAGACATTGGAGATCATTACAAAAACATATGTTGTAACTGCTTAACACATGGCCAAAGCATCTTGTGGTGAATCATAAAATTTAAAATAAAATTTTTAGAATCATTCAAATTGAAAATTTCACTTAGAACAATCTGTGCTGTTCAATCATAAGCATACACAAGTTTTTCCATGAGTTTTCAGTTGTTTATCACTGTATATTCAGTGTATGAATTTGTGTGCTATACTGTGAGCTGTTAAGAACACATTGAGTATATGCATAAGTTCACAGCATCCTCTCAAAACATGCCCTTCACAATGTTTGTCTATGCGCATATTCAACTAAGTTAGCCGGGCCTCTCGATCTCAATTTATAGCAAACCCTTCATCTCTATAAATGGAGCTAGAAGCTTGTGTTTGTTCACTCTGACCAGTCAACAGAAGCTCATCTGTTGGCTGAAGGGCTGGCTATCTACAAACCTCCCACTGCTCTTTAAGGGATCAGTGCAGGAATGCAGGGAGTGGGCAGGTTGCACTGCAAGTGCCCTTGTGTTGAAGACGAGAAGCTTTGTTGCCCAGAAAGGGGTGAAAGAGACACAGGAACAAACAATACAATTCTTAGTGTGATCTTGTGGGACACAAACATGGGAGAGAGCCCAAAACAACGACAAGTATTCAGATCACAACCATGACACCCACAGAGCGGCTTTGGCCCGACCACCACTTCCATTTGCTATAGAGAAATCACGGTGAAAAGACCAACTGTAGACCAACACTGTGTGCAGTTTAAACTGTTATTTCCCTGAAAAAGTCACACAATTATCTCCAATCGAAAGATGACATGATTGATCTTCACAGATGGTAAGTTATGTCTGCAAAAAAATGAGGCCAACCAATCTAAATGTCAAATAAACAACAAAAAATAAAGTGGATGGCATATTGGTTGCCTGGAGAGCATATTTAGTGCCATATACCAGCACCATTTTATAGACTATACAGATTTTTATGTTTGAGTATATATTTTCATCCAAGCAAATGTCTACACACATTATCATTATCATGATATATTGGATGAAATATACTGAGTCCAAAAGCCTAATTTCATAGCTTTTAAAACACTTTTCATTCATTTTTATCGAAATGATTAGTTGATTAAAGTTTTTTTTCAGAATCATTATCCTGTTAACCATAAGCATAGTTCATGAAGAAAAACAGGAACTCCATTACATTTTAACCTTCTTTGTACTAATCTTTGTTGCAGAGTGAACATTTCTGTGAGTTTTCGCCCATGCGGGGCAGCGCCGAGTGTGAGGGCATGATATTGTTGTGACATAAAACAAATGGCAGCATTATGCTTATGTCCAGCATTGAAAGAGGATGCCAAGAGTTGATGGAATCATTGGCGGCCTATCACTGAGGCATTAGCATCGCCTTGTTTACCCGCCAGAAGGAACAATTAGGACAGGCCTCCGGCACACTGAGATCAGATATACCAAGGACAAAGTGCATAGAGAAGTTCTGGTGTGCTGTTGTTGCTGTATTGCTGAATGTATTTTAAGACTGTTCAAAGCTTATCCAAAAATGTTTAGTTAAATTTTGTACATTAGCACACAATAAAAGGAATTGTTTTTTTTCATTAAAAAGGAAGCTCTTTAGGGAACTTGTCTGTGATTCCAAGTAAATAATCAAATACATTTTCAAAATCTTGCATATAAGCCATTGTAAATTCACAATAGATATTCTTCATGACACCCCACTGCAGAGATGCAGGAGGGCGGAGGTCAGGGTTACCAGCGGACATGTGAGACATAAACACCTTCCGGTGGTTACATTAATGAAGGATTGTGGATCCGTTGGTAGAAATCAATGACACATGAGAGGCAGTCAGTGTGACATATGGCACGACATAAGAGTTTGTCTATAGGATGTGTATAGGACATAGAGGGTTGTGTTACAGAATTACAGCTTTACTGGAGGAGCCCTGTCCCTGAGTGCTGCCACAGCACAATCGAGTCTTTGTAGGGTAATTCAAGCTGGTTTGTTCTTCACAGTAGTTATTCTGTGACTCAGAAACCCTTGATTTTTTTCTTCCTTTATCTGTATGTACAGCACTACTCTTATTGTGCCATTATTTTTTTTTTTTGTTAGTCATTGCAGAAAGTACAGTGTGTGCCACATGCATATAAATCTAAAAACACTTTTAGTGCAGTATGGAAACATTTTTCTGATTCCACATAAGAATTTAAAAAACTAATTGTAGGAAATGAAGTCACATTGTAAGATATAAAGTCTCAAATGTAAGAAATAAAATCAATTGACCCTTCGCAAACAGTTTGATTGACATGCGATCTGACCAATCATAACCCCGAATCCGCCATTGTGTCTGACAAAGCAGTCAGTGGAGCATAATAGATTAGCGTTGGTGAACTTGAACTTCAAAAATGGTGTGTTCTCGCATCTTTCCGCGCTTGAAACAACATTCCTTCTGATGTCCATTCATGTTTAATGGATGCTATAAATGAACTAGTATGAAGAGATGGTTGGCTCATGAGCTGCTTGAACTGAGGAGCTACAGCAATCTGTCACGACACATTAAAGAGCCACTATACTGTATTTATTGTTTATTCATATGTCTGTCGACACATTGTCAGTGTCCTCTTTACTCCGGGATGTATTTTTTCACTTCGTGAGAACATGATGTGTGGCATGAGAGCGCATGGCTTGTCGGACAAAGCAAAAGTAAATAAAGTGGGCGGGTCTTTGCGAAGGGTCAATTACGAGGCATAAAGTTTCAGTTGGCCACTGAATTTAGAATTTTATTAAAAATAACTGTCATGTTCATAACAGACACTGTCAAATACTGATTTAACATGTTCATTCGTGTGAAAGCAAACTCTGACCAACGGCAACAGACGCCGACAGGGGTAACACACTGATCTGACAAAACCCAAGAAACATTTTTGTTGCCATTTGTGTGGTGTGAATTGGCCTTAACACTCAAGGTAGGCTATTACAACAGGGGATTCTCACCTGCAATTAAATATGATTCACAAGTTCACACTTATATATAATTAGATAGAGTAAAGTTTATGTGTATTTGCTGTGCTGTCCGGGGGGAGGGCTCTAAGCTCTAAAATTTGCCCTGAAATTTGGTACTCTCCCCAGTTGTGATAAGAATAGTTAAGACTAGAAGAGAGGAGATGGGGTGGAGAAGGGATGCTGATAAACGGTCAACGAACAGAGGGAAGTCTGCTGTAAATATACCTCTTATCATTACTTGGGTTAATTATCTGAAGGTGCTCCTCAAAAAGTTTGTTAATAAAACATCATTTAGTGTGTCATTCACAAAACTTTACATTGTGTAGTACAGCCGTAGCCAAAAATATTGGCATATTTGTGCTTCATCAGATAAAATAAATTTGTACCAGTCCATTCCTTATACTTTCTGTAGAATTTCAATTTCAATTTGAGCACTGAAAGATTTTAGTCTAGCCCTGAATATTGTTTTATTTTTATGTTTTTTAACATTAACGAAAGTTCAAGTACACCCTGATATGTATAAAGTTAAAAAAAAGAAAAAAATCAACTAAACAGTTACACTTGCAACAATTTTCCAATTACATTTGTAGAAAGCACATAATTGCTCAAAATTAGGCTACAATGTGTCACGGGTGCAGCAGGGACAAGGAGAGGTGAGGATCTTTTAGCAGACAGTCTTTATTCCACGAACACACAAATAAGATAATCCAAACAAGGAGCCGATGACAATAATCCAAACATGGGAGACACAACAGCTTTAGTTTTTCGGACAACAACTAGGACTGAAACACAGAGAGCCAAGGTGGAGCTGGCAGAGCAGGGATCCATGGTGGAGCCAGCAGTTCAGGGAGCCAGGGCGAAGCCCCAAGCTCAGAAGCCATATTACCCTGCAGCCCAAGACTGGTTGCCCACAGTTCAATACTGCTTGGGACTAAATTGGCCCACTGTTTAGTATATAAAAGTATACATTTGTGTACTATAAGTGTAACAGTAGTAAACTTTAAGTGCACAACTAGTTCACAACTACATATCTCATTTGTACTGCATCTGTATTACAAGGGAACTTATAAGTATACTAGTAGTTTATTATTTTAAGATTTGTAGTACATTTTTTAAATTTATGAAATTACCCTTTAAAGTGCAGCCGGAGAGCCGATGATGAAGGGACACTGATGGCCTTGGCGACCATGATGGAGCCACAGCGATGACCCCCCCGAGGTGGAAGCAGGGATCTAAAGGGTGGGGGGTGGAGCCTGGGGGAGGGCGGAGCTAACCACAGTAGAAGGGGTGGAGGGCTGGAGAGCAACGGACACCCCCCCCCGCCCCAAGGCTGCAGCAGAGGCATAGTGATGTCCGAGCCAGGCGGAGCCGACACAGTAAGGGAGGGTGGAAGGAATGTAGGTGAAGGCACCAGAGCAAGGGCGACAGGTCAAGGGCGAGTGGAGCGCTCTGAGGCCGGAGGCCGAGCCACAGATTCCTCATACCCAGGAGAAGATGGCTCCCAGCAGTATCGAGATGGATCCACGCCACTGAGAGGAGGC
Organism: Zacco platypus; assembly: GCA_038088235.1. NCBI lineage: Eukaryota > Metazoa > Chordata > Actinopteri > Cypriniformes > Xenocyprididae > Zacco > Zacco platypus. The sequence continues at coordinate 9,642,222 of CM076071.1, read as the reverse complement.
TGAGGTGAAACTGAAGGGATGATGGGATGCAGCAATGACTGGGTGGTAGGCGTGGTAGGGACTGGAGAGGGGCTTGGAGAATAAAAGAAAATCAAACAAAAAAATATTTTCTCAAAAACATTCTGGAGAGGTGGTGGGAGAGGGAGGTTGGGTGGGACCAGAGAATTAATCGACAGATTTAGATGGTAGTAAAATGGGCATAAATTTATCCTCTCCAAAATGTAACATTTCTTCCATATGCTTGCAAAAATCTCACTCTTAGTGGCAGGAGGGAGGGCCAGGGGGGAATTATGCCCTTATAATTCCACTAGCACTCCCTCGGTGACAGATGGTGGAGCTGGCTTGCACACCTAATCAGACCCGCATTGCTCAGGCTCCGTGGTTCTGCTCAGTCACTCTCATTGATGCTGACGCTAACATCATGGCATAGTCCCTCCCGCGGCCTGCGGTGGGCTCATGCTGCTGATCCTCACAGTCAGAGTGGTTTTAGCTGGGGTGTCATCATCAATGGGTCCGACGGTGAGTGGCAATTTACAGGACACCAGCACCCACTCAACTAAGTCCATGAAACTCACTCGAGGTCCTTCTCCGGACAGCTGCGCTCTAATAACGGTGCTCAGGCTGATGAGCAGAAAGGTTGAGAGGCAGTTGTCCGGGAACTCTCAGGTACCACAACAGGATATATTCCACAAAGCATTAAACGAGGCAAGACAAACTGAACAGAACCAGAGAGAACTTAAATCCTAGTGGTAACGGTTGAACACAGCTAAACTAAATGACTAATCAAATAATAACGATGACAACAAAAAGGGAAATGGTGCAAATTGAAAACAAAGTCCAAACAGTGTGTGTGTGTGTGTGTGTGTGTGTGTGTGTGTGTGTGTGTAATTGAATTAGGGAAACCTTTTCCACACAATTAAGTTAGGTACAAACAACAAACTACAAAAAGTCCATTTAAACAAATAATAGTTTGTTGAACAAATTTAATCAATTTAGGTTCTTGTGTCAGAAAAAGAGTTTGTTGAGTGAGCTTAATTAAATTAAGAAAAACATTTCCATTTCCATTTAATTATCCTGTATTGTTCCAACAAAAATAGTTTGTACTGATTTATTGTTGTCTTGTTAAGTTGTATGAACTTACATTTATCAAGTTGTTCTGGTTACCATTGTGGTGAAGAGAGAAGCTTGTGCTTAGATTGTGGATAGCTATTCTGCACATGAGAGTTCAGTGATTGTCTGATGGAGACCGGGGCCACAGAACATTCGAAGAGTTTGAAGAATAGCAGCACTGTAATCAACTAATCTTACTTCAAATTACAAAACACACCCAGTCTAGAGCATAAATATATAACTTTTTAAAAACATAGCACATGAATATAATGACCAAAGTATTATTTCCCACATCGTTGATGTCAGCAAAGCTATAGCAACTAGCGAGTTACTTAAATGTCATCACCCACAACCTAACAACAAGCTCTACTCTTCTGCACAGTGGTAACCACAAAAAATTCAACATAGAAACTCTTTTAAATGTCCAGCATAACTGAACATTGAACACTAACAAGCCTTCCCCTTTACTAAAACACATTAAACAGCACTTAATTTCAACATTTACTATCCTGATCTATAGCTATGCAAAGCATGCTGGGAACTAGAAATCCATTTCCCAGTTTCATTCAAGGCAGCAGAATTGATTCACATAGTTAACTTAACGTTTTACAAATTTAATTTCACTTAACATAATTAAAGTGAGTGCAAATGACAATTAAGTAAAAAACTAAATATTTGTGTTGTTTCAGCTTATTTATTTAAATAAGCCAAGCAAACAGCTAGAAACTTTTTTTGTGTGTGTTTGTTTGTTTGGCATGTGTGTTCTTAGGAATACAACCCATGGCCTTGGTGTTTCCAGTGACATGCTGGAAACGGTCTATAAAGAGTCATTTGTCACACAGAGCAGACAAACATAGCTATGCCGGACCAGCAATACTCAAGATCAATGAAATACAAAGGGAGACACTAAGTGCTATAAGAATTCTGAGAATATGGGTTGAGTTACCTTGACTGTCTCATTTTAATCATTCTCAGAACCTCTGAATTGCAGAAAAATACGTTATTCAGATTAAATGGGCCCATCAACTTCATTAGCGTCAATTTTTTTTTTTTTTTTTTTGTCTGAACTACCTTCGGAAAATAGTCTGCATCAATGTCCTACTTATGTCTGTACAATATACAGGGTTGTACTGAAGCACATTAAAGTCATTTTTGTTAGACTACAGGAGTCTTTTATATTTGAAGTATTTTGGATAAAGTAGTATGTAAGCCTAAAGTAGTATGAAGAGCCTTACAAAATTAACTTAGAAATTTTCTGATTTCTAAGAAAGACTAAATAAGAATCCAACTGCCCATGTCTTCTGGGGTAATGCCAGGAGAATATAGTTGTATGAGAGAGAAATTTTGACTTTTTAATATTATTTTTATTGCAATCAATTTTATTTCTAAAAATTGTAAAAGAAAAAAAAATGTAATAATAATAATAAAAAGTAAAAATCATACAAATGTCTTTTTTGTTTTAAAAAAAAAAAGATTCCTTACATTTTTCAAGAAATATCAAAACTGTTTGGTTACCAACATTCTTAAAAATATCCTCTTTTAAAATTTCAAGAAAGTCATACATGTTTGAAAAGACATGAGAGTGTGTAAACGATGACAGAATGTTATTTTTGGGTAAAATGCCCCTTTAAATGAAAATTTGTTCAGTTTACTGAATGAGATTAAAAAATCAGTCAGTAAACTGAAACAATCTAATCACTAACAAAACATGTACAACACAACTGCATAAAGAGAGCATGTTTTATGTATCTAATCAGGTGCGTAGCAACCATTATAATCAACGTTTACTTTTTGATTTACACTTGCAATTTTCAAATAAAAATCTTGTCTGAACACAAATAGTGTGATTTAATTTATTGATTTTTAATACATTTTTATTATTAATTCTGAATTATAGAAAAATCCAATTTTATACTTTTGTGATCCAAGACAGGTACCACATTTTTTAATGGTAACCAATCACGAAGGCCATCCCAAAATTTGCATGATAAAAAGACCTTCCAGTTATTCTATCTCTGCTTCACAGACAGTGAGCAAAAACTTCAGTTGAAATTCATCAGCTGTAGTGAGCCAGCCCGAGCTGTGTTCACACAATGTGTTTGTTTTCCTCATGAACAGTTGCTATTTTTAGGGTACAAAGGTCTCTTCAGGTTTGCACAATAATGCATGTTGGACTGAGTCACCCATCACTCCTCTCTAGTGAGACCAAACCAAACATGCCAACTCTGAATTCATTAACTGCAGAATTTAACCAATTACAAAATGTGCAAGCACTCATTAACTCAGAAGTGTTAAGTACTTCAGAATAAATATAAAGTTAATTACTTTTTCTATAGTTTCTCTTCATTTCTCTCCCTCTCTCTCTCTCTGACTATTGGCTCTGAACTAGATGTCTAATCACTAACAAAACCTGTTTGGGATGAGGTGAACACTCAAATGCATAGGACATTATTTATTAGAGAAACCAAGGCACGGTAAGCCTGAAACACACTGGAACATTGAACAACAATCTGACAGAAGACAGAGAACACAGAAAGAATAAATAGGGAACATAATGATGAGAATATCAAGGGAGGACAGGTGGGGGAAATGAACTGATAATCAGATAACAAAGAGGGTAGGGTCAAGACATCAAACAGAAGCCATGTGCTCCACATAATACAACATAATACAAAAGCACCTGGCTAATGATAACTTACAAGCCAGGGCCGATTGTTCAAATAAGGGTTACTCAGTTATCTGAATTTTACTGTTGAGAAGCAGGCTTGTTTCACTTAAACAAGATTTTACTGTCTTTTTAAAGGTCTGTTGCTACTTTCTTACAAGAGCACCCTATTGAACTGGGGAAATAAATGGAAATATGTTTTTATATATGCAATAATAATAATTTAAAAATTAATTTTAAAATAATTGTTGTGTAGTATATGACAGACAGACAATTTCACTCTTCGAGAGATTTATTCGCGATGGAATAATTATCTCATTATTTTATTGCCGACTTATTGTATTTATTCTCTTAATTAGTCATGGGTGTGTTTTGGGCGCAATGTGCAATAAGAGGGTCATCTCCCATTCACTTTAAATGCAAGGTGCCCTTGCATCATGGCGAATTGCTATTTATATGATGGAATAATTATCTCACTGCAGAGCCATAACCTCCAGCTCTCACCCTCTGAAGCTCCAAGGCTACCCCCGCCACCTTCTTGACCTATGTGGGCATGATGGGTTGAGCTGCAACCCCCAACCACACCCTAGCCCTATCCATAACCCTATCTCTCCACAAATTAAACAGGTTAAGCTCCACCCTTGAGCTCCAGAGAGCTCTGCAGCGAGCACTACTTAGAATATAGACCCACTCACCTGATAAATTTTTGTAATTTTACGTCAATTTTACACATGTGGGTCATAAAACCTTTGATAAACCTTGTGACCCATAAACCTTTGATATTTGCAAATCTTTGCCAGTAGGAACACATTATTAACCTGCCACACCACTTTCACTGCTCAACATGTCTGCTTTTGTATATTTGATGCATGTAAGTATATATAAATATATATATATATATATATATATATATATATATATATATATATATATATATATATATATATTAGGCTAAGTTACCTGGATCTTGAAATCCATACTATTAGCTGGCTCGACATATTGTTTTCTAAATGGATAATATTAGCTTGTTCAAATAATATAAAAGTTGAAATAGAATGCTATTATATACAAGTATATCACTGTTGGGCAGAAACTTTGTATCTCTGTATTGCTTCTTTTTTTCTTGTCATAAATCAATACTATTGGTCACCTTTTGGGGCCCACCCCACCTTCAAAACCAAATTACATAGGCAATGGGAAGATATGGGATAAAAAACAAAATAGAGCCACCACCCTCCTGTGGCTGAAAAGAAGTGGAAGAGGTGCAGGATCAGGCCTGAGTGCAAGGAGCACAAATGTGTAGCTGTCATTTATGAGGCATGTAAGGACTGAGATGGCAATCTAAGATTGCGCTGTACCCGTGTGATTTTATTTAGTTAGTTTTATTTGCTTTTATTAGGACACATTCACCACAATTCACTACAGGTGCACTACAGACACACTACAGTTCAATTTCAAAGTGGCAAATAAACAACATTTCAAGTGTTAAATGTGTTGGTCTAAATCAGTGGTTCTCAACTACATTCCTGGAGCCCCCCTTGCACAGCACAATTTGCATGTCTCCTTTGTCTGGCACACACATTGAGAACTCCAGGAATGTAGTTGAGAAGCACTAAATAATTCCTAAGATGATTATTTTAACAAAATGTTGTCTTTATTCTTTTGTTTTATCACTTGCATAGATGGGTCATTTTTGACCCATGTGTGTAAACTTGATGTTGTAACACAAAACCTAAGAAGAAAAAAAATAAAAATAAAAATGGTGGTCATTGAAAAGATATTTTGAATATTCATGGGTCATAGAATTCAGAGCTCATGGAATATTAAATTCTAATATAAATAGATCTCAAAAGATGAAACAAAAATGCCATGCATGGAATAACATTGGAAATGAATACGGGCCATTTTAGAACCCTGTTTTGCATAGCTTGTGCATCAAAGGGAATACATGTACATGTGTCTTGCCATGATTGGTCAAATAATTAGTAAATTTTGTTCGTCATTATTGTAAATAGGTAATAGGTAATTCTGATGCGATGACTATCCATTATTACATGTAGGCATTTTTATCTTTATGTACACAATAATTTTCCTTTACATTGTAATCCTTTTATTTTAATATTTGGCATGTTTGTGTGCTGCTGCGTGACATTAGACTACTTTTTTTTTTTGGTAAATGGTTCAGTCATTTTCAGTTGTCTCAAAATAGCAACAAGCCAACAATGCGCTTGAACACAACTCGTTTTACGACCAGCATGCCGATGGGCAAACAGATGTGTGCGAGTGTATTTTACGGTGGCCGAGAGAGCTCAACGCGCTGAAAATAAGAAAACGCATGCATATAAAAAAACACATGCAAATTTAAAAAAAACACATGCAAATAAAAACAAAACGTGATCATTAGTTTGACAACACATGTGCTGCAAATCCTCACAACACAAGCAAACACAAAAACGCGCTGCAAATACACTAACGCGCTGCAAATACAAAAACGCGCAGCAAATAGCACAAACCACAGCGGAAATGTTTCAAGGGGGACCCCAAAAAATGACGTACCCTACTTGACAACAGCACAAACTAAAAAATATTAAATATATTATGTAGGCATTACAGAAAAGTGTTTTAATATGTGGCATTGTTGTTAACTCATTAAACTTCAAGAGATGATAATTTAGAGGATGATTTAAAAATATTCGTTAATCATCTGTAGCATACTAATGTAACGTCATCATAACGGCCGCCTGAGGGCGCGCGACGACCGCATCATTTGTGAGAGTGAGCTTCTAACAAACTGAAAAACACTTTATTAAAAATAAGAAATACATGAAATAATGTACACTTGTTTATTTTTGTTTGAAGTTTTTATAGTATTTAATGAATGTGAACATATTGTGCACTCAAATGCCATACACTAATTAGGGATTAGTGAATAAATGAACGGGTGAGTTGAACTGGTTTTGGACACAGATAATAAGTCCTAGTAGGGTTCGTCACTTTTTGGGGTCCCCTTGAAACATTTCCGTTGTGGTTTGTGCGCGTTTTTGTATTTGCAGCGCGTTTTTGTGTTTGCTTGTGTTGTGAGAATTTGCAGCACATGTGTTGTCAAACTGATGATCACGTTTTTTTATTTGCATGCGTTTTTTTTTTTTGCATGCGTTTTCTTATTTGCAGCGTGTTGAGCTCTCTCGGCCACCGTAGTATTTGCTATTTAAACAACATGGGCGCTGGGCGTGAAAATGATAACTGCATTGCGCTGAAACTAGCAAAAAAAAAACTAATGACAAAGTACATGACGTAGTCTTTAATGTTAAATCCAAAATTAACATGCAGGAGATGAAGCAAAAACAGAATAGAACTGAACACTAAACAAAGGAAACTAAGGGCTTAAATTCATAAGGAGGCTATTAATTTTTACATTTACATTCAGTCATTTAGCAGACCCTTTTCTCCAAAGCAACTTACAAATGAGAACAGAAGCAATCAAATTAACATGAGTGACATGAGTGATTTTGTGTCCCTTTGGGATAGCACCACAAGGCGCTGTTCACTTGGAATGCAAGTTTCTAGAGGGCACATAAGTCTGAAGTAGTGAGTTTAGGTATAGTGGTGCAGAGCCAGTGGTTGTGTAATGATGAGTCAGCGGGATGAGATCCAATTGCAGCTTTATTAAAAGTAGATGTGGTCAAACAGGCAGTGGTCAAAGATCAGCAAACAGGTATACAGGGATAATCAGAATCGTGGTCAGTAAACAGGCAGTAAATCCAAAGACAGGCAGCGATCAGGAAACCGGGAACAGGCACAATCAAAACCGGGAAAACAAACACGGGATAAATGCTCGGAATTGGTACAGAATGTAGCACAATACTTCGCGGTGTGTGTGTGTGTGTGTGAGTGGTGCTTAAATAATGAGTGTGAATAATGATTTCCTTCTGGGAAATGTAGTGCACCAGTGTGAGTGAATGGGTGTGTAGTGCATTGTGTGAAGTGAAGTCCGGGAAGTGAATGAGCATGTGGGGGGGGGGGGCTAAGGGGCAGAACGGGGGACCAGGTCCATGAAGTGAAGTATAGGTGTTCAAGTGTCCAGGGGGGAGCAGGGTGACCAGACGGCCGGGGTGGAACAGGCTGTGCAGGCGGCCACCCTAGCGGATATAACTCTTCTGGCCACCACCATGACAGACCGGGGGAAACTGCAACAACAAACAAAGAGGTTAGCATTGGCCGCGAGGGCCATAACAGGACCAGCAAGGAGTTCGGGAACAACCCCAAAGGTTCTAGTTAGGCCCGCCTGACTGGTCACGTGGATACGGGCAGACAGCTTAAGAGCCACCTTATTGGTCATCTCAGGGCTGACAGCGCAAACAGATAGTTCGGGATTGGCAGACAGCTCGGGGCTGACTGATAGTTCAAGGCTGACAGACAGTTCGGAGTTGACAAAAGGTTCATGCACGATCTCCGTGATCGCTTCAGGACAGCCAGAAGGCACAGGTGCAATCTCAGTGATCGCTACAGAACAGACAAAGTTCACTGCTGGATGCCACTGACACCTCTGCAGGTTCTACAGTGGTCATCTCAATGCTTACAGGGATGACCTCCGTGGTCATATCAGCACAGACAGGTAGTTCACTGCTGGATGCCACTGACACCTCTGCAGGTTCTACAGTGGCTATCCCAGCAAATACAGAGAGCTCAGGAGTGATTCTCGTGGTTGTGTCAGGGAGAACAGACAGTTTCTGTGTGAACTGTGTTCGCTTTAGAGCAGACAGTCAATTCGGGGTAGACAAACAGATTAGAGTTGACAGAATGTTTATGGCAGACTGAATGCTCATGGCAGATAGACAGTTCAACGGCGACCTCCATGGTCATTTCAAAGCAGACAGAACTTGCAGGAACCCTGACTTCATTGGCAGGAAGGATGATTCTTTGGGAAACAGGCTCAGATATGAGTTTAGATACATTCTGCAGGATTTCAAGGATTGGCACAAGACTTAATTCGGGGCTTGCTGGGAAGTCCTCCATGGCTGCACTGACGGGTTCAGGGACTGGCTCGGTAGCGCCCTCTTGATTTGCACCAGCATGCTCAGAAACTGACTCGGAGGCGCCCTCTTGAGGCAAGTCAGGGACTGTAGTCCCCTCCGGGGTCTCAGGGGCTAGAGCCAATGTGTGCGGCCCACACACACAAAATGCGGCGTGCTGAGCCCCTGGACGATCAGCTGCCGCGTGCTGAGCCCCTGGAGTGGCAGCCATTTTGTGTTCAGCTCTGGCCGCCATGTTGTGACTTAGCTCAGGTGTGGAAATCACAGGGCATAAATGTTCATAAATCACAGGGTTAGCCACAAGTAATGCTGGATCTGCTGGTGATTGCGCTGAATTAAGCTCCATTTCTCCCACAGTAAACGACGATCTGCACAATAATGCATAGTCCATAAATTCGATCAAGCTGCACTCAAAGTTTTCATCAGGTAACCAGGATTTCAGGGGTTCGTTGAGTCCATGACGGAAAAAGAATTTGAAAGCGTTCTCGTCATATGGGACATGATAAGATAACTCACAGAACTTGGAAACGTAACCCTCAATCGATCCGTTTCCCTGTCGAAGCTGTATTAGCTGACTGAAGTAATCCATTCCTTGACTGATACTGCTGGCAAAGCCGCTGGATCTTGGGTGGCGAAGTATTCTGTAATGATGAGTCAGCGGGATGAGATCCAATTGCAGCTTTATTAAAAGTAGACGTGGTCAAACAGGCAGTGGTCAAAGATCAGCAAACAGGTATACAGGGATAATCAGAATCGTGGTCAGTAAACAGGCAGTAAATCCAAAGACAGGCAGATAACGATCAGGAAACAGGGAACAGGCACAATCAAAACCGGGAAAACAAACACGGGATAAACGCTCGGAATTGGTACAGAATGTAGCACAATACTTTGCGGTGTGTGTGTGTGTGTGAGTGGTGCTTAAATAATGAGAGTTAATGTGCTGCAGCTGTCCGGGGTGATCAGTGACTGGGAACAAGGCTTCTGGGAAATGTAGTGCACCGGTGTGAGTGAATGGGTGTGCAGTGCATTGTGGGAAGTGAAGTCCGGGAGTGAAAGAGCATGTGTGTGTGAGTGAAAGTCCAAGGTGAAGTGCCCTCTAGTGGTGATCATAGGCACTTCACCTGACAATCGTGACAGCTTGTTCTGTAGGCAAACATCAGAACCTTGAATTTGATGCGAGTGGCTATTGGCAGCCAGTGCAAACTGATGAATAGAGGTGTGACGTGCGCACTCTTCGGCTTGTTAAAGACCTCTCGCTGAGGCATTCTGGATGAGTGGTAGATCAGTTGACAGTGCATGATGGAAGGCCTGCCAAGAGAGCATTACAATAGTCCAGTCTAGATAGAACAAGATCTTAGACAAGAATTTGTGTGGAATGCTAGGGAGGGTCTTATTTTCCTAATGTTGTACAAGGCAAATCTGCAGAACCGGCCATTGAAGCAATATGATCTGTGAAGCTTAAACAATCATCCATCACCACTCCAAGGTTCCTGGCTGTCCTGGAAGGAGTTATGGTTGATGAACCAAGTTGAGAGGAGAGGTTTTTCAAGTTTGAGTTGAAGGTTGTGGTCCTTCATGCAGGCAGATGCTGCGATGAGAGCAGCAACCGTTGGATCATCTGGTTGGAATGAGAGGTAGAGTTGTGTGTCATCAGAATAGTAGTGATAAGAAAAAGCATGTTCTTGAATGATAGATCCCGGTGATGACATGTAAATGGAGAAGAGAAGTGGTTCAAGCACTGAGCCCTGAGGTACCCCGGTCGCAAAGATGATGCTTAGACACCTCACCCCTCCAAGATACCCCGAAGGACCTACCCGAGAGGTAAGACTTAAACCACTGGAGTACGGTTCCTGATATGCCTTTTGTCATGATGGTTGACAGGAGGATCTGGAGGCTGTGTCAAAAGCAGCAGACAGATCCAACATGAGTAGTGATGATTTTTGAATTTTTGCTCGTGCCAGTCTCAGGGCTTCAGTAACTGAGAGCAGGACATTCTCAGTTGAGTGGCCACTCTTGAAGCTAGGCTGATTGATGTCAAGGAGGTTGTTCTGTGTGAGATAAGTAGACAGTTGCTCTCTCAAGTGTCTCAGCAATGAATGGAAGAAGGGATAATGGCCTGCAGTTTTCTAAAAGATCTGGATTTAGAGTTGTTTTCTTAAGCAGTGGGGTAATCCTAGCCTGCTTATAATGCTGTGGGAAATGTACCAGTGTGAAGAGAAGTATTAATAATGTGATTGAGTGCAGGTACAATTGAAGAAGAGATGGCCTGAAGAAGATGAGTGGGGACAGGCTCAAGCGGACAGGGTCATTGGAAAGGATGAGTTTGGATACTTCTGCCTCCGAGAGAGAAGAGAAGGCGAGGAGAACAATCTGTGTTTTCCGTTAAGTTGTGATTGCCAGTATATGGTGTGGAGACTTGGCCACTGTTGGTTATTTTATATGTGAAGAATGTGGCAAAGTCATCAGCTGTAAAAGTTGATGTATGGGGGGGGGGCAAAGAGGAGGAGAGAAGGTTTTGAAAAGTGTACGAGAATCAATAGAATTGTTAATTTTATGGTGATAGTATGTGATTTTAGCATTGGAGAAATTTGTAGAAAAGGAAGAGAGGAGTGACTGATACAAGCTAAAATCAGTAGGATCTTTAAATTTGCACCACCTCCTCTCTGCAGCCATGAGTCTAGACCAATGCACATGGAGAACATTGGATAGTCTAGATGAAAAGGAGCAGAAGTCATCTAGACAAGATGTTAGAGTGGAGCAAAGAGTCAGTAGTATGGTTAGTATCCAGTGATGAGAACTGATTAGGGGATAGGAAGTGTGGATGAGACCCAAGAGCATCACGAACCACACCCTGCGAAGCGGGTATGCATGGAAGCATACTGAACTCATCGCCCCAGCCGTTTCAGCGGTGGTAAAGCAATTGTGCCAATGGGATGTAAAGTCTACATTGCCTTCTTCAGGGAACGGGAGTTACATTAGTAACCTGGATGTTGCCAATAAGTCAGTCACGTTCAATGTTACATCAGAACGACTGACGAATTGGGATCCCTATGAAAAATGCTGCAGTTGCTACTAAGGAGACCACATCCTGCCCGTAGGGAAGTAACATGTTGAGTTACACACGTGGATTGACCGTTAGGGCACTATTACATATGGAAGTCTATGATGGATCCAGTCTAGTTAAGGTGATGTCAATACCGAGCAGAGAAGATAGGGTGGGCTCTGCCAGGGGAAAGACATGGAAGCCGTACCATTGAAGAATACACATGTGGGATCACCCGCAGAGGAATCACAACACATGGGCACCTAGTCTAGCATAGGGTCTGACCTTCTGGGCATGCACATGAGTGCTAGACCTAGCTTCTGATGCCTTCGCCGCCTTTGATTGCCGAGAGTGCTGTAGGAACTCCATGCAAGGTCCGCCAGGTCTGGAACTAGTGAGAACTAGTGTCTGTCAACGAGGGGCTGTTTGTGCAATTGAGCTCACCCGGAAGGTGAATGGCGTGAAGCAATCTCAGATGCTTCTGACTCCAGAGGAGGAGATGGCAGATGAGTTGTTACAAGCGACAGGAGCGTAGACCACCCTGATGGTTGATATACGCAATCAGTGTTGTCCATCCGGACTAGCTTGCCTTGTAGCAGTGATCTGAAGTGGCAGAGAGCAAGCCACACTGTTAGCAACTCAAGGCAATTGATGTGCCACTGCAGTAGAGATCCTGTCCAGGAGCCCGAGGCAGCATGCCCATTGCACATGGCACCCCACCATAATAAAATGCCCGGACACTTGCTCTAGTGTAGGGTAACTCTTGACCATAGAAAAGCAAGGTATGACCACCAAGCATACCCACTATGCTTTTACACGCAACCGGCAGCTGGTCAACAGCAGAGGGGCTCAAGCCTTTACAAGAAAAACGAGAGGTGATCAGCATGTCGACATGGTCATGTTCTCATGTGGGAACATGACTCACCCATGAACGCCGTCTCAGGCTTATGCCCAGGCATGTGAGACAGTGATCGTGGCCATCAGATAAGGACAGGAAATGACAGCATGCAGAAATACACAGAAGGAAAGGTGTCTTTAAAAATACGCTCGCCACCCACTTGCTCTTTTAGGGAAAAAGCTCTCTTAGTGCTGAAGCGCACAGGGATGGTCTTTTAGAAGCTCTTTTAGAAGCTCTTTTAGAAGCGACCACCGCTGACATGCCATCACACCAAGACACTCTAAAGAGCTTCTTCTTGGTTCGTTGTACACACTCGAACAATGATTTCACCTCAGATTACTTTTATCTCCCATCTCATTTTCCCCCATCCCCCATCACCATGTCCCTCTGTAACTCATCATGTGACCCACAACAAAAACAAACAAATATACATGCAAAAAGGGATGCAATTGACCCTTCGCAAAACCCGCCTCCTGTTGCTATACCCGACAAGCCATACGCTCTCACACCACACATCACACATCTCTCGCAGTGAAAAATCCGTTGCGGAGCAAAGAGGACACTGACAACGGATGAAACAGTTTCATATTTAAAATATTGTAATTTTTAAAAGAAGTTTAAACAATAAATACCGTATAGTGGCTCCTTAATGTGTCGTGACAGATCCTTAAAGCAACAAATCCATTTATAGCATCAAATAAACATGAATGGACATCAGAAGGAATGTTGTTTCAAGCGCAAAAGACGTGAATGCGCACAATTTTCAAGTTCACCAATGTTAATCTACTATAGGCTACTCCGCTGACTGCTTTGTTGGATAAGATGGTGGATTCGGGGTTATGATTGGTCAGATCGCCTGTCAATCAAACTGTTTGCAAAGGGTCAATTGTTAGAAACAGCTTTTGACTTGTTCATTTCTGATGATCGTGCCAATGTAATTTATATACACTGATTAAAAAAGAAATTAAATATATGTTTGTTACATGATTCCCAGTTACTACATTTTCACGATTTTTATTTGTACAAGCTTTACACTTTTCAAGAGTAGCAATTCATACAATTTTATACATGAAATGGATAAAGCTTAAGGGACAATAACATATGTACAGTTTTTTTATGTTGCATTATTATTATTATTATTATTTATGATATCTGCATCTCCTGCACTGCAGCTGATTAAGCCACCCTTAGTAGCTTTCACTCGTCACATGAATGCATGGTTCACACTAACTATATGTAAAGTGTGTAAAGACGCCGTTCTGACGTAGAACCCAGGTGTCTACGATGTAAACAGCATAAGAGAATGACAGGGAAGAGAAGAAATTGCTGAATAAAGTCATTATTTTTGTTTTGTTTTCGTGCACAAAAAGTATTCTCGTTGCTTCATAACATTAAGGTTGAACAACTATCGTAACGTGGACAATTTTAATGATGCCTTTGCTACCTTTCTGGGCCTTGAAAGGTGCAATGACACTGCTGTCAGCATTGCTGCTGTATGTGTGGTTCAGATATCTCTCAGATTTCATCAAACATATCTTAATTTGTGTTCCAAAGATGAATGAAGGTCTTACGGGTTTGCAACGACATGAGGGTGAGTTTTTAATGACAGAAATTAAATTTTTGGTTGAATGACATGACAATTTTCATTCTTTTTAATGAATAATACATAATGACATAAGGGTTACTTTTAAGACCTGGGGCCGTATTCACAAAACATTTTATCTTACCACTTAGAGTTTTCCTAAATAGCAGTGAAAGTTCTTAGCTAAGAGATTTCTCTTAAAACCCATTCACAAAGCTGTTGAGACCAACTTTTACTAAAGAATAGAGAGAAGTCTTAAGCTAAGAGAAATGGCGGGGTTGACCTTGTTGCTATGGATGATGTCAACACACTTACCTAACTATGCACACAGTGATTGGCTGATAGGGATAGGGGTCTCTGTCAGTGATTTAATCATAGAAATATTGTGGAACAAAATGAAAATGTTGTCATATTCAAATAAAGATTTTAAAATGTAGGTTAAGTGTCACTAATTAAACAAGTATATGTTCAGCTAATAGTCAGCCTCTTACATGTCTGCATATCAAGAGTTTACTTCATGATGTTTTATAAACAAAGTTCAGGAGAAGCACATTCAAATGGTCTAATCAGCTGGAGAGGAGGCATATATACACACAGCTGACTCACCTAGTTATCTGGACAGTTTTCTGCATCCCTGTGCCTCCTGACTCCTCACTCTCGGCTGGGGATACGGGGGAGTACTTTGGGTTTGAGCTAAATTTGAGAGAAATTTGCTCAGAGCCCTCTCCTCCAAATATGCTTATTTTACTCTTTTACTCTGTTGGATTATTTGTAAGCATGAACTTGTGAAAACAATTGCCACAGGTAATCGGACATTATTTTATGTTAATTTACTTTTTTATTATAGGACAGTGAGTAGACAGGAAGCGAAGTAGGTGAGAGAATTTATTTTTGTTATTTTCAAGAGTTTCTCCTAAATCAGCAAGTTGAAAGCTGCTTTTAGCCTTAGTTTTAGCCTACTTTTAGGTATTTTGTGAATATGACCCCTGGTGTAAGTAGGCCTACTATAACTATCTGGAATAGTTAATTGATAGTTTATGCATTTGTTAAAGTCATCAATTTGTATTATATCAAATATATTTTTAAAGAATATTATGTTTTATTTATTATACTTATAATTATATTTTACATATTTTATTTAAAATATAGGCTAAAAATATTGAACTGATACATATTTTTAATTCTTAATATAAAAAATACTTCTAGCATATATTAAATTTGACACTTGCCATGTTGTTTCTTATTTGTCATCTCTGATTTAGATCGGACCAAGTCTTTTACCATGTCATAAGCTGATGCACTGTACTGTTTAAATGTTAAGTATATGATTTCTGTGACAATAGTCATTTTAAATTGTTTATTAAATTGTTTAATTAAGGTTTATACATTCTAGTTTCCATGACAGAGTTCATGATAAATCTTTTCATTACTGGAGGTAATATGCCGGTTAGCTATGTTTCATATGATTTTTAAACAGCAAGCACAAATTGCAAAAGCTGCAGCCTTTCTGGCACACTCAGTGTCCGAATTCATTCACTCGTTTTCATACACTCCTTCAAGTGGTGTATATTATTGGTCTAATGTAGGGAATAGTGAATGAGGATATAGGGGGCGAGTTCGGACACAGCCCAGGAAACACAATGGTCACTAAACAGAAATACGCCATACTTCTTTTTTCATTTAATGGCTATTTACATTTGTTTTGTATATTGCCACCTACTGTGTGGTTGTGCAATAATGTGCAAAAAATCTTTTTTTTTTTAAAAATCTTTTAAAATCTTTTAATCATTAATAGCTAAGTGTTTTTTTATTACTGTGAACAAGAAATATATATATATATATATATATATATATATATATCATATTCCATGCTTTCAAAGATATTATGGCTGTATAGATTTATCTGGTAACCAATTAGTTTAGGGTCCATTTCTCACTATTAACTAGTTACTTATTAGCACACATATTACTAGGATATTGGCTGTTTATTAAGACTCATAAAGCACATATCAATGTCTTATTCTGCATGACATATTCCCTTAATCTCACCCAATACCTAAACTTAACAACAACCAAACCAAAACTTAACAAATATATAAAATAAATAAATTTGAGCAAAATAACATTGTTTTAGAATATATAGCAGACTATATTTAGAGAGTTGAAATTATTCGCTCAAATATCCGTAAACGTATCCAGGTATGTCGCATAACCTGCTTTCTGGAACAAACCCAGACAGGAGCACACGGTGAGGGAATGAACACTCTTAACATTAGATGAACATGGTGCAAAAATGTCCGGACCTTCACACTTAACCAAAACCTAACTAGACAGGAGTGGCGGTATCTTGGTCTCACGCTCCACACACAAAACGTATGATGCACACTCAAAGCCCCACTCTTACAAAAGGACAAGACAATACATAAGTGGCAGGGTTTTGCCACAAAAATAAGAACCAACGTGACAGAACCCTGACTTGAGAGCTTCTACTCTACTTGACTTCAGTCTTGAGAGAATAATGATGCTCTCTTACCCCCTCCACAGTTCAAATAAAGCAGTACAATCACTCATCCCTCCATTTCCTGATCTGATGTCTGTTCTCTCCTGTGTAAAACATCCAACGGGTCATATATCATTCTACATAAAAGAGGCTTGTCAGAGTACTTACCTCAGAGGACAGATGAGAGGGCAATGACATCAGGAAGACTTTGAGGAAACACTGAGCTGAATTGTGCTAACCTTCCTTTTCAAATCTACTCACGATTTCATTTACGAGTATATTGCTTTTGGTTAGCGAAGCATAAGGATGGAGGTAAATTAACAACATCATTCAGTGCAGCAAAATAAATTGTCAGAGATGTTGCGTTTCATTTTGTGTGGCAACATTACAGAAAAGATTACATTATTTTACTTTAAAGCAATATGAAATAATTTGATCATTTGAATTTGACTATGAGGATTTGTGCTATAAAAAAATAACAGTGCCAAATAGTGAAAGGCATATAATATAATACATAAATAAATAGCATTTTGCAATTCAGTATTTCCAACAATGACATATTCAGGTGAGATTTGATAAATATTTTATGCAGAAAACTCAAGTTGATGCAATTCATTATTTTAATCAAGTGCTCTGAAGAAGTGTCTAACAAAATTATGCATTTTATGGGACCATCTATTACAGTAATCAAGAAGAGATTTGCCTGTTACAGAAATAAAAGCGCGAGACTAATGACTAACTTTATGCTTCAAGGCACGTTGTGTCAGACTTGTCAAAAAAAGCAGACAAAGCATTGAATACTGAATTTCATTATAATTTCTTTTGTCTCTTCTATATCCATCGGAAGAATCTTCACAGACGATGGATGTATTGGTTCAAGCCCGAGGCCTGCGTTCTCCGCCTCTGTCCATGGTGCTGAAACAACCAATGTACTGATATGACCATTACTCTTTTGAGAGCTCTGATGACTCCTTCTAAACAACAATTGTCCTTGCTTTTAATAAACATATGATTAAAATGGATTCTTAGATGAGTAATGATCTTTGTGAAGGGCTTAACCACATTGTGTTTGATTCATCTGACCCAGAAAAACATGATCAGCTCCAGCACAGTCTCTCACACTGAGAGAGAAAAAATGTTTTGGTCTTTGAGAAGAGGCAACCGGTCACCATGGTAACACTAAGATCTCACAGGGGCAGCACACAAAAGGCTGGAGGACTCCAAAACAATCTAAATCGTTGAAGAGCAGCCTAATAATCTTTCAGTGTGATTAGAACATTGACGAGTAATCAAATGATTTTTTCTCATGCAAAACAGCCAACATTGATGACAGGATGTCACGTCTGTGAGATATTCAGGCCTCTAAAAACACTACAGATTAAAGGATCTTTTTTTTTTAATTACAAAAGATCCTTTAGTTTCTCTGGAGTTTCCTGTCTCATGAGCTTCCTAAGAAACTTGCATTGATTTGTATTGGTTGTGTCTTCTCATAATCGTTCGACTCGTGTGCCATATGTTTGAAATATGCACAGGTTTTCTGGTGATTCACTAAAACCTTTTGTTTCATGTCATGTGGGGCCACATCCCAATTCATGTTCATCATAAGAATGATTTTTCATTAAAAAAGACAATATGCGTTAGCTCTCAAGTTACATTTTTTTTTTAAATAATTTCATTAGAAATTCAGTTGTCATAGTTTCCTCAGTGCCATCAATACTCAACGAGAAGGCTGGAGATGTGGTTATCTCTTCAGTGATCATACATGACTAACCATCTCTGGTTCCCCGAGGACAGCGCAGTTGTATTTCCTCTTTGGATACTGATAGGTGTGCAGTAAGGGTAAAAGGAATCCATTCAGCATGTGAGAGCCGGAGGCAATTTATGTGTAATGGGAAGCTTCTTAAATAATAAATGTTTTATAGCGACCAGACCTATGACCAGCTTTGTCTCCATACTGGTGTGATGCATCCAATCTTCACGTAAAAGGAACTGGATGAAATATTTGAGTGCTACCAATCCATATACTGATTTCTGACTTGTGACGCAGCATGAATCATAATCACACATTGTTCGTTCGTTGGCCAGTGGAAAACTGGTCCTGAGACTAAAACTGGTTTCTCCCAAGGTTTTTTTCTCCGTTTCTGTCACCTGATTGAGTTTGGGTTCCTTGCCACTGATGCTTGCTTAGTTGGGGATACATAATATTCAACAATATTATTGATTTGACTGCACAGACAATATTGGATGAGAGCTGAACTGAGATAGATGATGACGTCACTGTTTTCTGCAGAACAGCTTTATAGATTAAATGAACTAATTTAATAATTGATGATCTTTACAACGGAACTGAATCAACACTAAACTAACTTCATCTTAACAATGACACACATTTTTTTGAGAGAGATTTTCTGAAGTATAGTCTCATAATTCCAGGTTCTCAACAGGAGACAGAAGGCCACTTGGGGGCATCAGGAAATCTAAAATGTAATATAATTCATACATTATTTTTACAGTTTTTTTTTACAATTGCCAGGAAGCATTTCTCAATTCGTAGGTCAGTTTTTTCAGGTCAACTTGGCACAGCAGATAATTTTACATTTTAAAATACACTAAGGCCAGGTTTCACAGACAAGGCTTAGATTAAACCAGGATTAGGCTTTAGTTCAATTAGGATATTTAAGTAGCTTTTATTAACGTGTCCCAGAAAGAAAGAAAAAAACATTACTGGTGTGCATCTTGAGGCAAAAACAATGGCACTGACATATTTTTAGATATGTCAGTGCAAGATGCTTTCAGTTAAGAAACCCTCAAACATGTGTTTTAGTCTCGGACTAGGCTTAAGCCTAGTCTGTGAAACCAGGCATAAACTACCAAAACACTTCATACATGTTTAAAATCAATTCATTCTTCTATAGCATTAGCAAAGGTTGTCACCCAATAAACACACTTTTAAACTCATAAAACAAAAACATAAAAAAACTGTAGTGACTGAGACAGATCAGACACACAACTGTTTGTTATATTTAACAAATAATCCACAATACCCCTCACTCAACAAGAAGACCATGAGGTAGAGTTCTAAGGCCTCTGGTTACCGTTGTATCAAAGTGTAACGATGAGGCTGAGGCAGCATTTGAATCCATTTACGGAAGTTTATTAAAAGGAGCAGTTACAAACAGGAATGATAAATCAGGCAAAGGGTCAATCCCAGGAGAGCAGTCCACACAGGCGACATACAAAATGGCAATCCAAAAGACGGAGGTGTACACAGACAATCAAGATAAAGGGGTAATCCAACAGGCGTAAATCAGAAATAACAGGAAAATTCAAACACTAGGTCAACAGGCAGGAAATAAAAGAGACGCTCGGTAAGTCTGGTGAACTGGCAATACTTCGCACTTAGCTAAAGCACCGACATTCTTTAAATATCATCCCAAACAGGTCAAGGTAGCAGCAGAGGAAGTACTAAACAGTCAGTACTCGGGTGAGGGCTCCCTCTGCTGGCGTGGCGCTACACAAAAATAAGACTGGTTTGCAAATACAAAGTTCTGGCATGAAACTCTAGATGGTGCAGGCTGATAGTTCTCTATCTCAATATGTTGGATCACATCATTATCTACAAAGCGCAGCTGATTGGTTGCTGTGGCATCAGCAGCCAGTGAGCTTGCTGCTCAACATTCAAATATTTGACATAGTTGGCTGTTATCAAACCCTCTTCAGAAAACCTCCACCTTCCCCAGTTCCACCTGTATAGATCTGCTATTTCATGTATGTTATGTACAGTAGTCATGACAGAACTAAGTTTCAATCTAAATTAACTTTAGAAACAGACAAACGTACCCTTTTTCTGTACAGTCCTTCCTAATCCTATACCTTCTATATCAGTGGTTCCCAACCTTTTTTACACCAAGGCCCCCCTCCTCTCTGAATCAATACCGCAACGCCCCCCCCCCCTTTAATTCATAAATACATTTGTATTCTAGTGTTATAACTTTTCAAAATTTATTTTTTTTAAAGAAATTCAAGATAGATTTACACCGTGCTCCTTTTTGCAAACACACTGCAGACAATCTTTACAACTTAAAAGTACTTACTCTGCTACATTACATTAATTTCGACAACTACACAAATATATTGAACTGTGTTTATGCATGAAATATGGTGGTATACCGATCAGTGAGCCAAGAGTTCACATGCACGGTTTGTTTGCGCATAAATATCGGACTCGCACATACCCAAGTATGACTCCTGTATCAAGTCAAGTCACCTTTACTTATATAGCACTTTTTACAATGCAAATTGTGCCAAAGCTGCTTTACAGTAATAATTGGCTAATAATTTTTGGCTGCACAGCAGCTCCCAAAGAAAATGGTGTCATTGTCCAACTTATTCGCATTGATTGCAAAGATCAATAGTTATTAATCTAGTTAATTTATGTATATCAGCACTGGAGAAAACAGTGATGTAATCGTCCAGTTCAGCTCAGTTCGCATACAACGGCGCCAATGCAGGCATACCAAAAACACTGCTGAATATCAAGTAAGTGTTCCCAACTATGAAAGCCAAAGGAACCAAAACTCCAACAAAATGGAGAAAAAAACCTTGGGAGAAACCAGGCTCAGTCGTGGGGCCAGTTCTCCTCTGGCCAACAGTGAACACTTGCTTGATATTCAGTCCGATTTGGGATCGCAACAGTCAATATATTTAATCCAGTTCCATCTAGTTTAAGATCTTTTCCATCACGCCGGTATGGGATGCTTGTTGGGGCTCTGTGCTACTGGCTGACGTGCCGGCACGGCCTAGTGTATGTCACTCTAATCGTCTTTGCCTTCATTACAATCGTCATCCATCAAAACCTTTTTAGCGACACTTATTTTCTTTATCCAAAAAACATTACTGATGTGCTAAAAC
Source organism: Zacco platypus (assembly GCA_038088235.1). NCBI lineage: Eukaryota > Metazoa > Chordata > Actinopteri > Cypriniformes > Xenocyprididae > Zacco > Zacco platypus. The sequence continues at coordinate 9,620,480 of CM076071.1, read as the reverse complement.
AATAGCACTGACATATCTTAAAATATAATATTTATAAATCTATGTGATGTGCAATAATGTTTTTTTTAGGGCACGTTTATAAAAGCTGCTTAAAATATCCCATTTGAACTAAGGTCTAATCCTGGCTTAATCTAAGCCCTGTCTGTGAAACCAGGCCTAAGTATTCTGACCTCTTTTTAAGAAGGGTGCATTAGAAAAGTGTTCTAAACGTAATTTAGGGAGGAGCGAGCCCATCTAATCTTCCAATCAACAGCCAGAGTGTATAAGCAGCTGCTTGCCTCTCTTCAGTCCCAGCTGTTCCAGCACCCACCTCCACCTTCATCTCAGGTACCTTTCCATATGTAATCATATCATATATTTATTCACTGTGGGGGTATATCAGAGCTCGAGTTGATCACTGGACAGCAAGCCAAATAAGCTTACCTAATACCTTAAAGATTATATGGGCAAACAAACTCGTTGATCCTAAATTCCCCCCTTTTGTGTAGATAGTGAAATTGAAAGATTAACACCTGGGAAGGTGTTCAGCTCATTGTTTAGATTGTACTTAATTTTATTTGGAACACATTTCATTATTGTATTACTGCAGAAATTACTGTCTACTTGGATTTTGTAATGCTTTATGAACTTGCTTTTATATATACTATGCTTATATTAAATATCCTTTGCCCATTTTGTCAACACGATGCTTACAATACAACTTTCAAGTTCACTTGAGTTGAGAAGGTGGGGTGGGGGTGACTCTTGAATCATAGATCCTGCGCTTGTTCCATGTTCATAAGAGGATGGAAGAATAAGGCTGGGAAATTGGTGTCTCGGTGACGTCCACACAAGCAATATTTTATTGCGGCAGCAGAGCAGCTTTTCTCCACCTAGCGCGAGCGCAAACACGAAAAGAGCTCCTGCAGATTAAAACATACTAAGCGCCACAAGTGTGAGAAAGCAAAAGGATTGTCAGAAGCTTCATTTCTGAGATTTTTTTTTTTTCATTGTTATGAAGGTGTGAACATTACAAATATTGTGATGCGCGTGAATGATCACCTTCAACTCAAACCCCGTCGCTGTTGCACTCCAGTAAACTTTAAAGGATTTTCCAACCAAACGCTCTCTTCTGGAAAATCAACCAAGGACCAAGAAAACTAATTGCAGAACATCTTCAAGGTTTCGTTTTCACGTCGAAAATACGCCCACGTTAAAGATGAACATCCAAAACAGCAGTGATTTAGACAGACCTGAAGGTAACTTGGAGGCATCTGAAAAAACCTTATTTGGCATCGGCACCGACAACTTCGTCACGCTTCTGATCTTCGGGCTCATTTTTACTCTGGGGGTCCTGGGAAACTCTCTGGTTATCACTGTTCTGGCTCAACGCAAACCTGGACAGCAACGAAGCACCACCAACATCTTCATTCTCAATCTCAGTGTGGCAGATCTGTCCTATCTGCTCTTCTGCATCCCCTTTCAGTCAACAGTCTACATGCTACCCACATGGATCCTGGGTGCCTTTATTTGCAAGTTTATCCACTACTTTTTCACCGTGTCCATGTTGGTGAGCATCTTCACCTTATCAGCCATGTCGGTGGACAGGTACATCGCCATAGTGCACTGCAGAAAGTCCTCATCCATTCGAGTTTCGAGGCATGCATTGATCGGGGTGCTGATCATATGGGTGCTCTCTTTCGCCATGGCCACCCCGGTTGCCTACTATCAGGGTATCGTGGAAAGTAAAGACAACAGTACGTTTTGCTGGGAAGTGTGGCCAGATCACAGCAAGAGGAAAATCTATGTGATGTGCACTTTTGTCTTTGGATATGTGCTGCCGTTGATTCTGATATCTTTCTGTTATGCCAAGGTTAGTGATGAATATTTTCATCATTGATTATGAATACTTGCATTTAATGTGCATTGATTGTGATCCCTGTTAATGCACTATGAAATGTGGATTTGGTTTAGAATTTGTTAGAGTAGATGGATCAATGAAAAATAAGGATGCCCAAAATTATTAAAAAGGAGAATCTTATATGCCAAGTTAGAAATATAGTCATGTTTAAAACATTTATAAATCATTTTTTTTGGAAAATGGTTGTTTGGTTTCCTTCAAAAAAGTTTGTAATATATTCAAGAAATATTAAGTTAAGTTTAATTTCATTTTATTTCATTTTTACTCCATTGAGTCCTTAACAAAATATCAATATTTGGGTCCTCTCTGTTTTATGCATTTGTCACATGACAACAAAAATGGCATTGCTTACATGTTGATTTGACATATTAATATTTATAAACAACATTTTTAAAATAGATTATAATAAAATATTCTGTTAAACTACATTTGCTAACATTTAATGTTTTGTTTTACCACCTAGATCTATTTTTTTACTTCAGCTCCCACAACATATATCAAAATAAATATTAAGGAATTTAAAATATTATAGAATGATCCATTGAGTGAATTCAACTCACTTGTATAAATAGCATATATATTTATATTTGACTTTATATATCTGGACAAAAAGTACATGTCAAATCATTGACCCATCATTCTCACATATTAATTTCAAATTACTATGCGTCAATGTGTCTTTAGGTCCTGAATCATTTGCATAAAAAGTTACGAAATGTCTCCAAAAAATCTGAGGCATCAAAAAAGAAGGTAAGAAATGTTAAGAGTGCTTGCTTTAAATATTCAAATATATTGTCATCTCTTTCCCACACGTTTATATAAATTGTGGACTTGTTAATTGTTTATTATTTTGTGAAAACCAGCAGAAATATCTCTCCACCTCTCTTGACAGACTGCTCAGACAGTTCTGGTGGTTGTGGTGGTCTTCTGCCTGTCCTGGCTGCCTCATCACGTGGTGCACCTGTGGGTCGAGTTTGGCTCCTTTCCCCTGAACCAGGCGTCCTTCGTGCTCCGCGTGGCGGCTCATTGTCTGGCCTACAGCAACTCGTCTGTTAATCCTGTTATTTATGCGTTCCTCTCCGAGAACTTCAGGCAGGCTTATAAGCAGGTTTTCCGTTGTCAGGTGGCTTCTGAGTGCCCAACAAATGAGGCCAGAGAGATGAAGGCAGCACCATCCACCAACTGCACCACTGTGTAATTCCTGCGGCTGTTATGTTTGTCATAATTATGATAGCTTACAAATGACTTAAAGTTGAGTTTTTAAGCTTGGGAGAAGGCAAGAAGCTTGTAACATATTGATTTAAACTGATAAGAATTGAACATGGTTAGAAATTGGCCAGTGTATTTCTTATATGCTTGGAGGTTTGAATGGTTGCCCTTTTAAGCGGTTTTGACATGTTAAAAAAGACTTTGCTGTGTGCTTACTCACGATGATGAATTTCTTTGGAGTGCAATCGAGACCTTACTTAGCACCTGCTGGGAAGCTGTAGTGATGAATGGCCTGTAAATACGTGCAATCAAAAAAAATGTTGAAGGTTAAGGAGGGTGGAGGATCTGGTTTTCCTTTTCATACAGGGAAAACAGTCAGAAATGTAATCAACTGTTACCTTGAGCCATCTTATAATTGTCTTTCAAAGTCTATCAAAGTATATCTGCTATTAAATGCTGGGGGAAAATGACTTTACTTAAAGGTGCAATGTGTCAAATTTGGGAGATTCTATTGACAGAAATGCAATATAATATATATATAATGTTTTCAGTGGTGCATAAAGAGCTTACATAATGAACCATTATGTTTTTATTACCTTAGAATCAGCCATTTTTATCTCATACACGATGTCAAGTCACCATTATGCACCAGCATGTTTCTACAACAATGGACATACACGTGTTTAGTCACTATGTTGTTCTTCTAAATTGTTTTTAGAGACAACTTGCATCGTCACTACATTGAATACGCACGTAGTAGTAGTAGTTGTCTGGTTTATTAGAAGCAGAGACTGTTCTTTGTTAGAAGTAAGAAGAAACTCAATTGCTTAACACAGGTTACTCTCTGCTGTCTTAGACGACGACATCTGTATCTCGTGTCAGCCAGACGACCTTCTCCGAAAGGGAGGGGTGCCAGGGGTGAGTTGCAGTTTGCAATCTCACTACTAGATGCCGCTAAAATTTACACATTGCACCTTTAAAAACATTTTTAATAATATATAATGCAATATTAAAGTATTTTTAATGAATGAAAAATGTATGTCCTCATGAATAATTGTAACCACAGTTATAATATATTATAATACGTGTTACACCTTTACAAAGTAATGCATTAAAACACACAACAAACAACCAATGATGTAACAAGAAATCTTATAATATTAAATATTATAATGCATTTTGACTTTGGTTACAATTCAGTCAATCAAAAAATACCATAGACAAGCTTTTTAGTCAACTTTTATTGGCATAGTTGGCTAAAGTTACATTTGGCGGAATGGCTCTGTTCTAAATTCCCGGTCCTTTTAACGAGCTCCATGAAAAGCTAAGACAGGGATCAGCAGCAGCTTATGGGGACAACCTCCCTTTTCTTTTAACTGGGAGAGCAGCGAAAATCCCCTCATTGAGAATAGAGCATGCATCAATGACAACAGAATGACATTGATTAAGTTAAACACAAGTTTAAGGAGGAGCTGGGTTGCAAAGGAGCATGCATTGGAAGCAGCCAAGCAGGCCGAACTGAAGATGCGTTTAAGTAATGCGCCCTGCTTAAGAGTTGCCAATGTCAGCTGATAGCGCAGGTTGACTACGAGACCTGCCTGAACTAACGCAGAATGCTTGATTTATTAATGAAAAGATATAAAGCATTATAGCATACATTATGAATACGTTTAAAATCCATTTTATATAAAGGCGTTAAGTTTAACCAATATTTTATATACGTCATGTTAGAAAATCCTTTAACAATTTGGCTTGTTGTATTATATTATATTATATTAGAATCATCAACATGGGTTTAAATGCTTATATGCTTATTATATTGCCTAATATACATATAAAATAATATACATATTATGCTAAACTACACAAAAAGTTAATGTTTTCGTTGTTTTTGACGCATGTAACCTTGTAAATAGAGCTTTAGGATTTCCGGGTAGGTCTAACAGGTAGGTCTAAATATACAGAAATTGAACAATTTCTTGAATGATTTCTGTATCTGTGCAGTTAATAAACACAACACAGACTTCACTGCATAAATTATAAATTGAAAATAGAGTAATACTTATTAAAGCTACAAGAGTTATTCCGTCAAGAGCATTGAGTGATTTCTCTTTGTCATTTGTTCTTTGATTAAAGGGATAGTTCATCCAAAAATGAAATTTCTGTCATTAATTACTCATTGCCCTCTTGTTGTTCCAAACTAAGACCTTCATTCATCTTCGGAACACAATTTCAAAAATATTTTTGAATTTTTGATGAATTCTGTGAGATTTTTTTTTTATCCCCCATTGAAAGCAACATAATTACCGCATTCAAGATCCGTAAAAATAGTAAAGTTATTATTAAAATAGTCCTTAATAGTCCAACCTTAATTTTATGAAGCGACTAGAATACTCTTTGTGCACAGAAACAAAACAAAAATAATGACTTTATTCAACAATTTCATCTCTCCCCTGTCAGTCTCCTATGCTGTTTACGTAACCTCTCAGATTTCATCAAAAATACCTTAATTTGTGTTCCGAAGATGAATGAAGGTCTTACGAAGGTCTTGGAACGACATGAGGGTTAGTAATTAATGACAGAATTTTCATTTTTGGGTGAACTAACCCTTTAACATTAATGTTTATCCAGCTACTGTCACTTTAAGACCTGCCATGACGTGGATCTGACACACATCTTATTTTCTTTCAACTGTTTACGTTAAGTTAACTTTTTAACTCTTTTAAGAATCTGCTTATGAGGATACTTGCAATAACGGCATTTCAACATAATTATGTGTGTTTTTGTCTGTTCAAGCGTGTTCAAGAGAACTCAATGCGGTGCAAGCGCCTTTCTTTGTGCCCATTTCGGGTGTTTGTTCACGCCGGGGGGGGCCTAGATTTGAGTTCCTTTTTTTTGCATCTTATCGCAATTGAATGGTTTAATAGCAGTTGAATGAACGCATCATCATATAATGTAATACTACCCAAATGATGCCAGGAAAAAATGGATGCTGCTTTAATTGCATTAAATAGCTCATTTTTAACACTTTTAACTGAAAAAATGAATCGCGTTTACGCATTAATTTAGACAGCCCTAATTTATATATATATATATATATATATATATATATATATATATACATATATATATATATATTTATATATATATATATATATGGGTTGTCTAAATTAATGAGTAAACACATTATATATAAGCTGATATTCCTGGAAACTAAAAATAATATATAAAAATACTATATGCTATATATTGCTGAACGTTTAAAATGGTCTTGAAAATATAAAAGTATGGGAAGATTTTAAATACATCATGTATCCTGTATTATTATCATATGTGTATGAGTAGTAGTACTCCAAAAAATGTATGTTTTGAAGATCTCTCAAAAATATAAAACTCATCGAATCACAAAGGAAACCAGCACACTTGGGGATGTGTTTACATCAAATCCACATAAGATAACACATAAGCCCATTAGACGACTCCTGCATCAAACCAACCACTTGAAATTTGCTAAAGGAACTTCATTGTAAGGATTCATAAATGCATAAGTGTCCTTCACTTTGATGGAAATGCAGAAGATCAATTTATATGTGGCACATTAATTCCACATTGAATTAAAAAGTCCAACAATAAGACACTGCACTGTCCCAGGGTCACGAAAAGATGCTGTTTATTTGACAAGATTACCCATTGTGGCAAATGTACCTGAATCACTGATAATGGAATATAAGGTCATGAGAGGCAGCATAGTCACGATCTGTCTCAGAATGGATTTATATTTTGCTGTGTAATTTATATATCTACAACTGTATATGCATCATGTATATGCTTTTTTTTTTTAATATGTGTAGTAAAGTTCTTTCATGCGCTGTAAAAAAGAGTTTCTGTCTCAAAGTATCCTGCTTTTTGGTCGTCATGGAGACACAGTGCAGTTCCTGAGAGAGTCCTGCAGTCCCTGGCTTTAGAGTGAGCAACAGGAGTTGTAATTCTCCATCACTGGTTTGTGTGTGATAGGTCACTGTGATCCACAAAAACACTTGCTTCTGGAAGCTTCTATCCGAAATGGGTGGACTACAGTTCAGAAGAGTGTAGAAAGATCTGGAGTCTTATATATATATTGAACTTTTTTCAGTAAATAAAGAAATAACAGCCTTTGGATTTTAAGGTTAGGTTAATGCATGCCCTCATGACATAAAACCATCATAAAATTATCACTGGGTCAGAGTATTCTCTTCTGTAAATGATGTGGTATGATTACAAAAGGATTTGCCAAAAGGTGTTCTTTTACTATTCTCTGTGATTACATGCAATTTGTACTTTTGTAACTTCCTCTGACAATACCATTTTTAAGATTTCAAGCTTTTAACCACCAGGACTCTGATGAGGGATCCATTTTGATTGCTGCGTGTGTGTGTGTGTGTGTGTGTGCATGTGTGTGTGTGTGTGTGTGTGCGTGGTATTCCCTATGTTTTTTTCATCCCCATGAGAAAACAGCTTATAAATCATACATAAATCATGATGTTTTTTGAAAATGGTTAGGGGATAGAATATTGGTTGTACAGTATAAAAATCATTCTATGGAATGTCCCAATAAAACATGGAAATCCAACATGAGTGTATGTTTGTCCCTGCATTGTGGGGACAAAATACCAGAAGTCTTTGACCTTGTGGGGGCATTTTTAGGTCCCCATGAGGAAAACAGCTTTTAAATAGATGATGTTTTTTACAATGCAGAATTTTGTGAATGCATGTTCAAATATTGAGGTAATTTCTTCTGTTCCCAAAATATTTCATTGGCTTACATTTATACATCACATACCATTTTATGAGTCAAATGTTAAATGATTTCAGTAATGACATTCTAGCCTTCATTTGCACTTTCATCACATTCACTGGCATAATATGTTTGTTTTAAGGAGCTCACTTTTCATATATAGAGGAACACTCAAAATTAGTCCAAACATGATTTTTAAAATAAAATAAAAATAAAAAAATATTAAAAGTCCAAACATCATAAAATAAAATCATACCATTTTCATAAAATTATTGTACCAAAAATTACATACATCAATTCTCAAAGAAGAAGAAAAAACACAACTTTGCAACAAAAAAAGTTGGCATATTGGGTTTCACCAGCAGAGGTCAGACTTGCACAGCATTTCAAAGATTGCGCTTAGGGCTTCATATCATGTAAAACCCCTCGAGATTCATTCAAGTGTCATTTTAGAGGCACTAGAGTGGTTAATATACCCCACTAATCAAACAGATTAATCTAAAATTATAATGATAAAACAGCACTCTCAATAAAAAAGGATACTTCAAACTGTAAGACAATTTTCTCCTCAACTTTTAAACAAAAATACGCACTTGGCAACATATGAATGCTTTATCAGTGTTTATAAAGTCTCGAGAGGACGCGGAACGGGATTCTTAAACTCCCCTTCAACGGGTTTTATGTAAAACTGTGGTAAGAATAATATGATAAAAACAATATTCAGTAATTGCAATCATAATCAAAATAAACTTTTTTTTTCTTAATTTAGGCCTAATTGGCCTAATCTGTAAATCGTTTAACACGGTTGCTAAGTAGCTACGTAGCAACCTGGAGTATTTACATATAATTAATCATAATTAATTCAGTTAATTCTTAAGTGGCTTCGAACGAGGCTCATCTAATGAAAATCAAGTCAGAAATATTTATAATTAAGTAATATAAGTACAAGAATAAATACCATATTCTAATCTAATGTTGGAAATTTGGAAATATTTACAAGATGAGCATGAATGACCAGATAAGGTGTGTGTCACTGTAAAGCACTTATACTAATGAATGATTTTGCAATTAAGTTAAATTAATTTTCCATCCTGTATTTGAATAATATTGGCACATATGAAAAGAGCACATTGACAATCAATGTACTAACGTAATAAAAGCAAAACAAATGTTTGCAAAATACATACTTTTTGTTAGATGTCAAACATAATTGATCGAGATGAAAATTATATGAAATAAATGTAAAATATAAAATATTATCAAATGATTCATTCTTGATACACAACGTCTACACCTGGAGAAATCAATCAAAGCATAAATATTCTTTAATTTAATTGGGTTCTATATGCCTATCTATGTTCTATAAAGAACCAAGGGGTTGTTGAATCGGCTTTAAAGAACTCATTATGCAAAAAAGTTTCCATATGAGGAGAAATGATTGCAGAATACTTTGTTGTTTAGTGGATTATTTTAATTTTTCTAGTTTACGAGCTGTTTAAGTCATAAAATTGTATTCAAATTAAAAATGAATTAAAACAAAATTAATTAGATTAAAACTAAATCCATAAAATCATCCCATGATTGGAACCCTGCATAACAGAACCCTGTAAGGTTCTATATAGAATCTTTTCTATAGAGTGTAGAATTTGTTTTTCTGACACATTTTGATTGTCAGGACGATATTAACAAGCGATACCATAGATTTCGTAATGAGGCGCCAAATACAGTACCAAAAAGACATTCTGTCAGCCAACGGAATCACTGTGGGGGTTTGGGCTCTCGGTTCGGCTTCCAGGTTGTTTGTATTCTATTACCTGAGCCTTGAATGTCATGTGACTAACGACTCAGGTGGCACTACAGGAACGCACACACTCCAAGCCCTTCAACAGCAACTATCCAAAGCTCTGACGTCAATATGAATCCAATACATGCTTTTAAGAGCCCTCCAAAAAATAATCTAACAGCAAAGGCTAACAGGGCCATGCTAACCAGCAAAACGTTGACCCCTTAGTGCGAACGTTGTTATGCAACAAAAAATACTAATAATCTATGCATGCTCATAGTGATATGCTGAACATGTGTTCTTCGTCATAGTTGTATACAAAAGTTATTAATATGGCAGGAATGTTATATTGACCAATTAGCATCTGACTAGCCATTTTATAATGCATGTAAAGGTCGAGAGAGATCATGCTGCTGTTGTTCCACTTTCTCTCTCTTCCTCTTCCTCCCCCGCAGTGAGCTGATGGCCATACATCTCTTAAAGAGCCCATTGCAATCAATAATATTCCGAGCTAGCACTCAGTATTGGCCTCTATAGTCATATAATACCGCAGCATTTGTCATTATTCGTACTGACGGCTGAGGTCTGTGTTATTCTCCTGGGAGCTGTTCCCCGGTCATTACCGCTGTCATAAATAATATGCACTAATGAGATATGAATTGATTGCTTGTGTGAGCCTGACATTTTCATCTCTCACATTAAATGCTGTTTAACAATAGATTACCACCCAATCGTTCCTTCAGTACGGACCAAGCGAAAGAGTGAATTGTCGCCACATCAGGCTGAAAGCGAAAAATATAAGACTATGTACCTGCCATAGATGTTGCACAAAAGCTGTCAGATGCTTCTTTTTTCTGTGTGTACAAGAAATAACCATTTTTATTTTAATATTGAGGATAAATGGGGTGTAGAGAGTATGGTCGGGATTTGTTTCAGGGTCATTTCTTATTGTATTAGTGAGAATTAGAGCATTATGACGCTAATTGAATTTTTCTGTTAACGTGGTTTAGATAAAGATGCTCGCATCTAATTGAAAAGCTTGACACCACTAAAAGCTTTTTTCAGCCAGGAGTTTTCTCTCTTTCAAATAAATCTAGAGCAAACATATCAACAACGGGAAAACAAAAAGACAAAAAAGGTGAGATGAACATGAAGAACATGAAGTGTTTGCATTTTTGTGGCTGTCACTTTTACTGATTAATGACTGTGCCTGTTAATGTACATTGAAGCCCAAGTGGATGTGTGAGTAAGTGTGTGAGACAGAAAGGGAGCGAGTGTGGAAGAGATGGAGATAGGAACATGGAGAAAGAGGGATTGGTGTTGGTCTGTCCCTTTGTTCTCAAAGGAAATGGTGTCAGTGGTTCAGTGTTGCTTGCCATTGAGAGGTAAAGATTTACTGTCATCAAAGAGCAGATTAGAACACACAGACACACACATTGATTTGGGAGAGAGAGAGAAGAAGGGAACGAAAGAAAATAGAAAGAGAAAGAAGGAAAGTAGATAGAGAGAGATTCACATTTTTGGTGAGGAAACTCATTCCGAGCTGGGAAAGATATGATCAGCTTATTTCGGGAGAGGGGAACATGGCAGCTCCTTCCTGAATGAACGTTGAAAGAAGTAAATTGTAAATATTGATTTCTGCAATGAACTGTCAATCTCCCTCGGCCCGAGATTATGCCGATCATCGGAGACCGACAAATTCGAAAAATGCTGACAGAGACAGCTGTATGGGATTCGTTTTAGCAGTGAGTGGAGTGGGCTTTATTTTCTGATGGCTGGTAATGGTTGTTCAATTTCATCAGATAGCAGCGGAGATCTCATCGGTGGGGGAAAAATGAAACCAAGCGTGACACCACAGACAGACCTTCGTAGACAGAGGGCTTCGTCCCCCCAGAAGGATCTGAGGCACTTCAGTGGTCCTGTATAGCAGGTCAATTTTGATATATCAGGAAACCTGTTTCAAACCGAGTCAATTGAACTGATGTCAGTCCTCTTAAGTGAGTCAGTTTTTGAAGTAGACAAAGGAGAAGTGAACAGATTTGTTCCAAAATGAGGAATAGCTGCAGACCTTAGAGGTGTACTCAGTAACTGCAATTATTTGATCAAAAATACAGTAAAAAACAAAACAAAACAAAAAAAAACCCTCAATATTGTGTAAAGTTATTACAATATAAAATATTCTTTTTAAATGTATTTTAAAATGTAATTTATTGCTGTAATGGAAAAGCTGAATTTTCAACAGCTATTATCCCAGTTTTCAAGTAACACGCTGAACACGGTAGTGCTGCTTAATATTTTTTTGGAAACTGTTTTTCAGGATACTTTGTTAAAAAGATAAAAAGAACATGATTTGTAACATTGTAAATTTCTTTACTGTCACTTTTGGGCAATTTAATGCTTTGTTGAATAAAAGTATTAATAAATAAAATAAATAAAATATCTGAAATGTAGTGTAATGAAGTATACATGAAAAAAAATTGAATAACATAGATAAATAATTTATACTTATTTATTTAGAACTTCCATGCATATCAACAGCCTAATAAAAGTTGTTTTATTTCATATGAAGTGGGGGTTTCACTGTGGCCCAATACAGTGGTGCAGGGGTGAAGTATTTTTATTGGCCACCCCGGAAGTTAGCATCACCCTGGTTCTCTTGACAAAAACCCAATAGGACTTTTCCAGTCTTTTAGATTATTGCATAAAATAAGGTCTGTGACTAACAAAAGCTTATAATTCTTATATATTTTGTTCATCTTCACAAATGAACACAACTTGTATAAATTTTGAAGTGTAAATACAATCAGCAGAAGTCAAAAGTTAAATGTAGGCTATAAACAAACTACACTACAATCACATGACTCAACTTGTTCCCCTTCACTAAGCTTTCAGTCTTTGTTTAAAAAAAACATTTTCCTTGAAAGTTTAAGTATAGTTTACAAGAGTATGATTCTAAACATAACGAGGCTATGAAAGTGGACAAGTGAGTAGATGAGTTTACCTGTTTGGCTGTTGACGTTTAATGACAACCTCTGCAGTCCCATTCAGCCACTTGTTAGCGACCGCCTTTTAGAAGACAAGTAAAAGCCTTGAAAAAATCACAAGGGGGTATTACTGCTGTATTTTATATCCCAGAATAAAATGTAACAATATCTTGAGCTTGTGTTAACCATGGACCTTATTTCAAGCCAAAACCCCATTCAAAAAACCCATTGACTTCTGGACGATGGAAACGGAAGTGCTAAAATGCTAAATCGTTTCCAGGTTTTGGCCTACAAAATACCTCATCCCTGTACCGCTCTATAAGCATTCAGGGTGAATAGCGTTTCCACTTCAAATGCAACATGGTCATGCATTTTTTGTTACCTCTGTTAATGGTTTTGTTTATGGAGACACTCATCACTTTTCCACCAGAATAGTTTGCATTCTGCAGCCAGAGCCTGTTATCGGCAAGGCAAACCGGAGCCTGGTGCAAACTAGCCATGTGTTTCCTCAGACTTGAGCAACAAACAGAACACATAAAGCTGCTATGTGTTGTTTACCTGACTATAAACAGTCTAAAATCAAACAGTGCGCGTCCCTCTGTTTTGGCAGGCGGTGCAGCACTTCTGTTTTGCTGTTCACATTACTGGGAGTGATTCTAGCATATCGGCAGCTTGCATAAACTCCTGTTACTATCACCTTACTATGTGTTACTATGTCCTTTTTGGAGATATATTGAAACTGAAACAGTTGATACACTCTCTCTCTTGCATGCTGAGACTCTCTTGAGCACACAGTTTTATATATTTAGATATATATATAATATAATGAGACTGCCATAGACAGCGAGAGCATTTATCCGCCCCCCGCTCCATTCGAGACTAGCAAGTTTTTAGGGCCTGAGTCAAACTAATTTTTCTAACCTGAAACCCCCTTTTAGAAATGTGCAGAACAGTTCGAGAATGGACAAAGGCAGTGTTTATTGACAGCAGATGGATAAACAGTAGTAAAGGGGCAGATGAACACAGCACAGCTAAGTATGGTCGAACCAATCCTCTAGGAACAAGACTTTGAGGATGGCTTTCATGGAAAGTAGTAAGTAGGGTCAGATCCAGGATGTCATCCCAATGCACAGATCTTTCGTCAGGTCCGTATCCTTCCCAGTCCACCAGGTACTCGAGATGATTGCTGATAAAACCTCTCTTACCTCCTTCCATAGTGCCTGGTCCTGGAATCCTGGCTCTGTAGAAGGAGGTGAGAGAGGTTTTATCAGGGATGCATGCAATTATATTGTGGAGGTAGCTGGAGTTGATAGGCCGGGCGGAAGTCCCTCGTGGAGAGCCACACCTTCTGCCTGGGCTGGTAACTGCGAGTGGTGGATTTCTGGGTATTGCCGTTGCTCTTTTGGCACCATGCAGCTTGTTGCCAGCCAGTGATCAACAGAAGGGACATCCAATGGCTCATCGGACCACAGGAACAGAGGAGTTTGGTATCCGAGAACACACTGGAAGGGGGTGAGTTTTGTAGAGGGGTGACAGAGTAAGTTCTGTCCGTACTCGGTCCAGGACAGGAAGCAGTTCCACTGGTTCTGGCAGTGATGACAGAAAGTATGGAGGAAGCGACCAATCTCCCTTATTTTGCATTCAGTTTGACCATTTCTTTGTGGGTGACACCTAGATGATAGTCTGATGATAGGCTGATGGTCACAACTAGGCGTCTGAAGAAAGCTTTCTACACATGAGAGATGAACTGGGGACCTTTGATAGACACAATATCCTCTCGAATCCCATAATTTTGGAAGACGTATTTAAAGAGGAGTTAAGCAGTTTCTTTAGCCATGGGTAGGCCTTTGAAAGGGGTACATTTTTGGAGGCTTTGGAGAAGTGGTTGACAGAGTTGCTCACCAGGTACATCCATCAGAAGAAGGGAGATCTGTTTGGACAGAGGTTATGAACTGGTTTGGCCATGGGGCCAACATTTTCCAATGGTTCAAGTAATGAAAATAATGTTAGAATAATGACACCTACAAACAGACAACATCTCATCTAATTGTCGATCCTTAATCAGAACGAAATGTTTTTCTCATACATGCTTTACTTATACTACATCTGACAGAAGAGTCAACAGCTTTCACATGTCTTTCAAAATAAAAGTCTTGTATCAGAATAACATTTAGAATTATGTTTGTTGTTTTTGTTGTTGTTTCTTTGACTATCATACCTCGTTACCTGCTCAAAACGATTTCGGACCCACTTTTGGGTTGAAACCCTGTGTTGTGAAGTCTCCCAAGTGTGACCATGGATGGCAAGGGAGGGGGAGCAGTAACAGTTTCCCAGAAGGTACATGTCAGGGATCTTAGCCATGGAGCATTCCTCACATCCCTAGACAAACTTTCTGACATCTCTGTCCATGCACGGCCACCAGAACCGGTCATGGATAAGCAAAAGGGTCCCATTGGTGCCTGGGTGGCCAGTGCCCACTTAAGTATGAACTGATTCCATGAGAGGGATATGTTGCAATGTGGGAACAAAGGTCTTATTTGCAGGGCAACCTGGCGGAGCAGGTTTGATAGTAGCAGCCTCCGTGATATGATCATCCAGGGACCACTGGATGGGGCTGAGGATAATCTCTGGAGATAAGATGGTTTCAGGTTCCTCTAAGGGTTCTTCAGGTGAGCCGAGGTGAGATAAAGAATCAGCTTTAAAATTTTTGGCCCCTGGATGATACGAAATACCAGGATGAAATAACGGATGATGGCCCCCCCCCTCCGGCCAGTGCCTCCACTCTTCCAACACGAGCTTAATGGCTAGAAATTTGCTCTTCTGGGGAAAGTTTATGTGAGAAAGAACATGGATGAAATTAAGGAGGCTTCCCCTACTGCAAAACAAAACAGCTCCTGCAGCAGAGTTGGAGGCATCCAGGGTCCAGGACAGAGTTTTGAAGTTCCTTGATGTTGGTGGAAATGGGTCAGGATTGGACTACTTTGAGGAAGAGGTGGAATTACTTTAGCTTTATCAACACAAGCACGACAATGACAATGACGATGACAATATTCGGTCTCATTCCGGGAGTACACTTGTTGATATTGTCAGTATAGATGATAATCAAGCGTTAGCGTCAGTTCTGGCAGGTTATGTCAGTCAAGCTTGCATCAGCTGACTCACGTCTACCTATAGGAATATGATGCCTATCATATTATCCATATATAGCATCCATATATAAGCTCCTCAGTATTATCAGCAGCTATCGCATTTCTTAGAAGCTTATTACCTTCCTCCATCCCTAGATCCTCCTCTCTTCAGTCAGGATTGGCCTTATGATTCCCGTGAATCAGACTAATTCTTGAAATATGTGTACATGTTAAATTATTGACATTAATGATATCTGCATATATTGGTTCTGTTCTGTTTACCCTAAGTGGGATATTGCTGCTCTTGCCCAGAACAGAATCATACCGCCAATACAAACTATATGCAATTATCAATCATATTTGACGATAGTGGCCCTGACAGAATAACTCATTCATAAAGCCCTGGAAGATGAACGGGGTGCTGACCAGGCCATACACGATATTCGTAGTGGCTTGTGCACAATGTACACTGTGCACAATGGTCACAATGGCAGTTCACCGCCCTGTCGTTTTCAAATGAGGTTGTACGCGCTGTGAAGATCCACCTTGGCTCCTCTCAATAGTTCCAGGGCAGCTGGGTCTAGGGGAAGAGGATACTGGAACCGGATTGTGATTTTGTTGTGGGATCCAAGGTATAAAAGGTATAAAAGGGGATATATATTTCTGGAATCTTAACAGAGATCTTGTGAGTTGGACTGTTTGTGACAGGTTTAAACTCAGTTGCAACAGTATTTTCTTTCCTATTGTGATGTTTATCAGAGTGAAATGGCTTTTCAAACAAGAAATGATGTAGGGTTGGACTTGATTTTATTCATTGGGAAATGATTGGATTGTTTGAATCATTGTGGTTTGCTGTTGCTGTGATCTCATGTGTGTGACAGTTTGTCCTGTCCTTGCGCCAATAAACACGTCGTCAGAGGAAGTTATTTTGTTTAAAGATTAAGAGGGACACAATTTTTTTAAAAATAAATAATGACGTGCACAAATAATTCATTTATAATAAATACTGCAATATTCCTTAAAAAATAAGAACTGTCCATTTTGAATTTTATGGTCACAACAAAAGATCTGAATAAAAAATGTTTAAGATCCCATTTTCACCTGTATATTAGCTGATCACTTGTGATCTGATCACCAAAAAATCTTAATACCAAGGGGAAACAAGGCAGGAATGAAGCAGGAATATTCAGTGAAAACATGTTTCAGTGTGAAAGAAATACAGAGAAGCAGTAGCCTGTGCAGGTTTGAGCAGGTTGCCCCCCTCTGGTCAGATCAATAAGGTTTCTCTACAGGCACAGGGCTGATTATAATCTTTGAATGAGTTATGTTTCTGTCATAACCATGAGAAGGTTTTAACACTGACTCTCAGCCAAGATAAACAGTAGGTGGCATGTGTGGAACAGGGTCTTGAGTGACGGTGACAGCTTTTGAAACATTAATCCAGAAGTGAGAGCCTGATACGAGAAGTCTGTGTGCTGTTTGTATGCTGAACGGTCTGCCAATCTTCTTATTGAATAAGGGTTCTGGAACACTGGGTGCTTTGTGGACTCTATTATAAGTTTTTTTTTTTTTTTACTGATAAAGGAAAGACAAAGCCACTTCCTGATGCTTCACCTGGTGATCTGTTATCTGAAAACTTTGAAGTAAATATTAAGGGCCATGAACAAGACCATAGTGATATGAGACTATTCTCATTTATTCTCTATTCTCATCCCAACTCAGATATGTTGACTCTATCCATTTTTTTTTTGACAACCAGCTTACATATTCTTATAAAAGTGACACATATCCGATATCTGCATTTACACTATACACTCTACACTATACACACGGAAAAACTTGAAAAGGCTGAAAAGGAAGTGAAAACAGCATGATTTGTAATGGATGCAGACTAAATCATAATACAAGCTTTTGCTTTCCGCACCATCTTTAAAGGTCAGCAAAACACTGGTCTCTTAAGGTGGAGAAAAAAGGAGAGCCCTTGTTGCAGCCTGGACATTGAAAAGAGTCAGGTGATCATGGTTGGAGTCCACCTGAGTCTCATTGGAGTCACCTGAACTGTCACTTTTTCAATGATGTACGACGTGCATTGACAAGGGAATATCCGATCTGTCAGCTTACATGGTAGACGCAATGCATGCATGTATCAGATTCTTATCAGATTTATTTCCACATATGAATGAGGCCTGAAACCAATCTGAGATTATCAAAATCCATGTGCTTTTTTCCTGCTGACATGTTTGTGGGTCATATCTGATCTGTGCCAAATAAGAGAAAAAAATCAGAATTGGGTCATGTAAATGTGGCCTTATTATGTATGTTTTCTGAAATGCTTGATTATGTTTGGTTAACCGTGGCATTCTCCAGTGTATGGAAATACAGACCACGTATTATTTTACGATAATTATGAATTAAGGCTAATCGCCAGATGAATACCTACATTACATGTACACCAAAAAAAAATTCCATCCTCCGTCTCAGTTATCGATGTTAGTAATACTGACGATTTCTATTTTATTTTTATGGAAAATTGCAGTATTTGACATAAATTATTTATTCTTGTACCCTCATAATCGTTTCACGAGTTCACACTTACAAATAATCAGATAGAGTAATTAGTATGCATATTTGGCATGCTGTCCGAGGAGAGGGCTCCGAGCTTGGTATTTGGCCCGAGCCCAGAGTACTCCCCCCGTATTCTGGTTTAGGAAGTAACCAGGCAAGTGTGAGGAGACAGGGAGGTGGAGGGATGCTGAAACTGTCCAAAAAACATAGGTGAGTCGACTGCGTCAATATATATAGGTCTCTGCTCATGCTGATTGGGTAGACACGTTGATTGCTGATTAATGACTGCTGGTTGGAGTGATGTGATGATTAGTTAGATCATTTGAATGTGTTCCTCCTAAACTTTGTTAATAAAACATCATTTATCAAAATAACTTCCCCTTTCTCTCGCAGCGAGATCTCTTTTCCTCTTCTTCCTCTTTCCCTGATAAAACGTTTAATGATGCGAGGGCGGGACAACCTGTCACTCACATAAGATCACAGCAATAGCAAACCACAATGATCCAATCAATTCTCGATGGACAAAATCAAGTCTCTTTATTTTTTTCTTGTTTGAGAATCTGTTTCACTCGGACATACTTCATAATAGCCTATAGCAACTTCCGTTTTATGTCAATTTTAAGCCTTAATATTACTGTAATATTGCTGCACAGTTTGCCTTGCCATGACTGATCAATCGGAATCAAGTATTCCAGAAAGCAGAGGAATAATTTTCGATAATGACCACTGTGCTAGTTTTATGTCTCTGATATTACTCTAAGCTCTGTTTCTACTCGCATAATATTATTTTTTAATCAAATAAATTTGTAAGAAAGTATAAAGATGGTCACATTAGCGAAATTTCTCCTGCAAAAAAGTCCATTGTCTATTGTCAATATACTTTGATCAGGCAGGTGGACAATATGACCGCCCTCCTAATATTGTGTTGGTCCCCCTTATGCTGCCAAAACAGCCCTGAACCATCGAGGCATGGACTCCACTTGATCTCTGCTGCTAACATCTTGATATCTGGCACCAAGATGTTAGCAGCAGATCCTTTAAGTCCTGTAAGTTGCGAGGTGGGTCAGACTTGTTTGTTCAGCACATCCCACAGATGCTCGATTGGATTGACATCTGGGGAGTTTGGAGGCCATGTCAACACAACTCTTCAAACCATTCCTGAACCATTTTTGCTTTGTGGCAGGGTGCATTATCCTGCTGAAAGAGGCCACCGCCATCAGGGAATACCATTTCCATGAAAGGGAGTACACGGTCTGCAACAATGCTTAGGTTGGTGGTACGTGTCAAAGTAACTACATGGATGGCAGGACCCAAGGTTTCCTAGCAGAACACTGCCCAAAGCATCACACTGCCTCCGCCGGCTTGCCTTCTTCCCATAGTGCATCCTGGTGCCATGTGCACACACCCAGCCATCCATTTGATGTAAAAAAAAAAAAAAATGTGATTCATCAGACCAGGCCACCTTCTTTCATTGCTCTGTGGTCCAGTTCTGATACTCACTGTTGGCGCTTTTGGCGGTGGGCAGGGGTCAGCATGGGCACCCTGACTGGCCCCATACCAACAAACTGTAATGCACTATGTATTCGGACACCTTTATATCAGCACCAGCATTAACTTCTTACACAATTTGAGCTACAGTAGCTCGTCTGTTGGATCGGACCACACGGGTCAGCCTTCGCTCCCCACGTGCATCAATGAGACTTGGCCGGTCATGACCCTGACGCCGGTTCCTTCCTTGGGCCACTTTTGATAGATAGTGACCACTGCAGACTGGACACATCCCACAAGAGGAAGGAGCCATCGCAGTTTGGCCCTTGTCTTCAATTCACTTCACCTGTCAGTGGTCATAATGTTATGCCTGATCGGTGTATAGCAATATATGAAGCACAGGTCACACACAGAAGTCCTTTTCAAAAAGCTTACTCTAGGTCAGCATGGTGGATCCATGCCACCAGCTTGAACCCACTACGAAACCTGAGTGGGGAAATCTTTGGCCCTTACGAGATATTCCCATTCACATGGATTCCTATTGAAATGGCTGGATTTCGCCCATGAAAATTCGACAGACAACGGTAAATGTGAGCACACCTTAACAAATATAAGTATTATCGCAAAATAACGCCCCTGCAGTGACATTAAAAATATTGATCCACAAAGTCTAGGGAAAAATAGGTGAATAATGTTAAAAAAACATGAAAAAGGAAAGAAATGCAAAATGGAGCAAAAAATAAACATACAGACAAACATCTTTGCTAAATGTCTTTCACAGATATCCACGATTCAGTCAGAGACCACTGCACAGCTGTGAATGATGTGCAGAAAGCCAATGCTGGCACTTTGTTTTGTTAGCATGTGCACATCCAGGTCTCATAACATTAGGACCACTCAATGCGCTGCTCTTTTGAATTACTGCTCCTGGGCCAGGCCTGGGAAGGCTCATTTGCGAGCAATCGATACGGGAGAGGGATTGGGTGCAGATGGAGCGGTACATCAGGTCGGCCTTGATGGGGAAATCATTGAGGTCAGCGCTGAGAAGGCTAGAGCTGATCAGCTGTGTTAAACTCCTGCAGTGTCTTAGACTTCGCAGGACAGGGCCGGATGCATAAACAGACTGCTCACGCCGCATTATACCTCTGAGAAACGTGCTTGATCACTCAAAGATGATGGTGAGAAGACAGTATTAGGTTTTTAAGCATCTAGCTGATGTTAGATTCGATCTTAGATTACTGTGACAAATGAACAATAGCCTTTAAGTGATATATGCAAGCTGACAGACTGCCCATAATATTGTTTTTAGCTGTGCATGACTTCAGGTCAAATCAGATGAGATTCAGTGAAAAACGATCCTTTCTCAAGGAAAGTCTTGCAAAAACACACAAATCATACTGTATGTGATTGTTTTTTTTTTTTCATAATTGATTCTGTCTAACTGACTTCAGAAAAAATAGGCTTCTTTTGGCAAAAGAAAATGACTTGTTTGTGGGGAAAGAAAACAATGAATAAAATCAAAATATTAGTGAAAGCCCGCATGTATAGACTACAGCCAAACAAAATGAATTCCTCAAAACTCAAATATCGTTACTTTAGTTATTAATTAAAACATTAAAAACACATCAAGAAACTATATTAAATATAATATAGCAGATATTTCACTAAATGAACACAGAGGCCAGTGAATTTAACATTGTTTCTGTTTTAACTACTTTAAGTCACTTTCCCCGCTCTTGCAATCACTATATTGTCAAAGCGAACGTGAGCGTCGATCATGTTTTCCCATTTTTTCCCAATGTTAATGGCATTCTTGTTTTCTGGTATGCATGCGTCCATGGCAAACAGCTGTACTTGAACTTTTGTCCGAGCGATTAGGACACAAGGACACTGCCTCCAGCATTAGGTGTCCTTTAATTGCCATTTGCATAGTGGGTTAATCATTTTCCGACTCCCCAATTACTTACCCTCTGTGTCCATGTCAATGACGCTCTCACACAGATGCCCACATTTGGGATTATGGAGGCTTTGTTTTGCTTAAATGGTTATCGTCCCGGGATCAATCACAAAGTGTGCATTTAGAGAGCGGAACATGTGGTTTTCCATTTGGATGCTTTATCTGAATTCTCATAGGACTTCATGGCTTCTGTTATAACGTTGTAAAAGATAGATTATAGATTTTTAATAAAAATATGTAATAATGCACACTGATTAATTAGAAAGTTTTGAACATGACTGAATGTTAGTGTCTTGTATTTACACAATGCAGTCTATAAAAAAGGGTATTTAATAACTCTTAGATTTATGACAATTACTAAGTGTTTACCTTATTATGATGCAATTATAATTGCTTTACACAATATTCGGTTAAATCTTATTCAAGAAAACAGTTTTCACAGTTTTATAGTAGTCAACCAAATTGAATATATAAATTCAGTTCACATATCTGATATAGGAAAACCTTTCTGAGAGTGAAAGGAGAGCAAGTATTCTGGAACACAAAGAGCTGACTTCCAAATTATTTATTGTTGATTCCCTACATTTTGGCATCTTGTTTTCTTTCCCCAGCTGTGTAGTGCCGACTTTGCCCTTTCCCTGAAAGGACGATATGAGTGTCAGATTTATGACCTGCTAAACGAGGCTGCTGGCCCGATTGAAATCTACTGCAGTGAGTAACAATGACAGAGTGAGGATGTTTGCCCATGATTAGCAGAAATGCTAGAGGTTAATTACTCAGATCTACGTTTATTGTTCCATTTGCACATTTCAGACAGACTGATCGTTATTAATTAGGGTCACCGATCCGATCGAGGCGAACAAGGAGCCCCTACAGCCATTTCAAGCAGGCAGAGACCGAGGCACCATTACCTCGGCGGAACAGTTAGCGCTGTAAGCTATTGGCTTCATCTAAGAGCTGCATTAGCGTGAAGAGCTGAGCTCATAAACAGTGTGGGCCGAGCTTTAAATGGCTGACTGGGTTTATGTGCTCTTCTGTTTGATAATGCTTTGCACTTCTAATGCATTTTTAAGTGGCCCTTCACGTACTCATTTACCAATAAAGTGGATTAGTTTGCTTTAAGACCCAGTATGAAGGGGTAAATCACACCAACGTCCAAATGAGAATGGGGAAAATGGGTGTTTTTGCATATGGAAAGCATCACCTGGCTAAAGAACCCTTAGGAACCTTTGGAGGAGGCTTTGCAACTAATTACAGGAAGTGTTTTTGACTTCCTGTTTTGCAGTACTGAACATACAATTCAATATACAGTGCACAACAGCTCGCATGCAGTGCCAAAAGTGCTCGATGCGCCAAAAGTGAATGTAGAAGTCAAATAAAATCAGCCAATACGCTAGTATACTAATATCAAAATGAGAGTTTGATCCTTGACATTTACTAGATATTATTTACTTAAGCTTGAAAATTGAATCAATACATTTCGGCAATTCCATAAATGTAAATCACATCTTTAAAACAGGATTATCCTCTATGAAGTGATGTTATTCAGAGTGAAATGACTGACCGCAAGAAATCAATCCTGCAAATTAGAGAAGGATGAATCAGACGGCACCCATGTGGACATGGAAAATCAATAAAATAATTTAAAAGATAAAGGCTCTGGGTCCTTCAAATCTCCCCTGTGGCTATACGTGACAGTTTATTCTCATTAAAGTTTTTGATAAAATGCCATGCAACGAAATCCGAGGACTCGTGCATTATTTTTTTTAAACGTAAGCAGAAGGAGTTGTACCACCTTCCTTCCTGTATGGAGTAAGTAAAGTTGGCGGAAACCAAGTGTTTCTAATAAGTGTTTCTACGTCGAGGACTTTGTTGTAACTGGTGACTCAGACATGTTTAAGTGTCTTGCTGCATTATAGCTTTATCACTATATAAACTTATATTACTATATAGTTGCAGTACACTTTCTAGCAGTGGAATATCATATCTGAATGACTTCAATAGAAAATATGATGGCAATCATATTTCATACCATGTGGTGGAGCTGCAGTCCAGTTCCTTGTTCTGTCAGATGGAGATACACTCTGAATTTTTAATTGTAGAACCAACAAGCACAGAAGGTGAGTTGGATTAATGCACTTGACTAAAAAAACTAAAAAATTAAACCTGCTTAAAAAAATTGTTTTGTGCCTTAGTCCCATCCATTCTCTTCCCAGCATGAATAATTAACATGCATATAGCAAATTAACATATTTGAACATTTGCCAGTTTTATGTACCATTTGCCAGTTTTATTTTTTTGGGAGGTTTGTCACAACTTTTTGTGTTGTAATGTCATGTTTTTTTTACTTAAAATTATTTGTTTGTCTATGTTGCCATTCATGTACCAAGTCTTAATTTCTTTCTGTGATTTTTACTAAAGTTTTAATCTTATAAGTGTTCAAATAATTGGAATGCTTCAAACCATTGAAAGAAAGGAAATGCTTTATCTAAAACATTTTTTTTTAAAGGTTGCAGATTTTAAACCATGGCAATTTTCCATTTTAATTTCAGACAAGATATTTACTTAAAATAATTGCGCAAAATAATCAACAACTACAAAACATGCAAACAGTTGTCGTCATTTTTTAAAGTTCTGTAAACACCCCATTTTTTTACAGTGTATATAAACAGTGTAGAAATATATGACAAATGTGTGATCACATATGACAGAAAATCTATCCAATAAAGAACAAATATTTAGACTTACCCTAGACTGATGGTTCATTTTAATAACACTGCGGTGATGAAGGTAAATAAGATTGAAAGTTCGTCTTACTGAAGAGGGACTCAGAGTTTCACAGAACAAGTTATTTACAGGCACACTGAAAGGTCACACTAATCTCTGAATAACCAGCCATTGATTTTCAGTTATACCTTTTAATAACGTGGAGAAAGAGACACTCCTTTATATACAATATTTATTAAGTGCCTCTAAATTATTAAGTGCCTCTAAAATTGAGAAATTCTCTTAGGCTTTGCTCTGAATGTTTTTTCTTTGTTAAAAAAAAGGAAGCATTCTTCACGGTTTGGTCTATTTAAGATGTTCATCTACACAATGTAGGCACGAAAACCTCCATAATGGAGATGGGAAAATGAGCAGAGATTATTCTTTTGAAAAGACTAATTGGTATGAATTACTAAAGCTATGGCTGTTTACACCCATCTTCTTGTTGGTTGACAGGTCCGGACCTCACAGGGCACCCCTTTGATTGAGAATGAACTCAGACAGCATCTGATGAGGTCAGGCTATTTGTTGATTAATATACAAAGAGTCACACTAGGACTCCATTAATCAAATGAGAATGTCACGTTCCGTATGATTTACATGTCGCCTCTCCTCCAGCAATTCTGTTTCGGACATGGGACGGGGTGGGAACCAAAGGATGAGGGATGAGAAGACAGGATGATGAAGGGTATTTTAGAGAATGAGTTTACTGTATGTGATGTCACTCCTCGCAGCGGGACTATTCGTGGAGCAGCGAAGTTTCATTTCTGTCATAAATCTATCTATTCAAAATATACAGTCAAATGCAGCACGCAGGCGTACATCAACTTGTTTGTTTATTAGTTTCGGTTCAGATTGTTCTCAGTTTTTCCAAAGAAATGTGCATCTTCTTAAGTTCTATGGAATTCCGTTATATGTTTTGAAAAAGATTTTTAAAAAGTTAGTTGTTTGTTGCATGCCTACATGACTTTTCTATGATCAAACGGAGTCAGATTTTTTAGATCCGATTTCAAATCTGATTCTAATTCCAATCATGTTTGTTTATTCATATATGTATCTGTGAACAGACTGATGTTTTAATAATGATCTGATTCTGATTCTTATTTTGATTCGGATTCTCTTCATGTTTGTTTATATATTTGTCATTCACTCTGATCACACTAATGATTGTTGATCCAATTCTAAAATCTTATCTTATTCTGAATCTGGTTTTGAGCATAAGTCTGGTTCTGAATCATTTGTTTGTTTATTTTTTTTAACAGTGTGATCACATTGATAAATCAATAATGTTTCTGATTCTAATTCTGATTTGTATTCTTATGCTGAATTCTGATTCTTATCATGTTTGTGCGTCCGGTTCTGATTCTGAATTTGACTCTCGTTCTGATTCAGATTTGATTTGATTCTGATCATGTGTGGGTTTTACACTGTGATCACATTGATAGATTATTTATGGTTCTGATTCCAATTTGAATTTGTATTTTGTATTCTTTTTACGACTCTCAAACCGACTCCTGACTCATTTCTGATTCTTGTCATGGATTAATAATGATTCTGATTCTTAATAAAATTAAAATTATAACTACATTCTTAAAAAAAAAAAAAAAAAAAAGGTTTAATGGGGTTCTCTATAGAACTCTGGGGTTAGTGACTCAAGTGTCGTGAACCTTTTATGCCAAAAAGTTTGTATATAAGGAGAAGTGTCTTAAACGATTGCATACTTTCATTTTCTAATGATTACTAATGATTAATTCATGAAATGTAAGTAACATTAAAAATGAATTAAAATTAATTAATTAATGCAATAAAAAAGTGGTTCCACTATATACATGAAGATCTTGACAGAACCATTTAAAGGTCTGTAACCTTTTCTTCTAAGACCGTAGATCTGATAGAGAAGGTGATATGAACTGAAGGTTTCATTTTCCTCTCCAGATCTGTGTTCAGGCTGGTGGTCAGACTCTGACCCTGTCAGTCGGTGACCCTGAAAAATGACAGACTGATTGACTCTTTGTCACCAGCGTGTCATAAGGACGGTTGTCGTGGCAGCTGCGGAATGTTCCGAGCATAAAAGCAGAGCCATCAATCTCTGCCGGAACAAGTCTTGTTCCTTGTTGCCCTGAGATGATTTCAAACACCACAGGTCTTTTCCATCAACCTTTGAAAATATGCTTGCTAAGACTCTGTATTAATGTGTGTGTGCAGACAGAGACGGCTATAAAAGTTTGTCAAACATATTCCCAAACTTATTTTTGACGTTTCCTTCTCCATTTAAGTTACAACCGTTTCAGAGGGACCACAGTGCACGGAAGCAGATGTAATTTCATTTATATGTGACGTTTCCCAGCATGCCCCATTCAGACGCCAGAGCATAGCAGGGGGGACACTCTTTTATTCCCTCAGTCTCAGGAGACATTCTCCAGCGTTAAAGATCTCACCAGAAGGTGAAGTCAACTAGCAAACATCCCACAATAATGGCACAAAGTGGATTTAATGTCTCACAAAGCATCAGCCGTAATCCACAAAGATGACTCTCACAGTCTTTCAGGGAGTTTTTATGATGCTAATCAGATCGCTGACAGCTTGAAGTCCACGGCTGACAGCGATGAAAGCAAATTTAATTTTCTGTTTTCACACAGCGCAACATTATTGAAACATGCACTTATATTTCCACACATTGTGATGCTGTATGATGAGCTGTTTTGAAGAATATGGTGAAACTAACTTTGGAGCAAAAACTGCCTCAGCACTATGTCTAGTCGGCTTTTCCTTTAGCAGCTGTTTTTTTTTAATCTAGACACAGGACCCCCCACATTCAGGCCAAGTATTTACTTTTCTCTCAACAGTTTACATTTGATAACAAGTGCGATATGTTCACTTCCTCAAGACACTCTCATGTCCCATTCTCTTGCTTAATAGACCAGTGAACACAGAGTGAGAGAGGGGACTAAAGTAGGACTTTATTTAATTAAATTCTAGCACCAATAACGCATAATTAATGGCATATTATGATGTTAGAAAGTAAAATGATGTACACATATCTATTGTACCTATGTATGTTTGCCTATATATGAGGATCAGTGAGTAATCTTGTAAAACATATTTGCTGTTATGCAATAAATCCTACTTTTTAATTATAAATAGAGTTTCTATTTCATTCTTTTTTTGGCCCCTTATTATTACATTTTGACACTGTTTTTTTACCCATAGGAACAGTGAGTAATCGGACCTTGTCTAATATTTTCTAGTAAAATATATTTACTGTTATAGAACTATTTTCATGATATATTTTCTTTTCTGTGAAATTCTTTTTTTCCCTCTTATTATTTTTTGACACTCTCTAAGTTGTTTCAACAATAAGAAACAAAGTAAAATTATGTAGACACCTTTCCCTGCAAGTCACTATATGAGGAACACTGAGCAATCTATCTACTTCTTTCTTATATACATACTTATATATGTATCTTATATATTTAGTATAATTAATATGTATATATAAATTACATATTTTTGTTCTTTCATTTTTTAGATATTTTCAAAAAAAAATATTATACTGTATATATATATCCTTCATAATTATTTTGTATTTTTTAAACAAATAACACTTGATTATAAAATGTAACTATTATCTCTTGTGCTGATAAAGCACATTGAAACACGGCGAGAGCAAGAGAGTGAGAGAGAGAGAGAGAGAGAGAGAGCGTCTGTGCATCCGCTGCATGTTCTCTGTGCCTCAGTCATTAGTGCAGCAGTGTGAGTGAGCGTGTGAGACCTGCTCTCTCTGGCCGCCCTGCTCTCTGCTCTGTTGTTGTTTATGAGGGCCGAGGAAGGGCCGGGGAGTTGCTGAAATGACAGGACATGCCAACAAATTGCATCACTTCTGCCTCAGTAGCTGGGGACAAAGCAACGCCATATGCTCAGAGCCGGCGATGAATGGGGCTCATTTCCATGGCCGCACCAGGCTCCCAGCATCCCCTCTGTCCACCCGGGAGACAGCTATGCCAGGACATGTGACACTGATGAACCAGTGTACTCAATCTCACCAAAGAGAAAAAGAACTCTAATGCCAACTACTACTTTGTTATGTGTTATATGTTTAAGTAAAGTTGGACGCGCACATAAAAATTATGATGAGTTTATATAAATTAATTATTTTCTGTTCTTATGACAGTCCTATATTAAAGTCAACATGTAATCAAATTGAAGTATTTTCACTTTTTTTTTGTTCACTTTTTGTTTCACTTTACTTACTCCATACAGGAAGGAAGGTGGTACAACTCCTTCTGCTTACGTTTAAAAAAAATAATGCACAAGTCCTCGGATTTCGTTGCATGGCATTTTATCAAAAACTTTAATGAGAATAAACTGTCACGTATAGCCACAGGGGAGATTTGAAGGATTTGATTTGTTTGTGCAAGAAAAAAAAAAGATTATTTTATATTAATAACTTTCACATTCTTGTGCTCTTTTTCTTCTGATGTCATTTACAGTAGGCTGCAAAGGCTTTGGATAATGTTAGCCAATGGTCAAATAACTATTTATTAGGGGTGTAACGGTACATGTATTCATCCTGAACCGTCACGGTATGGACATCACGGTTCCGTGCATGCAGTCAGACGACGAATAGTTCACGCTCCGATCCAGAAGGGGGCATGCGTTGTGCAATGCAATGCTGGAAAAAGCGATAATGCAACAACAAGAAAAAGCCCAGAAGAAGAACAGATGATCTATGAATAGACATGTTTATGTGTAATCTCTCAACCAGTGTTTCAACAGCGGTAAGACATAAATAAAACAGCTAGAGAATAATATCTTAGGTAGCATTACATTTACCACAGGCAAGTCATTTAGTGTCTACAGCATGTTAGTTTTATAATTAGATTTAGAAGTTAATGCAAAACCTGCCTAATGTGCAATTTACTTGTTTTTTTATTTGAGTGTTGAATATTATATCTAAAAATAAATAGCAGTAGTTATATAATAGTTTGGGCTCTGTTGTTAATTGTAAGTTTTAGTAATATGCAAGAAACAGCTTCCTGTAAATAGTTTACAACATTATCCGAGGTAGATTATTTTTATCCTTAAGAATATGTTAATTATAATTCAATTTATTTAAAGAGAGAGACATAATTTGCTCAATAAACCACTATTTAATATAATTTAATAACAGTTAAACAGTATATTTGGATCGAAGATTAATTTAGTATATGATATTAAAGTAATAAAAATAATCGTACTTCTATATTTTGGTGGAAAAACTATGGTTACTGTGGTAGATTTTTAAGCAGGATATTGCAATATGTTTCTGAAATATGACATAACAGAGAAATGATGTTTTGCACATCCAAAATGAATAACAAAAAACATACCATATTTCTTGTTTAAGGCCACCACTACTGTTCTGCTGTCCCAACAGAGGCGCATCCCTCTCTGTAGCCAGTTTCTGCTCCTAATAATCACTCTAATTAGAGTCGTGTGCTGATAATCAATCAAAACGATGGGGCTAATCTGTTAACCTCTCTCTCATTCTACACCTAATCCACCAGCCCATTAGGAACTGCTTACGTCACTAAAGCTGTTTAACTGAAATCGCAGAAACACTCCAAAATCCTTAACAGTGGCCAATTTTTGTAGATATGACCGCTGATTAGTTATTTTGAGTGCTTAGTGACAAAGCCAATTACGAATGGCAAGAGAAAGCGAGAGAGGCAGAGAGAGATATGATTCTGTCAGTGTTAAATTGAGCATAGAAAGTCCACAGGGTTTAGGCATGTCTGCGCAGATGTTGTATGGCTGAGTTGTATTCATTACTTCCCTGAAATGATTTTAGATAGCCGACCTCCGAGCTAGGCGGACATTGATTAAATAACTCTCACATTTTGGGATCAAAACGAAAACCGACATTGATGGAAAGTATGTAGTGTTTGCACCAATATAAATAGAGAATTCTACAACAGAAAAGATACAACGATCAGACAAAGTGCTCAAACATGTGCCAAAATGTGATAAAAAAAAAAAAAAAAACTCTCTGATATCACATTGATTTACTACTGGCTTCTATAAAGGTGTTATCCTCACTAACTTTTAGGCCGGAACTAGTTCAAGGTTATTTGTCAGCATATGTTTACTCCGGGGGGGCTGACAGGGGTTGGGTCGGGATCCTGAGTCAGCCTCACTTATGATGTTCGCTGGTGTATTCTCCAACCTTCTTCTCTGGGTCCGTGCCAGATGCTCTGCCAATCCTAAGCTTGGCACAGGTTGAGATCAGGCATGCAGGTGCTCACTCTTTCTGTCTCCCGCCACTCTTTATGCCAGGAGTGTGACCCTGAGGTAATTTTAGTGCCAGGGTTGTTGGGGCGCTGCCAGACAGTGGTGGTCATGTCAGATATGGTCATTAGTGTTGTGAAGATCTTGCCAGAGGATTTCCTCCTATGACCTGCTAAATGTTTGGGCTCTAGGTTTGGAGTAAATCAGGTGTCTGGAGTGTGAATTAATCTATTGTAGTGTCTTAAATCCCCATAGTTAATGGCATATGGCATGTATTTCTGACACTGAGGTTTACTGGTAATGGGGTTGTAGACTGTACACTTATGGAAATGTGGTTGAAAATGAGGTTGAAAGAAAAAATGAAATTGATTCATTTTAAATAACCATTAAAAGGATTTCATCACATTATGAACCTATTCTCCTAATTTGTGAGAACCAGCAAGTGTCCAAAATATTTATTCATATTTTTGAGTTTTAGGGTATAAATTAAATACAACATAGTACATTATATCATACTGTATATAAAATATACATAATACACACATATTGTTTTTTATTAAATCTTATTGTATCATATTTATTATACATAAACCCATTTAAATATTAGTGGTGTTACTGATTAAATTACTGGGAAATGGAGATATCAAGGAAAAAGTGCACAATTTTTAAATATCCTACTTATTTCCCATAAATTTCTCTAGTAATTTTAACAATAATGCCACTAAAAAGTTTATGTATAACAATATTTAATAAAATATCTAGACTAGACAGACCATAGAGATAGAAAGACCTCACTGGCACTCCTGACCACTTAAGGCACAGAACTTGATTTTTTTTTTCCATCATACAACAATTCATTACTATTTTAATAACATCCACAATTAGGCTCAAGTGCAGGAAAAAAAAAAGAAGAAACATGTCCGCACACTGAAAATAAAATTCTAAAGTAAGTAATTAAGTAAACAAATTAATAAATAAATAAAAGTAATGAAATGTTTTGATCTGTGTTGAACATATGTACACTATATCTCTAATATGTAGAGAGTACCACATGTACTACCACATGTGCTGCATCACAGATCCTTTTCTTTTTTATTTGTTGGAGTGTTTTTTTTTCCCAATTAATGTGACTTTCACACTTAAATAAATTTTGTACAAGGATAACGACGACTAACTATGATGTGCTCTTTGATACTGCACAAGTAATAAAGAACAGAAAATCTCATGTTGAGTTTTCTTTCCCCTCTCCCTCTTTTATTTTCTGAAAGGAGATTAAATATTTCTGCATGAGGAAGTCTTTTTAAATCCTGCAGTGACTACTGCACTGGCCCCACACTTATTGCTTGGACACACCGAGATGCAGTGAAATCCTGAAAAGCTCCCTCTGCTCCAGCTGTCCACAATGCATGAGGGAAAAAAAATCAAAGTCATTTTCATTGGGAAGGCAGAGAGCCTGTAAAAGCAAAGTGTTTTATGACTTGCTGCTTCTTTACAGGTGAGATAAAGTTGCAGAACGCAATACATGTAACAATATTATTCTTAACGAGGAGTTAAAAAAAAACATTGATTCTCATGACATCATTACAGCACAACAGAGTTCATATGGATGGATATAAATGCTTCAACGTGTTGCGGTGGGAAAGGGGCGGATATGCTTGTGTTCAGAGATGATCTTCTGACATCTCCATTGTGATCTGACGGGAAGCCGAGACTGCCAGAGTAACTCAGGACACGCATTTATGGCTGTGTGAAATAACGACTTAATTTTGGAGAAAGGCAAATGTTTTCCCACCCACTTTTTTCCCTCTGTCTTTCAAGCACACCAGCTGACTAAATCCATGAAGTCAAACACAATGTTTATCATTGCAGTAATGCTCTGTTTCGGATGAACGGCGGCAATATTATCACTGCCGCATTTTTAGCATAACTCCACTTATACAAACAGCTTTTTGAAAGACTTCAAGTCATCAATCTCTGGGACCCACGTCCAGCTTTACAATGGTGTTTTATGGCAGATGGGCTGTCCGGGAAACTCAAAGGCTCTCAAAGTCAACTTTTATTCCTTTGGGATTTTTTTTCCCCAATCTTCTCTAGCTTGGATTTTAAACATGAATGGTGTTTCCAAGGAAAATTCGATGTCGAAGCTGAACTTGCTAGTGATTCTACCCAAAATCCCCCACACCTCCTCACTATGAACACTTAATCTGCTATTGAAACATCCGGTAGTGCTGTTTCAGGGCTCTAGTCATATTAAACATGCTAAGACATATCTATATTGTTGATTTAAGTTCCCACAATACTTTCACGTGTACCATATGGTGAAAGTTAGTAATTAAGTCTGTAATGCAAAATTGTGTATCTATGAAGTATCAAAACTGCGAATTAAAGCGTTAGTTCACCCAAAAATGAAAATTCTGTCATTAATTACTAACCCTCATGTCGTTCCACACTTGTAAGATCTTCAGAACACAAATTAAGATATTTTTGATGAAATCCCCCATAGACAGCAATTTAACTAGAGACATCATTAAAATAGTCGACATGACTGTATTGGTTCAACCTTAATTTTATGAAGCGATGAGAATACTTTTTCTGTGCAAAAACAAAACAAAAATAATGACTTTATTTAACAATATCTTCTCTTCTGTGTCATTCTCCTACGTTATTTACGTTCAACGTTCTACGTCAGAATGCTGACTCATTATCAAAGGTCTTACGGGTGTGGAATGACACGAGGGTGAGTAATTACTGACTTTAATGAATTTTCATTTTAGATGAACTAACCCTTTAATGACTAACTATCTGACGGATGATATTGTTGAGACTCTCTTGTCTGTGACACCAGCCTATCAAACGCATCCCGAGATCCAGATCGATCCGGTGTGGGTGTCTGCTTCTATCCCATTATCAAAGTGCTTTTACTGTACCAGACTATTGGGGATTACGTTAAGAGACCATAGACTAGATAGAAAGAACCTCACCGGCACCCCTGTCCTCTTCAGAGACTCTTGGTGGGGGACAAAAACTTGCTTTTGTTCCCTTGGACAAAAATTAATTACTATTTTAATAACACAGCCAGACTTGCTGAAAATCGGCTTAGAGAAATGGTGATGTAATGATTGCTGGAGAGGAGTTTTGTAAGGGGCATTTGGGGGCTGCCTTGAGGGCTCTCCAAAATCTCTATTTGCCACATTGAAAAAGTGCACAAATCAAAGTGATCTGCAGGAAAATGAAACCCACACAGTAGGTTTGAGAAACCCCGGCTCATTGAGTGAATTCCTGTGTGTCGTTGTGACATCTGCACGCAGTGTGTGCTTCCTTTACGTCTCGCATGGACTCGCGCACTTCAGATTGCGCAGCTGAAAGAAATCAAGTGTGTTGAAATTTCACAAATGCAAATAAATTTTCCGTTTATCCCCATTTGAAGCACTTGGGGTTTGCGCTGGCCCGCCGAGTCTGCCGAGAACAAGAGGGAAAGTGATAAGCTCGTTTTTGATGAGCAACATTTCAATTTGCATGTGAACACACACGAATGGTGTTCTCTCTCTCTTTTTCCCTCCCTCGCTCTCTATTTTCTCTCCCACTCTCTCTCTTCCTGCCCCTTTCCCCTGACCGTGATTAATACACACATGTTGTACAAAGGGCTCCTTGTTAGCTTAATGGCAAGGCCTAAATGGAGACTTATATTTCCAGGATTATATCTGTATTCAATTGCAAATGATTTTTTGGGGGGACTTTTAATACCCTGCTCTCTTGTCTATGAATAATAGTATCATTTAAATGTAGCAGACACCTGGTGCAGGGAGGGGGGAGCTCAAGGCACCGAGTCTGGCTGGGCACTACTGCCAACTTCCCTCTTTCCCAGCCTTGCCTTATCCCCAACGACCAGCCTCCGATTTCACTCGCTTACCTTCAAATGCCATGCACTTGAAACTTTATTCTCCCTTCGGTAAAAAACGCAGGCTCTCCTGAAAGGGAGAGAGGGATGTAAGAAAAAAAGCTGAAGAGATTTAAGAGAGGGAGGAAAGAAATTCTTATCAATCTTTTCTTAGATTTGGGGAAAAGTCATCTGAAGGAGCCGTGTAACGTTTCAAGGGACCCTTCCAATTAAATACTTAAAAAAAGGTACAATAACAGAAGCCTATCCTAAACTCAACGGAGACATTAATGCTCTTTTGTTGATTTATTGTACATTACCTTCTGAGGCAGGGGAGAAACAGGGGGTACTTTAGACGGGGGGGCCATTTGTATGCACCCCGCGTCTGTCCCGCGCACAATCCGGCCTGTATTGCGTTTTTGCAAATTTATACCAGGATGTTGGTTTAGAGTGTTTCCCTGGAAAAAAAGGAAAGTTTTTCAAGTAAGTGTCTGCTTTCATGAGCACAAGTGACTGAAGCTTACAAACAAAGCTTTGTTTCAAAACTCACAGATGTATGGCCGGAGCATGCTTTTGTCCTCCAACCCTGAGATGTTTTTTTTTTTTTTTTGTAGATTTTCTGTACGGGGAGAACACAGACAAAAAATACTGGTGAGCACAGATATTAGCCTAAGCTTTCCCAGGGTTATATTTTTCCCTAAGAGGCTTGTTCGTAGTTTTCGAACATACAAAGCGGTGAACACTTTTTCTTGTTCTCAGCACTTTAGCTAATGGGAAATAATTAAAATAACTATTTTTCCTCATTTGTGAAGCACTTTAGATTAGATTTTTATATTAAACATATGAAAGCATTAACTATAAAACAATGTACAGTCTCAGGGAATTTTAATCTGGCAAATATTTATAAGGTTTGTGCATTAAACAGCTAAATTAAAGCATAACAGAAAACCCTGAAAACAGTATCTAAGTGCAGCAATTTTATTTTGGAAATACCTGCCAAATGTTTTTTAAAACGGTGGCTGATATCAACACCTCATATTCACATTCTTTCTTCCTTAAAAGTTTTGTCGGAGTCCGTTAGCTGCTACGCAAACAGCATGTGTTGGGACTCGGCTTGCCAACGCTTCTTTTGTTGTGTCTAGACTACAGGAAATGCAAAATTGCATTTGTTTACAACCGTTAGGAAGTCAAAGCCAAGGCAACGATTAAAGAGCTGCTCCCAGGAATAAAGGCTTGAACACGGAGCACAGATTTTCTTAAGAATGAGAGGGCGAGAAAAAACACAGGACTATATATGGAGAGGCACTGCCTCATAAAAACATCTGTAAATCTTATCGCACTGAGCTTCATTGTTCTTATTCACCGTCCTGACATTTGCTCCTGAAGCTTGTAAGTGCTGCTGTTTTCAGATCTAATCTCGAATCAGTCATTCTCTCGGCTTTCTTAATGAGTCACATAAGGATGTGAGGGGAGGAAGTCGATCCCTAACCAGAAATTTCAGGTTACCACAGTAGTAGCCTTCACTTCAATTTTTTCTATTTTAAGAATGTTCTTCCACGATGTGCGGATTACGGCCTGTCATCTTTACACCACCGCCTGCTTCCATTTGTTTGTTTAAGTTCCCTGACCATGTCTCACATATGGGACTTTAGGTTTTTCATCCTTTGGGAAAATAACAGTGAATGACGGTGGCCTTGTTCTGTGTTAACGGTGCAGTGAGATATGTGTCTTCTCTGTGCCATGAGAATTAGTTGATATGACTGAGCTTCACCAATTCAATGACCAGACAGACGGCAAACACTGCACTGTTGACTGACTGCGTCTACGCACTTTACACTGTCTGGTTATTCTGCTTATTCACTTAACAAAGTTTTATTTTAATTGTCAAGGCTGCTGAAAAAAACAACAACAACTACAGTGACCTCAAAAATTAATTGGTAACTTCAAGGAATTAGTAAGAAAATATCAAACCAAGTAGCAAGAAATGATGCCAGACATTTTCTCAGAACTAACTTCACTTTTCTATTCAAGTTCTGCAATGACTTTTAAATAACTGGTCTCAAGATCATTTTTAGTGGATGTATGTAAGTCAGTTCCTCTCAAGTTCACAAAGGTGTCCTAGCAGAGTAACCATAGGTAGCTCATCGCATAACCTTCGAACAATTTATTATACACTTATTTTCTAATTTAAAAATCTTTTAAACAAACTTGATTTTGTGAAATGCTTTAATTGAAAAGTGTGCTATTTTTAGTTGTGGCTTAAGTCCAAATACCTTTTTGGCCCACTCTATATAGGCTATAAAACAAATAATAATAAAAATAATGATAATATTTATTATTATTATGGTATACAAATGTATCATCTGATTGTACATGCACAATGCAAATCAAGTATTTGGAGAGGACATGATCTGAAATATTTTGTGTTTTAGATTCTCGAGACCACCTCTACTGGACATTTTTATACAGAATTGATTCACATGCCCAAAATTTTTTGGAGGAAAAAAAAAAAAAAAGAATATGATCATTTCTGAAGGCAAGCTTATTCAGCACATTCAGAGAAAGCTTCACCTCCGTTTACATAATAGTGTACAGAGATAGTTTTAACAGAGGAAAACAGGAAGTGCCCTAAGTGACCTATAACAGCTAATTTAAAGCTATTTTTATCTACTTTTAAACAAAGCCCTCAGACCATGGGTTTATCAGATCTCAAAGTGTGATATATGTAAGATGCATTCCTTACACTGAAAGTTTTCCAAGAAAACACAAGAGAAGAGCATCTTATAGGTTATATTGAGGTGATCTCAGGTCCTCTTCCATCAGGGACATGTATGGTGACTTCTCTGCGGTTTGCCTCAAGCGTCTGTTTAAGACATGGAGAGGAAGTCACTATTTCGGAGAGTTTACACAGATGGAGCCCACTCTTCAGTCAACACTCACATAAAAATCGAGCAAAGACTTGTTTTTTCTTTTCATTTCAGTGTACGCAGATGCTTATGGCGACATAGAGGTGCCGCAGTTTGTTATGAACAAGCAAACGCACATGATAAAATACCCCAGATGATTATTATTTCCATATAAAGACACCTTAAATCATAACAACAGATCTTGATTATCATTAAAATCAGTTTTTCTGTGTGACCATATTTGTGACAGGATAGTTATTTAATAACCAGTTTAAATCTCATTACAGATAGATCTTTTACTGTACTGTTCAGGTCAGTGTGACATTTGTTATTCATTCTGCCATTAAATTAAAGGTAGACTTTGCCTTTCTGTTGTTTAAGTGAGCGCCTCTTGGTTTACTGAACTTTTGTCTGTGGTTTTACGGCAGAATGCTGGGAGACTCTCATAAGAGGTGACTCATAAACCAGGCACACACGTCTGCTAGTCACTGTCTGTTTACTTCTGTCAGCTCTTTATAATCGTTAACTGTAAATGTCACATGCATCTGTGATCTAAGGCCAGTGGCATGCAAGAGATTGTGCCATTAATTTCTTTTACTTTGTTAAGACAGCAACAATCATGGCCCCGAGCACCTTTAGTTTATGCATTCAGAGGACTATTCAATGGCAACAGGCTTAAGTCAAAGCCACTAGATGATGGATGATCATGCTAACCTGGTTTTGCATCTCTCTCAGCATGTTCAGGGAAACAGCTTCCTAATCGTTATCTTGTCCCCAGCCTCCAACTGAGAGAGTAATTTTGGACATGGAAGGTTAGATGTCCTCCCATATGCTCCTTTATTGAGCTGTCAGTGAGGTCTGACTTACAGTTTTGTCACAGTGTCTATTTAATGATAGAGTACATCCAAACTCAGCATAAAAAAACAGGTCACACTTAACTAAACCGTGTTACAATCTGTAAATTTCACACTGTTCATTTTATTGATATTATAACTAATCTTATGCGCCAATGATACATTTTTTTTTGTCTGGATCTATAAAATTAACAAATTTCACACGTACACCAATCGAATGACTTGAATACACCTCTTCTATGATTAACAATATGTTTTCAGTTTCCTGAACTAAATGTTATTTTATTATTTTTATTTATTTATTAAAGTTAAAAAAAAAGTCTCATTAAAAGGCTAAAAGTAAAGGGAAAAAATGGCATAAAGAGTTTACAATTAATAAAATAAATAATAATAATAATTAAAAAAAATTGTGAGGTATTTTTGTTTCAAAATATTATATTTAAAACACTTCCGTCTGCCGAATCAAACTCAGTATAGTGAAACCAACAAGCAGGAAGCCATTTTGTTGTCATGTGACAAGAAAACAACAAACCAGTAAACTATATCACAGACCCTGTAGACCCTAACTGTGTTTCAAGGTCAGTGAGTTTTTGAATATGTATTCTTTTTTTAATAATATGATATATAAAGTATATATATATATATATATATATATATATTACTTTGACAATATGTTTGAAAACTTTTATTGAGAAAACCAAATTCTCATCTGTATAATATATTTATATAATATATATATAGTTAGGGAGTTAGCTCAGTGAGTAACCACTCACCTCTAACACACCAGAGACCCGCTTTGGATAAAAGCGTCAGACAAATGAATAAATGTAATGTAACCACAATTAAAATAGTTGAAAATGGTGTGTGTGTGTGTGTGTGTGTGTGTGTGTATACAGAGTATATATATATATATATATATATATATATATATAGTGAATTAAAAATTTTATTTCGATTATCTTGCCAAATTGTATATGTAATTCGATTTTTAAAAGATTTCTCAGTTTCATCATCTCTGACATCTTTATTACCTATATACATTTTAATATGTGTTTAAGGTAAAGTTGCAATGAACTCAGTTTTAACACTGAGAAGACATATACAGGGTTTTACTTTTCTAATATTCCCCCTCAGGACCATCAGTCTACATTGCATTATTTCACATTGATCTTCCAACTAATGCACAGATATTATATTTGTATAAAATACACTCCATAATCTCAATAGTATATTTCAAAACCCACAGACTGTCCATCTCTAACATTAGTTTTACCCTTGGATTAGATTTCACACTCTATGTCAGAAGATACTTCCTGTGAAGCGTTCAGAGAATCTGAGCTGATGGAGATTAAACTCATTCGTTACATGCTTTTCCTCTATAGCATGCCAATAAATGCTAATAGCAGGGTCTGTTCTTTTTCAGGTCATAAATGTAAGTGAATTACTTTGCGCCTGAAGTCTTCCCTCTGCCATCTCAGACTGCACACACTCACAGCCAGTAATTAACTACTGTTTTTACTGGCTTTACTCATGTTTTTGCTCGTTATTCCCTCGAGAACATAGAATACATAATATCCTGTTTGTGCCTAAAATTTGCTGTCTTTCATAAAAATAGACGGTTGTCAGGGCGACTCATGTTAACAAAACTGAAACATCTTCTTTGCACGGTTGTTTACAAAGCAAAAACTTTGTGTACGTTTTCAGAGAAGCGCTTTTGCAGAAGTGTTTGTAAATGACCGTAAGTACGGGGGTGAAATCTCTACATGCGGTTGCATATCAAGGCACACAAAGCAGCGTAAGAACTGATTTCCATGCTGGTTTGTTGCGTATATATACCGAAAAAGTGCAACAATGTATTTTTTGGACAGTCGGATATAAGACTGTACCACGGTACCGCCAAGGGAACCGTATCTCACGGCTAAAAACGTTTATTTCGCCTTAGATGTATCAGGTCCAACTGGCCCCACAATAGACCCTGACTCACCCCTCATACATTGAGATTCAGTTTCTTTTCCCAGCTCAAGTCTCTCCCGCTAGTGTCAATCACAGGCTTTATTGGTGGAAGCGGACCTGACACCCCGGACCTCATGTGAAACCATGGTCGACAGGAGGCAATAAGCCGGAGAATAGCAGCCATCTCAAAGTAGTCCTCCATTTAGCAAGTGCTTTTTTTGCTCTCTTTGCTCCAGTCCTGCATTAAAGATAGAGAAGAGAAATCAATAGAGGTTCACAGCATTAGATAAAAGTCGCGGACTTGAGAAGCAGCCGCGTTAGATGTGGTAAATTAAACCAATCAGAAATTTCCAGAGGCCCTCGGCACATAGAACAGTGCTATCTCACATCTGTCCATCTCACTGCCCCGTCTCTGCTTTGTTTGTTCTTCATGTAGTTTCGCCCTGACACTTCATTTGTTGATCTATCTGTGATGATGTGCTTTATACTCAGAGTCAAACCCTCTTCATCGTGTTTAGAGTAGGGAAAGATGTTTTTTAGTTTTTTGGGATATGTTCTTGGTTAAAAAGCCGCATTCGGGGCTAAAAGGAACAGAAATTCCATGCAGCGTGAAAAGATTCTAAACATGATCCTGTTTTAATGGACAGAAAATGATAAATCTCAACAAACACACACTTTGCCAGATTTCTTCCTTTTTCTCAGCAGAACACATTTCCATGCTTGAACAAAAACAGCATTTTTTTCTGCACCAAATGAAACTATTATTTTAAATTAAAAGCTCATAAATGTTTGTGAAGCTATAATCTGTGATTACCAGGTGAGACGGTGATGTAGAGTATTGCTATTTCTGTGATGATTAGTTCCTTTAAATCTGGCTCGTCTTATTCTTATGAAAGCAGATGGGGGAATGTGAAGAAAAACAGCACGAAAAATAAAACAAAAACACAATTAACAACCGCACAGGCAAAAATTCCCCGTGGGAACAAACATTAAGGGTTTCATATGCAGAATTTTAAATATTTTGTCCTTCTAGGCGATTGTCTTCATCTGATCATTTTGTTTCGTTGTGAAAAGCCTGTTCCTAATCCTACATGGCATGGATAACAGAAAAGCTGGGATAACAGCAGCCGTTTTAAAGACTTCCCTTGGGGGTGGATTTTGACAATTCCCACCACTTTGTAATTTTATTGATAATGAAGAGGATGGCGAGGAAGGGACTTTTGATTTTTGCCAGAAAAGCTAGTTAAGGACAATCAATAGTACATCATTGGGAGAGTTTTGTGATAAAAGCCCTCGGTTACCCTGGCAATCCATCACTTGGCCATACAGATAGGTCAAACGAAATTATATTGCGCTTATCTCTCTACACCAGAAGAGTAACAGAGACGCCGATCAATAGGCTTATATATTGTTCTACTTGTGTTGTAATGGAAATGATGTATCGCTGATTTAGAGCCCTTTGGCCGCTATACACCAGCGATACTGGTCAGATGTGAATGTTGTCTGATCCCATGAGAGCAGCTCAATATCATGATAGACACATAACTGAAGTTTACTGTGTTAAATGTATATGGTGCTACGCCACAGATCACAAAATAAGTGCCATATCCTATTTTTGTGTTCCTTTAACATTCTGTTTCATAACAGATGGGAAGTTATGCGAAAGGTTAACAGGAAAAAGAGCAGGTTGAATAGGGGTCCATCGTTCTGTGATGTCCTAGTGGTCGCCTAATGCAATAAGCGTACACAGAACAGCCCTTCTGCGATTCTCCAGGACTTCTGCTGGGTTTTCCACGCACATTTGCTGCACAATATCAGCGAACTCGTTTCAGTTCAGCTTCTATCAAGACATGCACCTTATGGGACAGGAATCTGCAAGAAAGGTTATAGTTTTGAATGGGATGAGCTATGGAGGATGCGTCCTCGGCGTGAGTGAGGAGCAGACGGACCGACAGAGAACAGAATAAACCGTGTTTGTTGTCAACATACTTAATAAACAGTCTTCGAATCATTCGACTGAGTTCTCGACGTCCCTCAGTAACTTTCGGAATTTTTCGCGCTCGTTCTGTGTAGGTTCGTATCGCGACACCGAATTGTTTTTTTTCTAATACAAAAACTTAATAAATAAACGTGAAAAGTTTTAAGCGGTTTTTGTGGTATACTTGAGACAAGTAAGTAAATGTATAGAAAGCAATAAATGATGGCAGTCACTTATGTTTTGCGACGTACCGTCCCATACAGATCCTAACGGAAAGCGCTCGAGCAGCCTACTGTTGCTATGGTGACCTCCTCAGGCGAAAGCGACATTTGCGAGTGTCTAGTGCACTCTGTTTAACTTGTAATCTAACTTTTGTGGTTAATGAAACATTGTTTGAAAGAATATATATATTTAAAACCCCCAAC
Organism: Zacco platypus; assembly: GCA_038088235.1. Classification (NCBI taxonomy): domain Eukaryota; kingdom Metazoa; phylum Chordata; class Actinopteri; order Cypriniformes; family Xenocyprididae; genus Zacco; species Zacco platypus. Next base: position 9,577,666 of record CM076071.1, on the reverse strand, counting down.
ATTTCGTTTTGTCGTTGACACGGGGTTTAAGCTTTAATAACGCTCCCAGAGCCCCTCAAATAACAACCAAACATTAACCGAATTAATGCTTTGTTATAGGTGTAAAGGCTATTCGCCTGTCAGAACAAACTTTTCTTGCATGGATATAAAAATTAAACAACTTATTTGAGGGAGGGATATGCTTAAACTAGAATCAATACACTTTGAAAGAGCTAGTTTGAGAGGTGCTTGAATGTTATTCAAACTGTCATTTATTTGAAAAGAAGGCGCGTGAGCGTGACAAGACTGCTTTTTCGTACTTACGGTGATGTTTAACAAACTACGGATGGACTTTACGCCATGTGAAGTGCCACCAGAGCTGTAGACGCACTTGTTTGCGTCCAGTTTGTGGTCCTACGTGAACAGAGAGCAAAAGGGGGGAAAGTGAGGAAGTGAAACGGGCTAATTACTCAGTCCATCCCTCATTTCCATATCCAGAGAGTGTCTACTGGCGCGCGGCCAATCCTTCCATGCAGCGCAACGTAATACATGACCCCTCTATCATTATAACGCCGACATGCGCAATCTGCACAACGGTAACAACATCTAATATCTCTTATTCACTGACCCCGGGACTGTACGGGATTGCCTGCGTCCGATGTTTCTGCAGATCGGAGCGCCGACGCGAAGCGCAGAGACATGTCCCGAAGAAAGCAAGCGAAACCTCAGCATCTCAGATCGGACGAAGAAGGAACACAGTCGGACAAAAGTCCGGATAACGGTATGTGAATTGAAATACGAGTCTTTTATTTGGCTCTTTAGATACAAGTTTCTTTTGTCAGAATTCCGCGATGTTTTATTGTTAATTTTGAGCGTGCTGAAGATACGCCATAGAACATATTACACAGAATGGACACTTTGAACGCAGAGAGTCGGAGAATATTAAAAGAACTTGATTTAGCGAGCATGTAAGTTTATACGATGTTTCGGTTCAGTTGAAGTAGACTAGATGGAACTCGAGACAAAGTTTTACACCCTTAAAAATAACGTTAGGTTCAACAAAGAGTCATTTTAACTGATTCTTTGGATATATAGCCTATATATAAAAGAGTTGTTAATGTTAGTTTTTTGTTCTTTAAAGCACCGGTGCATATAGATGCTCTCTAAAGAAATAAAAAGTTACTTGTGGAGGTCGTTCTGTGACATGATTGTAAAATTCTATTCGAACCTTTATTTTTAATAGTGTGTCATAAATACAAGTTAAGTGTCTTTATATACTTAGTAGCTTACACGAAACCAACAAATATGTGCAGTTGGAAATTTCGTGTCTAACGTTATGTGTCATTTGACAAAAATGCCGAACACTTTTCCCCCCCAAATAATGCAGTCGTAATTTCAGTCTTCTAGCTGCTAACTAACAATTCATGTTAAATTCATTAGAAATAATTCAGCATTTATGGACATAAAATGTTCTCGTTATTTGCGATTTAATTAGGTTCATGTACAGGCCCTATATTTATTTCTTTTTGTAGACTTCTAAAAATACTTTGATTTAACATGATTTAAAATGAATTATTAATTATAATCAGTAACGGCAGATTAGAGCTGTGCATCTGTTTGTGCTTTTGATATAACACCGAAATAAAAGATCTGCAAAACATACAAAAGTGTCCCATTGCAAGACCCAAACAAAACCTTCAACATTCGTCTGTTTGCGTGAGAATAATTCCTTTTGTCATGGTAATGAAGTTACTTATGAAAAAGCCCCACACTTGGTTTGGTGTCGAAGTTGTGTTTTCATTTAAATGGCGTTAAAGTATTTACTGCCACACAAAGATCGAACTAAAAGAACTGAATCAGAGTATGGGTTGAAAACACACTGAAAGACGTTTATTGTTCTTCAGATCTGATGAATCCATTATAATCAGGCCTCATCTGTTAGAAGAGTAAAGAATTTGAGTGAAAACCTGATGCAACAACATTGATGTAGAAATAATTAACATAATGTTTAAATCTTCATGATTAAGCCTACACAAACATTTTTAAACTGTGGGTTAGTTTATTTATGTATTTATTTTGAACCAGTAAATCAAATAAAATGACTGCTTTAGTCAATAAGGAAATAATTACACATGACAGTTTTTTTTTTTTAATTTTGAACACATTTCATTTTTTTAAAACATAAAACATCTGTTGTATGTATTCTGAAATGTACTAAAATTAATGTACAGTAAGTTTAGAAATTTCAGAAGCTCAAACACTGGGCATTTCAATACATTTTTTCCAAAAAAAAAAAAAAAATATCAACAAACTTCTGTAACTTATGGCCCTACTTACACTATCTTCAGTTAGTTAAAAGACAAATTGGCATACACAAATGTCTTTATTTCTACCTTTTTAATTAATATTAAATTGTTATATTTTAAATTAATTTAAAAAAATAAATAAATCATGATGATTGGACTTCAGAGTGTTATCCATGTATGCAATGGATACTTAGTTTTTGTTTTCTTTCATTTTGTCGACACAAACACAATTGACTTTCGTGTTTGCCCTTGTACGTCTTTCAGTTCACCATTCATCAGGCCTCTCCAGTAACGATTGTGTAATAGCATTTTAGCTTTCTTCTTTTGGGGTCTGAGAAATTTATTCTAAGACTCTTATGTTGTAACCTTTGTCTGTCTCATGTCGAAATGATCCAGCTAGCTAACAAAACCACGGTTACCAGCTGAGCACCCTAGGAATCTCCTAAGTTTTTTCATCTTTGTGGAGGCTGATGCAGTAGGGCCCCACAGAATGTTTTTTTTTCTTCTGATTGCCATTTTTTAAAAGAAAAAAAATTGATATATAATGTCATTAACACAGTTTTGTCCATCTTTTCACTGTGGTTTCACCATAGTATTTTTTTGTAATCTACTTGGACCGAATAGTAAATGTTAATATCTTTGTGGGCTAATGTATGAACATTTTAAGATGATTTGCAGCACGGCCTTAAGTTAATTGGTCGCCTCACTAGATCAGTTTCAGTTAGCTCTCACCTTTCGGTGTTAAGAGTTTTCTAGACCACCCACACAGTTACTGGAATTAGACGAGCAAATGACCCACATTGTAACTCCTCTGAGGAAGGCTTACAAAAACTGAGAAGACAACACCTGACCACAAAATTATTTCAGATATGTTGTCATCCTCTCTTCACTCATTTCTCTTTCTCACTGTTACTTTTTCAAAAAATTTTATCCAATAATATTCTTAAACGCTGAAGTCATAAACATTCAGTGTGGCTACATCAAGGCGAGAAAGAGGGGTAATCATACAGCAAATACACCCATACAATCTACCATCTTCTTTTACTATAAAAATGATGAAAATAAAAATAAAAAAAGAAAGAAGAAAAAGGAAAACACACACACACACACACGTGCGCGCGCACGCACACACACACACACACACAAATACAAACACATTGAAAATATAGGAAGTAATGGTTTACATTTTTCTGTTTAGACTCACACAGTTTGCCCTCTCACTATACAACTTTTATATGTAAAACTATTTCTGTTTATACTTTCCTCTGAAATTTATTGGCAAGTGCATAAATTACCCCAAAAGAGCTCCTAAACCCTCGTGAGTCCACAATCTATAAAAATTTAAGGTCTTATCTGAATTTGATGTAACCTATGTAATTTATATGCTGTCTAAATTCAAATATAACAAAAAACAAATATATTTTTTTTTTGGCTCCCATGATCATTGCACTGATTTTTTAAAACTTTTTTTAAGATGTGTATTCTTGTTCAATATTGATATGCTTTACACTTCATAATGTTCTTGTCATTATATAATTAACTGATTCCATGAGAAAATGGAGCTGAACAGATTTATTCAAAGATTATACTGTAAAGGCTTTGACTTCTGGTGAAGTTTATTGACAGTTTATTTCAAATGATCAAATATGGCATGATTTAAAACAGTTTGAAGTTAATTGTGCAGTTTACACTTTTAAAACTGAAACCAGTTTTGTCAAGGTTGTACACTTTTAGCAGTGAGAGATAACTGTTTCACTCAACAATGTCAAGTGGAGGAATTAGTTCTTCAAATTCATCAGGAAATAAGAGTGTTTGATAGCAATGGAGAGTTCAGATTAGTCAATCAAAGACTCAATTTGCCCTCAACTGACAGTGCAGCTGTGAATTGTATAAAAACATTGGAAATCAATATCCCCTATAGAATTTCATTAAGCTCCCGTATATTCAATAGATAGGTCGCATAATTTGATGGATTGTGCAAAGAAAATTATCGTCTGAGTCTTTGGAGCATGAGCACAAAGAGGCTGGCTTTCAGTAATTGGTAAAGTGGTACAATTGATTTAGTTTATCTATATTGTTCACTCCTCCAAGAATAGCTGTGAAAAATCTATCATCTCAGAAATTTCTATTCACACGCTTTCTCTCTGTGTCTTTATCTCCCAGCACTTCTGTTGAGGGGAGGCGATGAGGAGGACAGCGGCACCGAGAGCCGTAGCGGGGGTGAAGAGACGCACGTGTGTGAGAGGTGCTGTGCTGAATTCTTCAAGTGGTCCGAAATGCTGGAGCACCAGCAGAAGTGCACGGAAGATCCCCCTGTGTTGATAGTAAAAGAGAATGAAGAGAAGGCCATTTCCCGGGGATCACCGACAGAGTCCCTCTTGAGTGCCCACAGTGACTCAGCAGAAATGGAGGCCAGCGAGCTCAACTCTGAGCTGGCTGAGAAAGTCGACGAGATGCCTGAGGAAACCCACATCATCGACATGGATGAACAAATGGATATAAGTTTGCCAGAGCATAAAACATCAAACCTCAGCCCTCTACAACTTGACAATGAAAACATCACCTCTTCTCCTGCACCACCTATAACCAATCACTATGACATGCCCAGCACCAATGTGACCCTCGAGATTCTTCACAGCACCCGAGTGGCTGTTGCTCAGTTTTCCCAGAGCATTCACTGTGCAGGGTCGGCAGGCAAGCTGAACTCAGCTGCGATACCCATGATTCTAGAGCAGTTGATGGCGCTGCAGCAGCAGCAGGTTCAGCAATTGCAGCTCATTGAGCAGATCCGCAGCCAGGTCGCTGTAATGAATAGGCAGCCTACGCAAGCCGCCCTTAATCCTGCCTCAAAAAGCCTGCCCTCTGACTCTAACACTTACAATTTCAAGGGCATCGCTCCACCCCCTGTACTTCCATTATCTGGGGTCATGCCCTCTGCAGTGAATGGGCAGGCCTCCGTATCCCAGTCGTCTATGCTTGCGAGGCCACCATTGCTGTCTTCCCAGCCAAGCAGTGGACAAATCGGCTCTAGAGCATTGGAGAGTGCCACTGCTTCCTTAACAAGTTCCAGTCCTCATCTCTTCAGCTACAGTGGGGCTTCCCCACTCTTACCCACTTGTAGCGGATCTCTCTCTAATGTTAGTAACACCCAGTCCGTAAGCACTCCCAGTCCACTATCAGCTTGCCAGAGTAGCCTCCTTAGCCCGTCTGCCAACCTACCATTACTACCTCAAAGCCCTCCCAATGGAGTCATATTTCCCAATCCACTGGCCAGCATTGCAGCCACTGCCAGTGCATTAGACCCACTTGCTGCTATGATGAAGCACCGTAAGGGCAAACTGCCTAGCGTCTCCATTTTTGACAACAAACCCAATTCCGAGGACCCATTCTTTAAGCACAAGTGTAGGTTCTGCGCTAAAGTGTTCGGCAGTGACAGCGCTTTGCAGATCCACTTGCGTTCGCACACAGGTGAGAGGCCCTTCAAATGCAACATTTGTGGCAACCGTTTCTCGACAAAGGGAAACCTCAAAGTCCACTTCCAAAGGCACAAGGAGAAGTACCCTCATGTTCAGATGAACCCCTACCCAGTCCCAGAGTATCTTGACAATATTCCTACCAGTTCTGGGATTCCCTATGGGATGTCTTTTCCTCCAGAGAAGGCAGGACCTACTTGGTTAGACAGCAAACCTGTTCTTCCAACGGTGCCGTCCTCAGTGGGTCTGCAGTTGCCACCCACAGTACCAATTATTGAAAGCTTAAGTGATTCATTTACAAGCACACCCTCGGAAAGATCTCCACACAGGCCGTCGCCAGCCAGAGGTGAACTTGCACCATCGTCACCCAATCCCACCGGCACTGAGACAGATATGTCTACCATAGCGGCCTCCCCTAAATCAAACAGAGAAGGAGAGATCACACAGAGCTTCAATACTGAGGAAGTGCATCTGCCATCAAACAGTATGACTAGAAACAGTAACAACTCCAACAGCCTGCTTTTGCAGTCCATGTCTACAGAAACACCTGTTAAAGGGAATGTATCAGAGTGCACTGATGTTCCTTCATCTGTTAATAAGTCGTCCTCTCCTCCACTCATCTCGGATCAGTTCAGGGCCAAGTTCCCATTTGGTGGTCTCCAAGACTCTATGCAAACATCTGAGACATCAAAACTCCAACAGCTTGTGGAAAACATTGACAAGAAGATGATGGAGCCCAATCAGTGTGTAATCTGCCACCGTGTACTTAGCTGTCAGAGTGCGCTGAAGATGCATTACCGCATCCATACAGGGGAGAGGCCTTTTAAATGCAAGGTTTGTGGACGAGCATTCACCACAAAGGGTAACTTGAAGACCCACTTTGGTGTCCACCGTGCAAAACCTCCTCTTCGGATTCAACATTCATGTCCGATCTGTCAGAAAAAGTTCACAAATGCTGTTGTGTTACAGCAGCATATACGTATGCACATGGGTGGACAGATTCCAAACACTCCCCTGGCAGAAACCATCTACGAGAAAGATACAGATATGGAGAGTTTCGACAGCATGAGCACTTATGATGATGACTGTCTAGATGATATTTCATTTGAAGAAGAAGTGGATGCTGTGGAGAACAATGAAAACACCCTGAGCTCTTTTTCAGACAGTCCACCACCTATCTCATCTCTTCCAACCAGTGTATCAGAATCTCAAAATGTAGGGGGTGACTCATCTGTCAGTCTCAGCCAATCAAATGGAAAAAAGATGGTCCGGTGCGGACCAATGGATAATGATCTTCATGCTCTGGGCTCGACCACCACTAGTGAGATGGAGAACCACAGCATGGGAACTGCTTTAATGCCACATTCATCTACTTCTATTCACATTCCACCCTTTCCCAACAGTCAACCTGAAGGACAACATGAGCATTTAGTCTCTCTGAACCTCTCCTCTAAAATCCCAGAGGCAACAGCTATAGTAAAATCTGAAACAACAGATTGTCCTGCAGCAAATGCAGTCAACGGGGTGACTCTTAATCAAACAGGAATCCAGCCTATCAAGTCTACAGTAAAGAAAGAAAACCCTTTCAACGTGCAATGTTTCAGTAAGGACCATGGTAAGCTAAAACTGTTTTATGATACTCATAAAACACACTCAAAAATTGTTTGTTCAATGAGCTTAATTAAACTAAGGAATGCTTTTCCACACAATTATTTTAGTTTCGCACAACAAGACTAGAAGTTACTGAAATAAGCACAAATGTCAGGGCATGTCACCAGGGCCCAGAAAACACCTCAGACTCCAGAGGGTTAATACAAATCATGTTTTGTTGAACAAACCTAAATTTAAGTTCTTGTGTCAGATAACTTCTTGCTACCATTAGCGCATGTTAGCACAATAAATATAATTTATTATTATATGTAATGTATGATCAAGTAAGAAGAGACTGGTCTCAGTACTGGAGTTAGCAGGTATTGCTCACTGACTGAAGAAACACACCATAGTAGTCATGTAGCCCACAAACTAAGCACAAGCTAAACTCTTCAACGCAGCAACATAACAGAAACTGTAACATAACAATAAACAATTTGTTTTTCCCTTTTCTCATAAACACAAAATAACTCTTAGTTTTACCATTTACTTTTCTAATGCATTTTCATGTAAAGCATGCTGGGAATTATAAGTCCACTGTACAGATAATAATGTCAACAAAAATGATTCAAGCAGTTTCAACACAAAAGAATTTAGTTAAATTCTATTTCACAAATGTAAGTGATTTAAGTGTAATAAAATTAAGTTAAATTAAGGTAAAATGTTCAAGAATTGTTTTACTTTGGATTATTTTAAGTAAACTGAAATCAGATAAAAATCTTTTTTTTCTTTAGTGTAAATTTAATTACTTAAATGTGTGAAGTGTGTATTTTTTTTTTTTCAAAATTCCTACCCTAGCTAAATATGCGTAGACAACTGTAAGTAAGCCGTATTCAATACACCTGAAATGTGTAAACAACACTGTGGTGCAACACAGTATGCACCGAAATATAGCTCAATTAATGCTTTGAGTTTAGGGCTGGACTGTTTGTTCAAGTGACAGAGAACAGGAGAGTATTTGTAGAAAAATGTTAAAAACATTAATATTATATTATTTTTAATTATTAAAAACTGAAGAAAAAAAAAAAACGCAATTCTGTTTGGCTTTGCGAGGCCAGAAATTACACACTTCCCCTTTATTGATGCTTTATTTGATTTCACAGTTGATTTTTATTCTTATTCTTTATTTTTATTCTCAGAAAATGCTCAAAGGTCTACTGAACAGGATACTAAAAATTCGCCGACTGCAGTGAAACTGGAGATGAGTGCTTGCAGTAGACCATACATGCTAAAAGAAGGGCCTTACCCTGCATTTGGCCTGCAGTCTCCCACCTCACGCTCTGAGGTGATGATACCGGGCGTCACCTCACTCACTGGACCACCCCCTCCCCGACGGACCCCTAAGCAACACAACTGCAGTGCATGTGGGAAGAACTTCTCTTCTGCCAGCGCCTTGCAGATCCACGAGCGCACACACACAGGCGAAAAACCTTTCGGCTGCTCTGTCTGCGGTCGAGCGTTCACAACCAAGGGTAATCTCAAGGTATGTAATCATAATTGATTATGCTATTTCAGATGTTCTCTTATTCACAACTAATACTTGTGAAAAAGTGAGCAGATTAAATAAATAAAATAGATATACATTTTTCAAATCAGATTCCATTTTATAATTTTCATGCAATACTTGTGCGTCCCTCCCAACATATCAAAAGCTGTTGTGCACGTTTCCTTTCAGTCCTCGACCATTCTGTATATTAAAGGCAAAAATAAATAAATAAATACGAAACACTAAAAATAAAAAAAACAACAATGCAACGACACATGGCGGTTGTCACAACATCATGGCAGTTATTTTAATTTTTATAGATTGATACTACACAGATCTGCCACAAAGAGCATAAAAATATTTGTCATTGATTTCTCTTTAATTTCTATTTGTCAACAGGTGCACATGGGCACTCATATGTGGAATAACACTCCTGCTCGTAGAGGTAGACGACTGTCTGTGGAAAACCCGATTGCCCTTCTGGGCGGTGATGCCCTGAAATTCAGTGAAGCGTTTCAGAAGGATTTAGCAGCACGGGCCATGAATGTGGACCAAAACTTCTGGAGCCGATATGCAGCAGCTATAACTAATGGCTTAGCAATGAGGAACAATGAAATATCCGTCATTCAGAGCGGAGGAGTCCCTCAGCTCCCCGCCATTACTGTGGCCACGGACAAGGCTAGCACTGGAAACAGCCCACCAATCACAGCCATGGAAAAAACAGGCTTAGAAAGGGGTACTGGACAACATTTCTCCATGATGATTGATGACAAAAAAGACATTGGAATCAATTAAAGTAAAGGTGACATATTCATTCTCCTTGCATAAGGAACATTGAAAATAAACGTGTCTTGATTTATGAAAATCAGAATAAACTCTTTAGAATATGCTTGATTCATGTGGGAAAAGATTGTTTATCTTTATCTTATGCTATAATGGCACTTGTTTTTTTATTTCATTGTTTAAACTGAGGCCACGGTTAGTTTTTCAATTATGTCCACTGACTGAAACCTTACACTTGATTCAAGGGCATTGCTTTGAGATAAAATGATTATTTTATGTTGTAAATATGTATTTTATTTTATTTGTTTTTACCCTCTGATATTGCTGTCAAACATTGCTCAATTCATGGGAAAGGGAACCTGTTTGCATATATAATAGAAACTTTTCATTCCCACACTGTGGTCTTAATATAGCTGCAGTTGAAAGTATCTAACTTAAATCCCTGAGCAAAAGATAAAGACACATTTCAGAGTTTTTGAAAAGAGATGTATTCTTCTTTGACATCCCGCTGCTTTGCTGCTATGCATTGGATGCAAACCGTTTATTTTCATGCAAATTAAGTACACCACCATGAAACCTAGTGTCATTTTAGCTGCCATCAACAATCAAACGTTCCATCTTATACCAGCCTATGTATGTTATTAATTCCAATTATGTGTTTTATGCTGTTTTCTGCCTTATTTACTTTCACATGCAAAATTAAGTAGTGGGCCAACATGAGACTATGAAGTATCATATGAGTGCTAATAAAGACCTTGCATTAAAAGCATCTTTACACTTCAGTTTAAAGTATAGTAGTCAATGAAAGCCCTTGTGATGCATCCGAACATGTTGCGGGACAATTCTATTTTAAAATTTAGAAGTGTTTTCCTATTAAGAACAAAATAAACAAATGTTTCCAGAAACACAGAAAAAGAAAAAGTGAAAACAATATACTTGTCTGTAATGGTAGCTTATGTCTTATTTACTAAGCGTGTCATGTCAGGTCAATTTAGTGTTTTTTATTTTATTTTATTTTATTCTTTTATTTTGTAGTGCTATTTTCCTTATATAATATATTGTTTAGTGATGGGGGAAAAACATTAAATATGAACGAGCAGTTTTTTCATAAAATAGGTAATGGTGAAAAGGGACGGGGTATTTGATGTGTCCTCTGCATGGAAAAGAGACACTATTTTTGTACTCAAGATATGTTATAACGAATAAAAAGTACACCAGGTTTTCTTTTCTGTCTGCACATCAGTATTTTTTCATGGAACAACTGAGGTGGTCTCTCAAACACACTGACTGAACTGGATTAATTTCTAAGATGCAATATTGCTGCCACCCTCAATAAATAAATCTCAAACAAAATATTTTGTTTGTGTCACCTTACTTTTGTGAGTATATGGGAAAAGGCTTCACTCTCTATCTCTTTCTCTCTCTCAGTGTGTCTGTGTTCTGACAAACTTTTGCCAGACATTGTTATTAATAGTTTTTTTTTTAATCATTACATAAATATATTACTGTTATTAATCCAAAATCTTGGTCTCATTTGGGAACACAAGCCCTCCAAGAACAGCAGGATAACATGTCTCACGTGAAATAACCAAATATACCCGATGATTTCAACCAAGTAAGATGTAAAAACACACTTAAATAATAATAAAATACCTTTAAAATCATATTTCCAGATTACATCAGATATTTACCTCTGTTTATTCCGGACGTGACGACATTCATACGTAGCCAAGTAAAGATGGCAGACAGCATCCCGTTGAATCCTGTACTGAAGAATTCGAGAAAAACTGCGTATTATAATGCTGGCAGACCTGCCAGGTACGTAGGCGGTTGGATATTGATCTTAAACACCTCTTTTTAAACACACGACTGTAAGTTGAGTTGTTATAATATTGTATGTTTTCATATTGGGTTTGTTTATACCACGGTTCCGGGGTTGAGTGCTAACGGGCTAACAGTCTAGCGGCAGTGTAAATTCAGCAGCGCGAGCTGTCAGTGTCAGATTACAGCTGATAGGACATGAGAGGATACAAGACTCCCCGAGAGATGAATGTGGTCATTAAGAAGTGATATAATCATGTGAGATATCTGTCATTCCGGTTCCTTCTCATAAAACATCTTATAGGTACATTACATCCATTGAAGCGAACTCTGACACGGCTATGAGATATTCTGTAGTTGTTCGTACATTTATGTAGCATCTCATATAATATTCCATAGGAGATGATTATAGGACATCTTATGAGCCTTGGGTGCATTCGTTAAACTTACAAACAATAATTCATGTGCAATTGGTACTTAAAACACAATTCACGTGCATCAAGTACATTCATAGAACATATCATGAGCTTTTGGTGTATCTACAGACCATCATATGAGGCTTTGTTCCTTATGTAGCACATCTCGTACAGCATCTCATTTGCCTGAGGTATATACATCACATGCTATGGTCTGCTGATTCTGAGCTTGTCAAGACACCTCTGCAAACTGTTTTCCCACGGTTTTTGTGAGACAGAGATGCCAAAGATATTCATTTAAAAGCTAATGTCCATCTGGTTTTCCTGAACTGCATAAACAGCGGACAGGATCTGTTTTTATGGCATCCAGCTGTTTGTCAAATACTGACAGTCTAAGGACCACTTGTGGCATTGCTGCTTGAGAGCATGGACCTAAACCAAAGTGATTGCTTAATTTGATTTCATTGTTCGGGGTAATGCTATTGCGCATAATCACTTTGTGAATCGTTTTGTGTTTTATTGAGGAGGAAAGAGAAGAGCAGAAGAACTGACCACAGAGAGATTAATTGGACCACCAGCTATGTTTGGCTCATACTTTGCTTACTATGTTGTCCTTCTTGATTTATATGGGTGGTTTAGCAGATTTGATGGTCATCTGATTTCTTTTTGAATTGAATAGAAATATTACTGGTGGGCCTGCAGGCTGCAAATGTCTGTATTGTTTTATGATTACAACAGTCAGCTAACTTGGTGACTTTTTTTAATCACACCCATTTCTGCTTGACTGCTGTCGAGAACGTTTAACCAAAAAGTATTTTTAGTGGACATCAAAGGCTAAAATCCACAGATATTTGTCAGAGTGATGTGTTTTTGTTGACATACCTCAATAATAACTTGCCTGTTGTGGCAGGAACCGATTAGCCTTTGTAGAACTAATATTTGTAATTTCCTATTAGTTCAAAGCCTCTAATAATTGTGAATCTTACGAAACTTGTCAAGAAAATGTCTGACCATATTTCGCCCCCCAAACTCAAAAAAAAAAAAAAAATAAATAAATAATTAAGCCATTTAGTAGGTCGATTGTTTGAGCATCCCAACCAGCCTGGCGTTCTCATTTACCTTGATGTCATTTCAAACTTTTGTTCATCTGCTCAACACAAATGAAGATATTTTAATGGATTTTAATGGCTCTATTTAAAGTCCTAAAACTTTCACGATTCAGAAAGACATAGTTATGTAAGTCATATGAATCAAGCAGTTTAAATCCAAGTCTTCTCAAGATACGCAATCGCTTTATATGATATAATTTAGACTATTGTTCACATGTAAACAATGATCATTCATTGAGCACATTCAATGCTAAAGAGAAGGTCAACATGCTTGATTGTTAAGCAGATTTGATGGTGATATCAGTCAGTGCATTAATCGTCACTACACAAAGTGGGCATTTGGTGTTTTGCTGAGGATCAAATATGATTTACACTAACTGATCTCTCAAATCTATTTCTTCCCTGTTCATTCTTTTAGACTAAAAAGGAGTGTACCTTTTAAAATCCTTACCACCCGAGTTTGTAGGTTGTTAATGTCAGCCATTGTAGTGTATTACGCTTCTTTAATAATTTATCCAACATGATATCACTAGCATAGAAGGGCTTGCTCAGTCCGTACAGTCTGAATCTGGAATGTATTTTTATGCTTATTTCAGTGTAAAACTGCAAAAGGATGTCTGTTTACAGTGATCACCGAGTCCTAATTGAATGAATTATGTCTATCCACGGACAACTTTAGAATGAAAAGGGAGCGTGCAGGTTTTGACGCAAATGCTAAAGTGGATCTGGTGCAGAAACGGCCGGGCTTTTGTGTGGGTGGAAGCTGATATCCTCTTGGGACGTCGGCTGTTTCAGAGTGTCACAATAGCATTCTGCTGATCTGGGTTTGAGACTCGTCTCGATAAATGAGGAACACAGTGTGAGAGAGGAACAGTTCCCTTAACTTCTGCTTTTTTTGTGCCACTCATTCATGTAGGCACCTTTTTAAAAATGTCCTTATTTCATTTCAAAATGTCTGTTTATATTTGAGTGGTTATGTTGAAAGAATGTTTTTTGGGTAACAAACAGTGTCTATTACATTTGTGACAAGACACCTTAATTTGAAATTGAAAACCTTTGCCGTTTTCGTAGCTTAGCAGGTTATTTAGCTTTTTGTTAATTTATTTAAAAGATAAATTAGCCTACACAACTTGTCAGAGGTGTAATGTCATCCTTTTTTTTTTTTTTGTGACAATGTTTCAGGTATCAGATTGAAGACGAATCATCAAACCTTGATGAGATGCCCTTGATGATGTCAGAGGAAGCTTTCGAAAATGATGAGAGTGACTATCAGACCCTGCCCAGAGCCAGAGTGAGTCAGAGACGCAGAGGACTGGGCTGGTTCCTCTGTGGAGGATGGAAGATCCTGTGCAGCAGGTAACAGCCTGCATGAGAGCACATGTTAATATTTAGGCATTAAAGGGATAGTTCACCCAAAAATGAAAATTCTGTCATTTACTCACCCTCAAGTTGTTCCAAACCTATATGAATTTATTTCTTTTGCTGAACACAAAAGAAAATATTTTGAAGAATGTTAGTAAACAGTCGATGGGCCTTATTGGCTTCCATGGTATTTTTTTCCCCAAACTATGGAAGTCAGTGATGCCCATCAACTGTTTGGTTACCCATATTCTTCAAAATATCTTTTGTGTTCAGCAGAAAAAGAAATTCATACAGTTTTGGAACAGTAAATGATGACAGAATTTAAATTTTTGGATGAACTATCCCTGTAAGTTGCTTCCTTCAATATCCAAGTGCTCACAAATGATCTGCATAGACAATATTTGCCTATCCAAAGTGAACCACTTTGTAAACTTGATGCTGTCTCATTGATGCTCATGGTGAAAGATGCTGAAAAGACCAAAAGCATAAAAGGAATCTGTTCTGTGTGAATGGCCTCATATTCATAAACTCGACTCCAAATTAGGAATGTGACGGTGAGGAAGTTTTCTCACTGATATAAGAACTTGTATAAAAACGACAGTACACTTTACTTGAAGGGGTGTGCATAAGACTGACATGACACCTTCATAATCGTGACATGACGCAAGTCATGAATATGAAGGAGGGTTTATGCATGTTTATGACAACTGACATGAAGTGTCATTCGGTCAATTATGTCATTTTTAATGCAAAGCTGACATTGTTTGAGATGTCTTTGTTATGTCAAGTTGTCATAACAATGCCATCTTTGCATTAAAAATGACATAATTGTCAGACACTTCTTGTCATAAACCCTCCTTCATATTCACAATTATGAAGGTGTCATGTCAGTCTTATGCACACCCCTTCAAGTAAAGTGTTACCAAAACGACACCAGTATTACGATAACAGCGCTTTCGAATGCACATTCGCTTTTCACTTTCACTTTTAAATTAGCGATCACACATACTCCGTGTATAGGCCTATAATTTTGAGTAATGTTATCGGTGTGCAGCCGAACACCACGTAACACCAACTAGCATAGCAAACCTACTGCAAATAGATTGTTCTTTTAATGGCACTTTCACACCAAGTGTGATATAAAGTTTTAAGGTAAGGTATAAAGTATAAAGGGTTTTATCAGAACATATTGCAGAGTACTAGGGAGGGATTTATTTGGCAGGGCGGTTAAAGAGGACATCATCTACAGGTTTGTTGTTCCCTTTAGGTACCACTAGGCCTAGGAGTATATGTTATTACTTGTGATTCATTTGTTTAGTATATCATGTTATTAATATGATTTAAAGTTTGTTTGTAATTGATTGACAGTCATAGACTGCTAGACAGACAGACATTTTGTGAAAACATTCAAAAGATCTTGGCCTTCACATTTTGTTAATAAAATGTCACCATTGTCATGCAGCCTATTGTGTGTGTATGTAGCGCTTGTGCCAGGTTGGCTCAGATCCTTTCTAACGCACCGGTAACTGTGCATGAAATACATACACAAGCACAGGTTTTGTTTTTGGTTGAGGTGCTCTCTGCGCATCATCAGTCAGAAGGTCAAACACGCCAACTGAAAATTTGCTTATCCAGCCAACAATATCAACGAGCTCAATGTCTATTTTGGATGTGCATTCCCAGAATATATCAATGCCTTTTGTGTTGCATCAAAGACATGTGACGCAAGTGTGATTAAAAGATATATTAGTAATTTATGGTTATGAAAGTGTGTACTTGACTCTTCTCCACTTATGCACTAGGTTATCAGCACCGCATCTCAATTGTAAGCTGGGTATTGATTTTTTTTCTTCACCTAATGAACAAATGGGATTTCACACAGCTGACCAGTTTGCTGCTTTCCAGTAATTTTCTGTTTGCTTAGGCAAAGGATTATGAAATGAACAAATAATTCAAGCAGAATAACTCTGCTTATTCAAACGGCCCTATTATTTGAACTACATTCATTTGAGCAAATAATCTCTCTTATGAATCAGGGCGCTGGCACTTACAGACAGGAGACAAAAGGGGCCAACACAAATATTATTATATATTTTTTTTTCAAGGTTTATGTAATTTAGTTCAGTGCCAGCCAAACCAATCGGCATGACTGTGTACACTGCTCAGAGTACCGGCAGAGTACCGTCACGCCGTTCAGCAGGGATGGCAACCGCTAGAATATAAAATGAATATGAAGGTCAACAAAGTGTTTGGCTCTCTCTCTGACCTTCACAGCGAATCGGAGCTTTCGTTTTACTAGGGAGGGGTTTATTTGGCAGGGGGGTTATAGAGGACATCATCTACAGGTTTGTTGGTCCCTTTGGGTACCACTAGGCCTGCATGGAACCCGCAGGAACCTGAGATGAGTTTTGTAAAGTTTGTCTCGGTTAACAAACCTATGCACATCTTCAACCCCCTTGTATTGTATTGTACTTGTATTTATTTTCAATATGTGTAATAATTTAAAGCGATAGTTCACCCAAAAATGAAAATTACCCCATTATTTACTCACCCTCAAGCCATCCTAGGTGTCTATAACTGTGTTATAGAGGACTTGGATATAAGAGAAGAGGAGGTTTAAGTTTGTTGCCCAGCCTTATTTGTTTGAACCGCGAGAGGCGTCTAAGCTTAAGCTACTCCTACATTCTATGTCATGCATCACATCAGCAAGCCGATTTGTGTAGGCCATCTGTGGAAGCTGGTTATTTGAGTTTATAAAGTTTGTAAATATGGATATTTTTCTTGCAAAAACCCATCGCTTTGATTCGGAAGGCCTTTATTAACCTTCTGGAGTCATATGGATTACTTTTGTGATGGATGGATGCACTTCTTTGGACTTAAAAATCAAGCGCCATTCACTACTATTATAAAGCTTGGAAGAGCAAGGATATTTTTTTTAATTCAACTCTGATTGTGTTTGTCTGAAAGAAGATAGTCATATACACCTAGGATGGCTTGAGGATGAGTAAATCATGGGATAATTTTCATTTTTGCTTGAACCATCCCTTTAACTCACATTTCATACCACCTTTTGTTTTTTGGCTTGCTTGGTTGGGGACACTTGCTTGACATTCAGCAGTGTTTTTGATATGCCTGCATTGGCGCCTTTGAATGCGAACTGAGCAGAGCTGGATGGGTACATCACTGTTTCCTCCAGTGCTGATATACATAAATTAACTAGACTAATAACTATTGATCTTTCAATAGTATGGAATGAATATATAGAATAAGCTGGAAAATGACACCGTTTTCTTTGGGAAAAAATTATTTGCCAATTATTACTGTAAAGCTGCTTTGCCACAATTTGCATTGTAAAAAAGTGCTATATAAGTAAAGGTGACTTGACTTGACTACTATGCATGAATCTTCAGTACATGAAAATATACAATATTATGGAAGTAAAATGAGTTGCTTGTTGCAATGAAATACCAATTTAAAATGCTCTTTTTGAGGGTTTAGAGAGTATTCTCACTCCTCTTTTACTATTTTCTGGCTCTACCGTTTCAGTGTTACTTCTTAGTGGAAGTGCTCTGTGTCGTCTGCTTAAAGTTCAAGTGAAACTAGACTGAGCTAGGCTTCCTTCACTCTCTGTAACATCAGTTACATTAATGTTGCATTAACGTCAGTTGTATTTCAAGTGGAATCAACTGGATACGCGTGACTGGTGATGAATTCCACAAAAGGTCTCAGTGTTCGTTTTCAAGAGCATTTTAAGTGATTAACAGGGTGATAATTCAACAAAATTGCCGGTTCCCAGTGCAACCCTTAAATTAGCAGTAATGACCAGCCTTGATATTTGTTAATTATTCGGTCAGGGATATTTTTAAATTAAGACCATTTACTGGAATCCAGGCTTGAACTGCGCCTGTAGCAATGTTTCTCCTTTAAATGAATTTGTCTAATCACTGGATGATCTTTTTCCTCCTGTGGTCTCTGTCACGCAGCTGTTGTGAATGTCTGGTTCACACATGTCGCAGGAAGAAAGAGCTGAAGGCTCGGACAGTGTGGCTGGGACATCCCGAGAAATGTGAAGAGAAGTACCCCAAAAATGCCATCAAGAATCAGAAATACAACATTGTCACTTTTGTGCCGGGGGTAAGGCCATATAAACAGTCTCTGATGCATGCGTTTTTTGAGAGTGCTAAATCTGACTTCTTTTCCAAAAGTTGTTTATCATTTGGAAAATGTTGTGTTATTTTTGTATGTTCATGTTATAATTTATAATATTATTTTTATATTTATTATTTATTTTATCTTAACGTTCAAAGATGTAGAACTTTTTTTATGCCTGCGTTTAGCTCTCGCTAGGCTGTTTAAAGTGAAATCTCGACCCATTGTATGCACAGCAGATTTGCTCAGTAATCAGGTTAATGTGTAACTAGCTGTGAAGTAAGGGGGTGTAACAGCAATCTAGCGGATCTTTTTCCACTGAGTGTGTAAGTGATCTACTGTATTATGACTGTTGGCGATGTCTTATTCAGGCGAACGCACCTTGTGTATGTGTCCTTGGCAAAGCATTTGCAGCTTGTACAATGAATTATGTATAAGCCAATCAGGTGTGCCTCTAAAAGCTATGTTAGTATGTCACATTTATTACTGTCATTACAACACTGAGTATTTAAATGTTTTTTTAATTCATATTGTCATGGGTATATTATCAGATCTTCATTGAATATGTTTCTGTTGTTGATTTATTCGTGATGCTTTCTTTTTCTTTTGTTTTTAGGTTCTTTACCAGCAGTTTAAGTTCTTTCTCAACTTGTATTTTCTGGTAGTGGCTTGTTCTCAGTTTGTTCCATCGCTTAAGATAGGATATTTGTACACCTACTGGGCCCCGCTGGTGAGTACATCTAACCGTACAAAGGTGGAGATTGAACACTAAAATGTAAATTCATTCATCAGTTTTGTTGTTCCTTTTTTTTTTCTTGTTGTTTAGGGTTTTGTGTTGGCTGTCACCATGGTGAGAGAGGCAGTTGACGAAGTTCGCCGCTGCAGGAGAGATAAAGAGATGAATTCCCAGCTGTACAGTAAACTCACAATGAGAGGTGACCACAATGTGACACATTCTGATGATATTATGCATGTTGTGTCGTATGCACACGTTTTGAGCTCCATTGACTAACTGCAAGAGTTACAGCCTTTGGAACCTATGAAAATAATTTAATAGTGATTAGTTTTAAAAAAAAAAATTCCCAAGTATTCAAATTCTCATTCAATATTTTAGGAATCATTGATAAACATTGGTGATGTGCCAATTGTTGAGCTTCGATGATAATTTAGTTTCCCCAAACAAAAAATGCAAATGACTTTTGTTAAAGGCCCTGTCTGGTTTTAATTTATAAATAAATTATCCGTAAAGAATGTCTTTCTCCATCTGGTTGAAAACGGGTACTCCGCTAGGCGCTTTTGTGTGCGTGTGTGAAATCTTAGTGGCTCTGTTCATTCCCAGTCACTATGGATGTTCTGATCATTTTTTAGAACAATCACTCCGAACAGAATCAAATTTATAATGTAAAATTGAAAAAAACAAAATGTGCTCAATTAATTATTTTGACAACCCTAATATTTCTAATTTTAAAAATTGTTTTTATTAAATCTGAATTGCCTAAGGCTTCATTCTTTTTACAATTATTTGTCTTATCTTGCATTTCAGGGAAGGTCCAAGTAAAGAGCTCAGACATACAAGTCGGAGATTTAATCATTGTGGAAAAGGTTTGTTGTCCTTTTTTTTTTATTTTTTTAATCCCTTCCTCTCCTTTGTTGTTCCGGGTATCGGCATAAACTTTCTGCTATGTGATCCGTCACATGAAATCCTGTCATTCTTTCAGTGGGACATTGTGTCTGTCTCTCCGCTTACTGTCTGTGGTTCGCTTTAATTGCTTGCTAGGGAAATGACCTTGTTCAATTATTCAACACAACGCTAAAATAGGACTAACGTTACAGAACTGGAGTCATATATATATTTTATATATATATATATATATATATATATATATATATACACACATACATATATAAATATACATATATATATATATATATATATATATATATATATATATATATATATATATACATAGCAAATATAGCATGGAAATCCTATGTGCCTCTGACCGATGTCTAATGTTTTGTTTTATAGAATCAGAGAATTCCTGCTGATATGATTTTTCTGAGAACCTCTGAGAAGACGGGTAAGTTTCACTCTTCACATACAGAGCTTTCAGTTGTCCCTCATAACTACTTGTCATTAAGCCAGTGGTTTCCAACAATGTGCCCGCAGGCACCTGGTTGCGCATATGCAGCCTGTGAGTCACTTGTAGAGCACATTTTAAAAATATACATTTTATTCCTTGATATTCTTTCTTTTTCGTGAAAGATAACAAGATATCAAACCAAGTTGCTTCGAACTCTGCCCAAGGTGATTTTAGTGGATATATTCATAAATCCATACAGTTCAAGCGTCTTAAAAGAGTAACCACAGGTAGTTCATCAGATTAACCATCTGCAACTAATGTTTCGTAATCGCAAAGCGTACAAATACGTTGTCTTAATTTTCATTTGAAACCTTACAAACATCTTTATGAGAGCTGTTTCTCTTGAAAAGTGTACTTGTACATTCCTTCTTTAAGTGCCACTTGGTTTTGATATTTTGTTGAAGTGTACATGGCTGATGCTTCACTTGCTAGTTTGAAAGTGGCACTTCTTGCTTTCTGAGAAACCATGTTCTCTGTGCGAGAGTGAGTGAGAGTGTGTGTACAATTACCAGCATTTACTTGACGCTGAGCCATATAAATGACTTAGAGTCACATTGTGACACATTATTACAGTATTTCGGGCATACAGTTTTCACAAGTTTTTGAAATTGCTCTGCTTTTCATAGTGAGTGAAATTACTGTGCTTTAATTAAAATCTGAAAAATATAAAATTATTTATTTATTTATTTTTGTCTCAATGCTTAGCCTGTATTTCTTTATATTTATATTTATAAATATATTTATATTTATATTTATGACCGGATATGATATATAAGAAGTGACCGGATATGTTTTGACTGTGCTTCAGTAACGTTTGCTAACATAGGCAGACTCAGTATATGGAGCTTGATGAACAGTGAAGCATTTGCTCTGAGAGCTTAAAGACTGCGACCTTTCCTGTCTACTGCCTACTGTTATATCAGTCTTGTCTGAGATCAATATGAACAATATGTTAAGCATTCAGAGTTCTTTAGTGTATAGGGGCCAAGGTTTTGGCCCATAACAAATGCGTCCTTCACACATACATCTCCAGCCCTCCCACTTTTCTGTCTGTAAATAAAGATAATACAACTTCAGAACAGATCACTGGATGTTTTCAGGTTAAATTAGATTTTTGAAAGAATAATGTGAAATTATTTTATTCTGTCACATTTAAGATGCAAATGTTTTGGTTTTCCAGGTTCGTGTTTTATTAGAACAGACCAGCTGGATGGAGAGACAGACTGGAAACTGCGAGTTGCTGTTGTTTGTACTCAAAGACTACCTGCCTTAGGGGTATGAACGCTGTCTTGCACAAAAACACTACATACTTGATATTGCTGTGATCTTAACGCATGTTAATGATGAATAATACAAACATTTGTTAATATAAGATGCTTGACTTGTATAAAATACGATGTTATGATCTTGTCCCAGTCTTTCACATTTTAAGCTTGGCTCACATAAATGTTTTTATACCAAAGTAGTCTGTGAGGTATGAAGAAAAAATGTGACTGTTGATTCTACCCCCCCCCCCCCCCCCCAACATGACATCTTTTTTTGTGGCATAAAAATTACTTGAATATGCTTCTGTATAATAACAAAAATGGTTTTGTTGCTCAAAATAAAGCATATTAAAAAAAATATAAGTACTATAAAAATAAGATGATTCAAACCATCAAAGACATGCTTCCAAAATCACATTTCAGCTCCTTCTGTTCTGTTCTCGGATGGGTCGGTAACTTAACCCCCATAGGCCCACACTCAGACTCTCTCAGGCTGATGATACGAAGGCTCATGTTTGATATCACTGTGTATCTGATTTACTGGACGGAGGGTTTGTTTCACATGGGCCGGTAACTTTACCCCGAGAGACAACTGGAATCCGCCAAACGGTCTGTCTCCCAGTGCCATCAGCGTGGAGATGACACTCACCTCGAGCAAGGGTTCACGTTTGTATTTGTCTTTCCGAAACCACTTAATGTGATCACAGAATTAAAATTTCAGCAAGTCGCCGAATGATTGGCGCAGTAAAGCAGCGGGAGCGGTCGTATCGGGTGTCTGGTGGGCTTGACAGTTAGATCGCAAAACTTCCCTGTTTTTTATACTTGCAGACACGTCATCGAATACAAAAGTCATTTTAATTTGTAAGCAACCCGTCAAAGTTTTGTCTAGTTTTAATTATGTTGATTTGTCTGCATTATCCATTCTGTTTGAAATTCAGACTTGTGGCAGGATGTCAGAAGGGGCTTATTGTCATCAGAATCACTCTGATTGCTAGTCACTTTGAGTCCTGCCATAATACTTGCACGAACAAGAGGTTGGGTTTGGGCCGAGCCCAAAACTTTGTTCATGGGATGACATTTCTGGTGTTGATTTATTGCGTTAATGTTTTTCTTGACCTTTCCGTTTGCTTATTGGCAGGATCTCTTCTCCATCAGCGCGTACGTTTACGCCCAGAAGCCTCAACTGGACATTCACAGTTTTGAGGGGAACTTCACAAGGGTAAGAGAAACTGCTATTAATAAAGGAATTTTTACGAGGCTTCATTTAGCATGCGCTGTGACGTCACGGCCCCAATTTAAACCCGCTGTTAGGTTTTTGTAGAGGTATTTAATGTTGTGTTGTTGCCCAGTAAACTAAACCTAACCGCTGTTTTTAATTGCACATTAAAATAACATGGATTCTCAAAGTGTGCCTGTTCACATGACTATGAGCTGAAGTGTCTCTGGAATGTAAAAGCGGCCAACGAGGCGCATTCCTCACAACGGTGATGACATCACGGGTTGTTAGGCTCACTCCCAGCCCATTGGCCGAGCACAGTTCCTTATTAACAGCAGATTAGCGCAGTACCGGAGAAAGAGAGAGGGAGGGAAAAAAGGAAAAAAGGGACCCCCCACATGAAGCCTGTCTTTGTTTGAAGTCTTCGCTCTTGGCCACACAGCATGCAGGGGCAGAAGATCACTTCCTGCGCTGAGTCACCCTCCTGAGCCTGCTTTCACAAATCTGCAGCTACAGGGACACACTTCCAAATGCTGTTTCCCACAGTTCTTTACTGCTCACACACTTGCTACACCTTATTGCCACTTCAGTGCTTTATTTATTTAAAGGAGTATGTTGTCATTATTTACTCACCCTTTTGTTGTCCAGACCCATAGATATTTCTCTCTTGAATTCTTGAATTTGAAGAACATTCTCTTTTTAATTAAAGCAAATTTAAATTGAATTTAAAGCTTTAAATCTCTTGCCCCAATCGTTATAATTGCATAGAAAAGTGCCACCAGTACATTATTCAAAATTACATGAGGGTGAGTAAATGATGACAGAATTTTCATTACTGGGAGAACTATCACTTTAATAAAGTGTTATGATTCAGACATCAATACAGGCCCTTACAATGACATTTTAATCCATTGATTAATCACCTGATTGATCGCTTCTGCTTTTATTTTGTAAGTCACTTTGGATTAAACAATCAATAAATTGAAATGTGAGTATGATTCGTAATGTGCCACATGCACTCACATCTGTGTTAGTATCAGAGAGGTCAGCCTGACATGATGTTCACTCTTGATGTTTTTTACACTTCTCTGTACACCTCTGTATTTAAACAGGTGTGTGTATGTTTGTTTAGCGAAATTTGGTGACATCCACATTTGGAAATAATTTCTAACTAAAACATTTCTTTTTGTGATAGGTTTTGGGTTGAGGTTAATTTCTAGAAAAGAAGTCTCGTGCTCACCAATGCTGCATTTAATTGATTGATTTGTTAATAACAGTAATATTATTACAACTGTTTTCTGTTTTGACATATTTTAAATCATTCTAATTTGCTGAATTGGTGCTCATGAAACATGTATTATTAGCAGTGTTGAAAACAGTTGTGCTGCCTAATATTTTATGAAAACCATGATACAATTTTTAGGATAATTTGATGATTAGAAAGAAAAACAAACAGAATTTATATGAAAGAGAAATGTTTTTTTTTAACAATGTAAAAGTCTCTACTGTTACTTTTGATCAGTTTAAGATGTCCTTAATGTAAAGTATTATTTTCTTTCCGAAAAATTAAAAAAAAAAACTTTTTTGACTAGTTGATTGCAGACATTTGAATGGTAGTATAAAAATAATTGTGTTCCAAAATAATAATTAAAAGAAATTCTCATTTATAGAAAAATAAATGCATGTCCATATATTTGTAAGAAGAAAGGGGGTTTAACTAGATTTAGTCATAAACTGACCAGTTCACGTTACAGATTAAAGAGGTAGTTCATCCAAAAGTGAAAATTCTATTATCATTTGTGTTCTTTCTT
This sequence comes from Zacco platypus, assembly GCA_038088235.1. Taxonomy (NCBI): domain Eukaryota; kingdom Metazoa; phylum Chordata; class Actinopteri; order Cypriniformes; family Xenocyprididae; genus Zacco; species Zacco platypus. Next base: position 9,552,696 of record CM076071.1, on the reverse strand, counting down.
CTGCAGAACATACAAGATATTTTTTCTTTATAAATATTGGTAATCAACAGTTTTGATGAACATCGACTTGTATATCATTGACAAAATTTCTCAAAATATCTTCTTTAATGTTCAGCGGAAGAAAGAAAGTCATAAAGGTTTGGAACAACATGAGGGTGAGTAAATGATGACAGAATTTTCATTTTTGGGTGAACTATCCCTTTAAGTTATGAAAATGCCTTAACCATGTCTTTAACATTCGGGGGACCAAAGTGTTTTTTTTTTTTGTTTTGTTTTTTTGTGTTTTTAGTCCCCATTGGTATTTTTATTTAAAGAAAGGAGTAAAAAGGATTTAAGGGAATAAAGAAGAAATAAGAATGGTAAAAGAAGTTCTAGGTCTAATTGTAGCCTATAACTTTTTGTGCAGATTTTTAAATAAAATATTATTCGTACATTCACTCTTGTTTACAAACTAAGTGAACAAGATATGTCAAAAATGTAAAAACAACAAAAAAACAGTCTTTCATCATGAATGACATCATTTTGATTGCATACTTTCAATTCAAAATGGAGAAATTCAATAAAGTTGAGTAATTTGCATCACTGTATGACTGGGTTGTTAAACATATCCATTGTAAAACAGTTGTCAAATATTAAATGTTTAGCTACTATATCTTACCATGCATGCACTCTTTCACTGTAAAAAACTAAGTGTCGTGTTGGAATTAACACCTTCTTAAGTGAATAGTAAGCCCCGCCGTCTTTGATCTGATTGGCTATCATTTTGACATTGATGAGAGCTGCCTGAACATGTAACTTTTTAAACTGTCTGTTGTCCTAACAACAAACAGAGCAGTGCATAATAGAGAGTTGCATTAAGAAATATCAAATATTGTGGAGGACAATTTAGCCACTTGTCCCCCTCGATGCCAATGGTGGTTACGGCCTTGAGTTATTATGCAGCCAAATGTTTCTCATTAAACTGTCAGATTCACAGCTGCAGAAAAAAAGATGAATGCTCATCTTGGAACTTTTCCTTTCTATTTTAACGAAAACTTGTAATTATACCTAAAAGTTTTATATAACTTTTATCCTAAGTATGGAGTTATGATTTATGTTTTAAAGCACTCCCATTTCTTTTGAGCCTTATCATTGATAAAAAGCCTTTTCTCTTGATAAACCTCTCTCTAGTTTCTGACAGGTTGGCATTGCTAAATCTGTTGGCCAGAAAGAGACAAATGACAAAAGCAAGTGGGCCGTCTTGAATAGAGGACACATCTCTCTCGCTATCTGCATCAATGCGCATGTCTCAGCAGCTGCGATGTGTGTGGCCCTCTTTCTCACTGTATATTATGCCCTACTGACAACGGATAATTAGATATCATCTGTATTCACCCAGCCGCAACATGTTATGTGGAAAAAAGCATTTAAAGATTTAATTTCTGTGCTTCTCCCCTGATTTATGGCCTGGTGTCAGAAATTCTGTTCTGTTCTGCTCAGCACAGAGCGTGCTAACACTAAACGAGGCCTTATTATGATGTTCAGCATGGCGCTGTTTTTGTAAACAAGGCAAATCAAGTCAAACTGATTTCACCATTCCCTCTAAATGGACTGTGTCGCTTAACTGGGCATTAGTGTAATTCAATCTGTTGTCTAATTCCCTACTTACCGTTCATCGTGATGAAAGTTCATCGATTCATTATTTGTGCTTTGAGTCTTTGTCATTTTTATTGACCTGCTTTTTAAAGGCCATAATTGATAACCGCTTTTTCCTGTGCTAGATAACCATGAAATCAAAACAGAATGAGATGTATAAACCCAGACTAATGTACGACCTCTGTCCCCAGGAGGACTGTGACCCTCCCATCCACGAGAGCTTGAGTATTGAGAACACCCTGTGGGCCAGCACTGTGGTGGCATCTGGTAAGCAAAGTCTTTTCCAGCATGAAATTTCTTTTATAGAAATATAAGAAAAACACAAGCCTCAGAGGTCTGAAATATTCATCACAGGTCAAATATCTTTCGAGTTTATTGTGTTGTAGAAGAGTGTGCCGTTGATACAGAGGCAATCCACCAGCATCACTCAAGACCCCCTTCGCTCTCCCGTTTGTTTGTCACTTGAGAACACCAGACTCATCTGCTACTATTCAAACAATCTCATGAGCAGAGAAATATGAGGAGCCGTTAATGGGAAGCCAAAGTGTCTGGCTTTTTGCAGTCCTATCCCTGCGGTGTCGATGAAATGTGTCCCCAAAGAACAGGTCCGAGATCGGTTTTTGCCGCTACTCTTTCTCCGACATCTCCTAGGGGTCTGTTGTTTAGAATCTGATCCCAGTTCAACAATAATAGCAGGGCTATTCCTTCAAGCGGCGTGCGTTTGTGCCAGCGATCGGCCCTTCATTGATCTGTGGTTGCCCGGGTCTTGGTTCTCCAGGGGTTTTTAGAGGTTCTTCTTATTCCCCAGCATGGTGTGACCTTCAGCCGAAGAAAGTCCTTCCATATCTCCCCACAAAACACAGTCTGGTGACGTCATCCAATCCAACCAAGCAGACCCAACACAAAACACCATGGGGCGAGAAACCGATATGCCCTGTAGTCCTAGACCATTAAAGACCCCCTTGAGAGTGGCCTAGGTTTCGCTGCTTTCCAAACATGAAACGATATGTCGAGCTTAAAGAAAATGAGAAATATTTAAACTCGGTTGCAGAGCGTTTTACATTGTGTTACTGTGTTTAAACAAAAGTTGAACTTCGGCGCGTCCTCGTTTAGTGGTGAGGCTGCATACTCCATCAGTAATTAGTTTACTTTAATGAATCAGTCCATTACCAAAGCAGCACCATTGATCTGACTATAATAGGCCTCATTGTAACGGTTTATTTCTGGGTGTCCCACATATTGAATCATTTGTCTGAGTCTCAGCTGCATCCGTTAACTGGAAACACACTTTTTGAGCTAATTGTTCATTAGGCCGGCCAGAGACACATGGCCTGTTTATTTATTGTTGTCCGTTTGCAGTCAGTCATCCAATATGTCCCTTTTTTCCAGGTACTGTCATAGGTGTGGTCATATATACAGGAAAAGAGATGCGAAGCGTGCTGAACACGTCACAGTCCAAAAACAAGGTGGGTTTGTTTGTCTGGCTATAAGTGAAATACTTGGTATCTTTAATTAGTTTTTGTCCCAAAGGCAGATTGCTTGGAAAAAAAAAAATAATAATAATGACATACAAGTATGAGTTGTGAAATCTACAGTTGTATTGTCAATATTCACTAGAAATTACCCAGGGATTGTTTTTGCTTTTAACCTTTCAATATAGACTTAACCAAATAAAAACAGCGAACAGTTGAGGTGGTTTTCAACCCTGATCTTAGTGATGAATTTGGACCTGTCGATGTGAAAGGACAACCCCAGAGAGATTAATCTAGAGGGAAATTAACCAACCAAGGGCTTGCGTGACATTTGTGGCAGAGCCTTAATCCTGCAGAATTCCCCTTAATGATTAGATACAGTGGACGTCAATGCTGTAAAAGTAAACTTAAAAACGTCAAATCCCATTACACTCATTACCCCTCCCCTAACTGACCCCTGCTGTCTTTGGCCTTTTTTTTTTTACTTATCCACATAGTTCACTCTGACATTGTTCTACTCATATATGTACACTACTGTTTAAAAATTTGAGTGGTAAGATTTTTTTTTTTTATGCTTTTGAAAAATCAAAAGGGCCTTACACTCACCAAGCCTCCATTTATTTGATCAAAAATACAGTAAAAATGGTAATATTGTGAAATATAACTACAATTTACCATAGCTGTTTTTCATTTTAATGGTAGGGTAGGCAATTTTTTAAATAAACACTTTTTGTTATACTGGTTGAAACACTCTTCACATCCTAGCAATCAATAATAGAAGTAGTCTATTATTATGGAAACCCATAATGTTCTACCTGGAGCTGTTCACATCCTCAGAGACATTTCTATGTCAACACTAGCAATGCCTGAAATGTCTCTGAAGCAGTCAGGTGTTACAAGTATGAGCTCTGTAAGTTTTTACGTTCATTATTATTGTAATGTTATGTGCTCTCAGACATGAGAAAATTTTACGACATCTCTCGTTTCGTGACACTTTGCAAATTCTGCTGTGTGCGTTCATGTGTTTGAATCTCATGCTTTTAAAGCTAGCTTGCTATAGACGTCACAGCACCGTCACTTGCAGCTGTGCGTGCATACTGGTGGTAGAAAAACAGCGGTAACAAGTGGAGGGAAATTGGCAAAATCAACAGAATAAGAGAAAAATGTTTTGTTGTGCTTTTGGTTGTCAGAATAGGAATGCAAAAAAATATAGTCTTCATTTTTATAAAATACCGTCGTTGAAGACACTATTTGAAGCTAAATGCATATGTTTATGTTGCAAGTCACAGACTGGACTTTTGAAACCTGAAATTATTAATCTACTATTAAAGCATGAATAATTGAATCTAATAATAGTAGATTCATTGAATTTGATGTAAACAGTAAGTCTACATTAGGGGTGTGCCATATCATACCGTCCACGATAATACCGCTATAATTGTCTACATGATAAAAAAAAATTGCGATATCAATGATATAGCAACACGATGATGTATGGCGTGTTTACGTTCCCTAGCGCTCACACAAACAACACTTGTCTGAGAGTAAGAGCAGCATGTCAGCCTCCGATGACGATTTAGTACCTAAAAAGGGAGCTACTTCAATAAGTATGGAAATGGTTTGATGACAAGAGGTCAGAACGATTCTCCTCATGATCATCCCGGATAGGAGACCGATCGGTCAGTGTCACGTCTTTCCGTTTCTGAGCTGATCCGTTTTGTTACCAGCTTACACAGGCAATAACGTCAGCTGCGTGTTCTCGCTCTTTTCTCTCCGATGGCGAAGTAACACACATCTCTCTCTCACTTGTCTCATTCGCTCCGTTTGAATAGTGCTTGTATAGCGCATAAGACCGGAGGTTTCACGCTCACACCAAAAGCACGCGTACCACCACTATTTATCTAAATTAGTGGCGCGCACAAGCCGCTTCTCAGTCTCAAACAGCTTCTGAGTCACAAGTACCAAAATGAGTGATTTATTTCGCTAAAACGGTCAAATACATACAAAATTTTGTCAAAATACCCGTCTTGGTGAGTATTCAGTTAAACACAGTCAGTTTTGGAACGTTAAATTGTTGAGAAAGAGGGACAGCAGTCCAATATTTGCACTAATAAATGCTGCTGCCTGCCAGCTGCAATCACCAATAAAATGTTGCATATATGTTTCTCTATATCATATATTATAAATATAGTTATCGCAAATATTCTTGAAATATCGTGATATAATTTTTACGCTATGTCGCCCACCCCTTGTCTACATAATATTCACATATGCAGTTCATAGGGGACATAAATACATAGCTGTTGCAGCATGAAATAAAATTGAAACCTACAACATTTTACATTGATAACTTTTAAACATAGCCTATACCATTTTTATTTCACAATTCAGAATTTTTTTCCCTAGCATTTACGTGTTTACATCTCCCAAATTGGACATTATATCTCGCAATTGTGAGCTTTATAAAAAATTAAAAAAAAAAAATTTAAAAAAATTTTTACATTTATGTTTTTCCCTCTGTGAATTGTGAGATATACACTCGAAATTAACTTATTTTTTATTATTCTTTTATTCCGTGGCTTCCACAGACTGCTACTGCAGAACTGGCATTTTCTGCCACCAGGTAGGCTCAGCGCATAAAAAAACGTCTTTGCTGATTGCAAACACAAAATAGGTCTATTGCTAGCCTCTCCGAAATTTGCCTTACCCTATATTATATTATATTTATAAAATATATATAAATTGTCATTTATTACTGTGATGGCCAAGCTGAATTTTCAGCACGCATTGCTCCAGTCTTCAGTGTCACATGAACCTTCAGAAATTATTCTATCTTGCTGATGTAGTGCTCAAGAAACATTATTATTATCAATATTGAAAACAGCTCAAAATGCTCTTAATATTTTTGTGGAAACCACAATACATATTTTTGAATAAAAAAAAAACATTGCAAATAAAATATGAATAAAAACATTTATTTCAAGTATTTTGTAACATTATAAATGGAACAAAATAATAATAATAATAAAAATATCTGACCCCAAACTTTTAAACTTCGTCTACCCAACTCTTATTGCTTTCATGACTTGATGAATCTTAAAACAGTATGTCATGGTACTTTCTTAGATCTTATTTGTGTGTTGTTAAGCCTTAAATGTATTAAATCTGTATTGTTTTGTCGATGTTAAAATGCTTTGCATATCAAGTGTAGTTTAATATTGTTTAATGTGCTAAGTCAACAATAATCATAGGTTGATTTCTGTAAAAAAAAAAAGAAGTGTAAGCACCGTGGGGCTGTCAAAACAGAAGATACAGAAATTATTTAATCTTCCCAATTAACCTGACAGGGCAACATTGGGTCAACCAATGGTATAAGTTGGGTGGGACTGTTTTTTTGACAAATTGCAGATGAGGAGAGTGTTTGGGGAAACCTGTGTGAATACGATCATCAATTTTGCAATATCATTTGGCTCTCTCTAGTGTCAGATTTGTAAGTGCATAATGTGGATTTTCTATTTTCAAATATTTTTGAGTAAATATGAAAGTAAATATTTTAATTAAATGTGTTTGTTTTTAATCATTTGAGTGCATTTATTTTCATCTCATTTGTGTACATCTTATTAGCCATTAGTCTGTGTGCTGAATATCAGCATCACAAAACCCCATATTGGTTAACCACTTTTCTTCATGTCATGAAGTGTTTCAGACCCTGTCATGGATGCTGCAAGATGTGTGTGATAGCAGCAGCTCTAGCGGAGCTCATAGCTCTACCATGTTCTATGTGTGAGAGTGGAATTCAATATCTCAAGGAGATGATGTCAGAGGTGCCAATACAGGGAACGAGACGGGGCGGGAAAGTCGATACGACTCGGCGAAAGTCACTGAGAACGTTTTCGCCTCTTATAATCTGTTGTGACATTCCTTGCACAAAGCTCTAAGCTCTCACTTGAAGCTGCTGACAGCACATAAGCTATCACTTTACACTGTGTGTGTGTGTGTGTCCGTCATTGTTGTAATATGGAGCGATATTCTCTTTGAGGATCGAAACCTTGGTGGTCTGAAGGATGTGACAAAGGGTTGGACAACCTTCTTTGCTGACGAAATATCTCACTACCCAGTGTTATATTCACTGCTATCAATTGGATTTTATTTTATCTTATGTTGTCTTATTTTATTTCATTTTAAGCAATTCTGGTGTTGAATTCTAATTAATTTATTTTACGAATAGATGCTCAGTTGGAATTTATTTGATATGTTTTATTTTAAGAAATGTAGATGCTCAATTGACCCTTCGCAAAGACCCGCCCCCTTTAGTTACTGTTGCTATGTCTGACAAGCCTTGCACACTAACGTCACACATCATGTTCTCACGCATTGAAAATACATTGCGGAGCAAAGAGGACACTGACAACGCGTCGACAGACAAGACAGAGCAGGTTGCTTTTGATATGAAACCATTTCATATTTAAAATATTGTAATTTTTTAAAGAAGTTTAAACAATAAATACAGTATAGTGGCTCTTTTATGTGTCGTGACAGTTAATTGACATTTATAGCATCAAATAAACATGAATGGACATTGAAAGGAATATTGTTTCAAGCGCGGAAAGACGGGAGTACACACAATTTTTCAAGTTCACCAGCGTTAATCTACTAACTCCCCTGACTGCTTTGTCGGACAAAATGGCGGATTCGGGGTTATGATTGGTTAGATCACCTGTCAATCAAACTGCAGGCGAAGGGTCAATTGGATTATATTTTATTTTAAGCAATGTAGATGCTCAGTTGGGTTTTACCGATTTTTTTTTTTTTTTTTTTTTTTTTTTTTAATATATTTTACGCAATGTAGATGCTCAGCTGAATCTTTTATTTCAAGCAGTCTAGAAGCTCAGTTGGATTTTATTTTAAGCAGTGTACTGTTAATGATCAGATTTATTTTATTTTATATTTTATTTTATTTTTAAGACTTTTTGCAATTGGAAGGATTTGCATTATTGGAAGGAGAGTGGCAAGAAGAAAAAGTATATGGAGGAGGAGGGTCAGTATTGGAAAATGCTGCAAGTCAGATAGAAACCCTCAGCCTTAGGGCATAAGCACCACAGCTCAATAACCAGTAGGCCATGGCTATGATGAAATATCTTTTAAAACTTTTTAAAAAGTTTTCAAATTCTGTATCTGTGATGTGAAACACTTCTTACCAAATTAATCAATAAATGAACATCAAATATTGATTTGAGCTATTTTATAATGGGAAATGAGATAGGTTGCCAGGGACAATGGCCAATTATGCAGTTTAGTGGTCTTTATTCAAATTAATCTGACCATAGAATGCAGTGATTGACCAATCAGAATCAAATATTCCAGATGTAATAAGTCGTGAATATAAGTTTTTGAATATGAAAACTTTTTACAATTATCATTGTAGTTTATATGTTTGTCTCGTGAAGTGAAGAAACTTCTTTCAGGCCTCGTCTGCGGCCCTGCACTGTGAATGGCATGTTACATTTAGCTGTATTGCATATCCAGTTTCTGGAGCACTAGTATAATGCCATATTGTTGTAACAGCCTCCGTATACTTGATGGATTTCAACCAATGAATATTCATTATGCAGGCACAAAGTCGTCATCAAATTTCACACACAAAACATACAGGCAGCGAGGGCAGGTTGAATCATTCCTTTCACTTTAAACGAGGCCCGGTTGAATAGAGTAAAATATGCACTCTCGATTCATTGATAGCATCTTCAGCTTGAGGTAATTGAGTCGCTTTTTCCTCTTGGGCTGAATGAATAACGGCTTCACCCGATCCCCGGCCAGCTTTGCAAAATTCAGCCTCTGCATTGTTTTGCCCCCATAAAGGGGGATTCCTCCCTTTCAGCTGGGGAACTATGTCCTCTGTCTTAATTTTTCTTCATTTTAATCCTTCCATTCCCCCTTTTTCCTCACTAGCTGAAGCATGAAGCTCGGAGTGGGGCGGCAGGCCATCGGAGGGGTTTTAAACTACAGCTGATAAATCAGACAGCAGCTCTTCTCTCCCAGTGTCTCCCAGTTTACACAGTTCTCCAGGGACTGGGGGGCCATAGCCAGTTGGGGGATTAATTTTGCTTGCATTTTTTGTTTTTTTTTGTCATTTCAGTTCAATTTGTCCATCCCCTCTCCTCCCCAACCCCCCTCCCCCTGTCCCTTTCATGCAGATTCCTTTTCTCAGGGGACGGTGTTATGTGTTGCTGTTTTTATTAGCGCGCTGCCGAGATGAAAGACCTCAGTGTTTTCGTGCAGGCCATGCTGTCGGCCCTCGCCAGAGGGAAACAAGAAAAACTTCTTTTTTGACATCATTTTCCCACATATTCCATTGGCTGAGGGGACATACTTGAGAGAAAAAGAGGAAAACTCCAGCTCTTTTGTCAGGGGGCCGTTTCTATGAAGAGGCGTTCTGCTTTTATTTTTCCGGTTTTTCCTCCTGTGCTTTTCACAGAGAGACGACAACAGCAGTGGGCTTCTTGGTTAAATGCCTCTCAACTCTTCTCTCCTCCACATACACTATTAGCATGAGAAAGGTCTGCGGTCTGGAACGGGCCTGGAGGGCATTGATCAGTGCTGGCTTATGGGCAGGTTGTTTTATTTTTCATAAGAGTAACATTTCAGATCACTCCAGATGAGAGGAGCCCTTAAGGTTCTGGTTCTCAGAGGGGATATCACATGCTTTGACTAAGAGCGCTTTAACCACAAACTCATTCATTTTGTGATTTTTTTATTTTTTATTTATTTTTTTTTTAATTCATTCTAAAACAGTAAAAATATAAAAAATTAATATATAATAATTAATACACAATAATCAGAATAATAAAATAATAAAACAAAACATCCATTTGTTTTTGGGGGTCTACTAGAATAGGAACACAATTTTTTACATTGTTGCTGCACCTCTCTTCCCAGTCTTTCAGTAACGCTCTGTTTAGTTCCTGTCTCTTTGAAGCTCCTCTTTCCGAACAGCGCACTGGACCAGTGTGATGTGATTTTTAGCGTGTTATAGAACTGCCATGCTTCTTGCCATAATCGCGTGTTTCAATGCACGCAATTCAACCAGGTCTCGCTCATTTTTTTTTTTGCATTTTCCTTGGGCGGGAATTATTAAAATGAGAAATATTGTGACGTATTTGTTCCTGGAAGAAAACTGAAAAATACAATTGAGGAATTTTAGGGAGTTCAAAAACGTTACTGCTCAAACAGTAACATTACGGACTAAAGAAAGAAGAAAATGTAAAAAAGTATAGCTGGTCCTCTTTAAATTTTAATGCAAAGCATCAAGTATTGGGACAATGGACAAGCAGATCATTTGCAGATGAGATCAAGAATTTGATCTCATACTCTATCTTTCACTCTTCTTCTGCAGGTGGGACTGTTGGACCTGGAGTTAAACCGCCTAACAAAAGCTCTGTTCCTGGCTCAGGTGGTTCTCTCTGTTGTTATGGTCGCTTTGCAGGGATTTCTTGGACCCTGGTTCCGAAACCTGTTTCGTTTTGTTGTTCTGTTTTCCTACATCATCCCCATCAGGTACAGTTATAATATTATATCCCAGATTATACTAATGTGAAATATTACAGCAAAATTTTAGTACTGCATTTATATGTGTGTGTAGTTTAAGAGTAAACCTGGACATGGGGAAGTCGGCATACGGCTGGATGATTATGAAGGATGAGAATATTCCAGGCACGGTGGTTCGGACAAGCACCATCCCAGAAGAGCTGGGCCGTCTGGTCTACCTTCTCACAGACAAAACCGGTACTTTAAGATTCCTTTTTTTTTTTACTCATTTATAATGGGCCAAATCTAACTTTAAAATAGATAGTTTGAGATGAATGAATCATGAATCGCATAATGTACAGAAATATTTCCAGAAGTCTAAATTAAAGTGTCTGCATTTTAATTTAATTTAATTTTATTTTATTTTCTATTAAATTTAATTTAATTTTATTTTATTTTCTATTTAATTTAATTTTATTTATTTTATTCCTCTTTTTCTCTGTTGCTTGTTTTCCTTTTGTTGGAACTTCTCTGCCCATCCAGAAGCTTTATAATAACTATTGATTTCTTTTCTGATCTTAATCTTTGTGTGCTGTGTTTCCAGGCACTCTGACCCAGAACGAGATGGTTTTCAAACGCCTCCATCTCGGTACTGTGTCATACGGAACGGACACCATGGATGAGATCCAGAGTCACATCATCCAGTCCTACGCTCAGGTGTGATTGACATCTGTCACCTTATACATCATCCTTAAGACATTCTCTGTCACTACATTGAAAACTGAAGAGTTTCACATCTTTCACAAACTGCTGTCGTCTTTGTGTGTGTGTGCGCGTTTATGTTTTGTGCCTCGGTGACACAATGTTAAAACCACAGTAGCAATTGATTTTCATGCTTCATGGTCCTTCATTACTGTGATGATGGAGTGGCAGGCAGGTTTGAAATGTACCCATGATATGAGCGATCATAGCCTTATTATATCCCCCCTCAGGACATGTCAGAGTCCGTGTCCAACAACTTGTGTGAAATTGAGTTTGACAGGAATCAATAAACATAATGTAATTTACTGCTTAACATGCTTTGGTGTGCACAAGGCAGTTATAGCTCAGATTCTCTCTGGAGTGTTATGAGTATAAAGAAATTACTATTAAAAACAGCTGCTGCTTTGTAGAGGGTGAACCCCATTGTTTTATTTGAGATCTTGTCTGTCCTACTGGGATTTTGAACTCGAATTGTTTTGAAATGGCAAAATATTATATTCCTATGTAAAGGACATGGTTCAGTTTAGAACCTTCAGTTCACATGCTTTTTTTAATAGCATTGTTGCTTAAAATCTTAGCTTTCTTATAAAATTCTACTTTAGTACAGTTAAAAATTCGCATAACTTTTAAAGCATAAAAAAACATATGTTTGCAGAGATTTAGGAAACATTCTAAGTTCAAATACTTGTTTGTCTGACAAAAACAGCGCTACATGCATAATCCAGAAAATTGAAAACAAGGCTAATTTACCGTCACATATACCCTGAACTCTCGGTTGATTAAGCCAAACCTTGTTTACTCGAGGTATGCTGGTTCCAAAAACGCATCAGGGAGTAAGTTCAGCCAAACCAGAATATGTTCCCGGTTAACACACAAGACATTGTCAACCGAGCGACGAATCAATGATTCACCATGGAAACAGATGCTAAGAAAAAGCGTGCCATTTTACTTCCTTCTTCTTCTTTTGTGTAATGGCGATTTACGTGGTTGTGTAATAATTTTTTCAGTCTTTTTATGGAATAAGTAATCTTTATTCACTGAGAAAATTAATTATATTGTTTGTTTGATGCTAAATATTTAATAAGAAAGCACATATGTATGTCCTGTCATAAAAAGGAAAAAAGTAGATCCATGTGTGAGATTGCAATAAAATAAATACATATATAGAATTGAATAAACATTTAAACATTATAATAGTACTTTTGCAATAGGTACTATAATAGTAATAATATAATAATATAATAAAGGTACTATAATAGTACCTTTGCAACATTACACTGTTGAAGAACATCCAGATGCCGTCCGTGCTGCTGAGATCAACATTTAGATGAATATGTGCTGCACCCTTTCCTCTCAAAAACAAAATAAACACTCAACAAAAATGACAGTGGTGAGAAAACAGCAGTTAAAAAAGCATCTGATCATAGCGATGTGGATATGTTTGCACCAGGTCTGCAATTGACCCTTCGCAAAGACCTGCCCCCTTTAGTTACTGTTGCTATGTCCGACAAGCCATGTGCTCTCATGCCACACATCATGTTCAAATGCAGTGAAAAATACATCGCGGAGCAAAGACAGACAAGACCGAGCAGGTTACTTTTGATATGAAATGGTTTCATATGTAAAATATTGTTATTTTGTAAAGAATTTTAAACTAAATACCATATAGTGGCTCTTTAATGTATCGTGACAGATCGCTGTAGCTCCTTCAATCAGCTCATGAACTAATCATCTCTTCATACTAGTTAATTTATTGCATCAAATAAACATGAATGGACATCAGAAGGAATGTTGTTTCATGTGCGGAAAGACGTGAGTAATTTTCAAGTTCAAGTTCACCTGTGTTAATCTACTTACTCCCCTGACTGCTTTGTCGGACAAAATGGCAGATTCGGGGTTATGATTGGTTAGACCGCCTGTCAATCAAACTGCTGGCGAAGGGTCAATTCACCGGCTTCATGTCGACAGATGGGTTAATTAAAATGACACTGTTGTGATAGTTTGACTATAAAGTATATTTGAGACTATATACTATATAGATCGGCTATGTGAGACTATAGTTTGAATTAATCCCTTTTCTTTGAATGACACATTGACATTACAGTAGAGAATAGCCCTTTCGTCATTATCCTAGACATTGTATAATCATTCATTTCATGTGTCAGTGAACAGAAGAGAAGCTGTTCGAGCGTGTAAACATCACATCTTTTTGATTTTCATCACATATAAATCAGTCTACAGGCTTTCATTGACAACCTAGGAAGTCGGGGAAGGTCTCATTTTTTTAAGTTTCATTAAAAGCTGTTCACACATTGGCAATAAAAAGCAATTAATACAATTTTAATTAATTAATTAAAATTAATAGGATGAATTCAGGGTGATTGGGACACTTTTTGCCATTGAGATGACTTGGAAAAGGGATGATTCATCAAAGAAAAGAGATGTTGCTGCAAGGGGAAGTGAAAAAAAATCTGCATGGAAAAATTATTTAAAATAAATAGTGTAATACTCCATAAAACAATAAGAATTGTCTACTTCAATTTCATGGTGACTTTATAGAAAAATTAAGAAAATGAACATTTGGAGAACCTTTAGTTCACAAGCTTTTTTTATTTATTTTTATTTAAAAGCATTTTGGCCTAAAAATCTTAGCTTTTCCAAAAAATTGTAAAAATTAATACAAAGGTAAGAAATAAACATTCGGTGAGAAGTAGGACCTTTGACCAGTGGAACAGTGTAGAAATGTATATGTATCCACCGTTTTGTGTGTGTGTGTGTATATATATATATATATATATATTGTCAAATGTTTAGTCACTCAAAAAATTTTGGATAAACTGTATGACCAATTCATTTCTTACAGAGCATTAGTTTTGTTGCCGTATCTCTTTTAATTAAGAGATAAATTTAACAAGAATAACTATATTAAAATTCTGACCAATAGCGATACGCTGATAAATAATATTAATGTTAAAGGGTTAGTTCACCCAAAAAAACAATTATCCTATAATTTACTCACCCTCAAGCCATCCTAGGTGTATCTTATTTCAGACAATCACAATCGGAGGTATATTTAAAAATATCCTGTCTCTTCCAAGTTTTATAATGGAAGTGAATGAAGGGCCCCATTTTGAAGCAAAAAAAGTGCATCCATCCATCATAAAAGTTCTCCACACAGCTCCGAGGTGTTAATAAAGGCCTCCTGAAGCGAAACGAAAAATAAAAAAACTTTAATATAATGCCTAGCTTAATATAATCCCTAATTTAAAACTTTAATATAATGCCTATATTCCAGCAGACAGTCGTACACATTGATTTGTGGCGGAAGAGTAACCCCTGACCCGACTCATGACTTAATGACGAACGCTAAAATGTCTGAGAATTTCAATATAAGAGAAGAGGAGCTACTCCTACATCCTACGTCATGCATTACGTCACGGGTTGTGGTGCAAGTCGGCTTGTGCAATATGTGAACAGTTGTCTTCCCGGAAGCTAGTTATTTTAGATTATAAAGTTTTAAATATGGATATTTTTTTTTACAGAAACCCATCGCTTCACTTCAGAAGGCCCCCTTATTTATGACCTTATTTAAAAACTGTTGTTTTAATTGCTACAAGTAAATTTAGGCATCACAACCTTATAATGTACACTATAAAAATGGATATTCGTTTTGAGATATGCAAAAGAATACTAATAGTAATTATTAAATTATTAATAGTGTTATTATTAAATTATTGTTTTTAAATTTTGTGAGTTTTGTGAGCATTAGATGACAGGAGCACAGACCATCTAAAAGTAAAAATAGGGAAAAGTTTTCAAATCAATATTTCATTCCCAATTACGACTGGCGGATTTTACATTATCCCATCACACATTTACTGTGCATTTGTAAACTCATTCACATTGTCAAAAGCAGGGACCTAGCACGTGTTTGAGAATGAGCCGGCAGTGGGGTGTCTTTATGTACCTGCGTCTGCAATTTGGAGGCTATGTGCAGGTTGTCATCTCTTCCCCTCAGAAGAGCTCTGAGGAAAGAGGAGTTCATCAAGAGAAATCTCCTGCTCCAGTGGAGCACAGCAACCCCTGTCAAACACACACACACTCAAAGACTCACAGCGGCGCTTATGTAAATTGATAAGTTTCAGAGACAGTGTGAGATTCTGACATTGTGTGGGGGAGACACTGATGAAATCTTCACGCTTTTTTGCCCAGTGTGTCCTAAGTGAGAGTGAGCACAGGAAGGTGAATTATCAGCATACACTTCCTGACCCAGTCCTCCTGTTCTTACAATACACATAACGTTATCGGATTCGGACATAATTTAACAGATTTTTGAATGTGTTTGACTGGAACCTTTTCTGAAACAAATATTTCGTGTCGTGAAAGTAAAGAGGGTCTTTTTTTATAGATGCTTTATTTTGTTGAAAGGGATATAGGAATGATAGGAATAGAATAGATAAAATGTATACACACACACACACACACAAACATATATATATATATATATATATATATATATATATATATATATTTATATTTATTACAAATATACATTTGTACATAAGTTTGTGGTCAAACTTTACAGAAGTTGAATCAACTCCTCAGCATCCACTAACCATTCAGAAACTTCCAGTTGCATTCTAAAAGCTGTAACTTCTTCCTGAGTCTCTCCATCAGTGTCCGACTGCGCTTTGTCACCGTTACTGATAATCGTTATTTTTGGCTGCATATGAGATTCTCTAGCTTTGTTGTTTAGCAACCGAAGCTTGAGCTTTTTAAGCTCCACCTTCTTTTGGGCAGCGAGCTGCAGCTCATTTGCATTTAAAGGGACACACACAAAAATGGCATGTTTTTGCTCACACCAAAATAGGGGCAAATTTGAAAAGATATAATAAATGATCTGTGGGGTATTTTTAGCTGAAAATTCACAGACACATTCTGGGGACACCAGAGACTTACATGTTAAAAGCTGGATATTAGGTTCCCTTTAAAATAGAGAACCATTATTTTAAATTTAATAATATTTCGCAATATTTCTGTATTTTGGATCAAATAAATGCAGCTTTGGTGAACATGTGATGTTACTTCTAAACCTGGAGCGCAATCTTGAAATTTCTGCTTTGTGTCTCTCCAGGTGAGCTCGGCACAGTCTAACGGCAGTAGTGCGAGTTCCACACCCTCCCGTAAACCACAGCTGCCCGCACCAAAGGTCCGCAAAAGCGTGAGTAGCCGGATCCATGAGGCTGTGAAAGCCATCGCCCTGTGCCACAATGTTACTCCGGTATACGAGTCCCGCGTTAACGGTGCCAGCACAGAACCGGAGGGAACAGAGGCCGACCAGGACTTTAGCGATGACAACCGCACTTACCAGGCCTCCAGTCCTGATGAGGTAAGAATGATGGGACATCCTGAAAAATAACTAACTTATTTATTAATTTACTTACTTGTAAAAATGTTTATGTAAAAAAAAAAAATAATAATAGTTTTTTAGTATGTTTTTGTATTTAGCGTTTTACCTCTCCTAGTAATTTCTGTAATTTTCACCTTGAGCGGTTCCAGAACAAAAAGCATGGCTTTTTTTTTTTTTTTTTTTCAATTTATTTTATTTAGAAATCAGACAGATTGCATTGACACTGGTCTTCTCATTCCTCTAACAGTGTAATCCTATATATCGCTGCTTTAGTATTTATGACTCCCCCACTTTAGCCTTGAATTTACTGCCTTATTGGATGGTAATATAGACTCTGTGTTAGTAGAGAAATCTGAGAGGGCTCAATAAATATCAGAAGCAGAGGGGGCATGGGTAGGTCACACACCAGGAAGGACTCGGTCATCATTTGTGTTGAGAGATCGTAGATATTTATAGATCTGTTGTAGAGCAACAATATTTTGAATGAGTTGTTGGTAAGAAAAGTACTAAATAAATGGCAGAAAAAGCACTGAGGCCAAACATATGTCACAATGGCAGTGGTCCTCAAATAGATGGAGGGATACATCAGGTTTATTATAGTTAAACATTTTTTTTTTGAGGAGAGGAATGAAGAACTGTTCAAGACTTGACTTTAAGGAATAATTCATTCAAAAATTAACTGTCATTGATTACTCACTCTCATAATCTTCCAAACCTTTCTACTGTGGAACTGTAAAACGATTGCACTGCTTTTTGCCACACAATGGAAGTGAATGGTAACCAGTGCCTGTCTCCAAAAATGAGAGAAAACACCATTAAAGTATTTAAAAAGTAGTCTATATGGCATACAAAATTATACCTCAAAAGTATCTGTCCTTCACAGCCTCGTTTTTATCAGCATATGTTTTTTTTTTTTTTAAATTTGCGTTTATGTCAGCTTGTGGAGCATTTCTTTTTTTGTCTATATAATAATAATAATAAAAACATATCTTTCTTGAACAGCATGGGTGAGTAAATGATGGCAAAATATTTGTGTTTAGGTGAACTAACCCATTCAGATAATTATGTAGAATGTTTGTTGTTCACTTGCAGGATCTAATGAAGATGAACTAATGAAGGGCAGTCGTTTTCAAAGCATTGATTGTTTTCAAGAAAATGCGGCAGTCATTACATAAATTGAGAATATTCCGGTGCTCTTTCATTTTTCCTTTATACAACCCAAGCATCTTTTTCTTCAGGACCTTCTGTAGACGTAGATATCTTTTGAGAGTGATAAAAGGAAAAAGAAATCTGTCCATCTCCCTCTTTAGTGGAATTGCCTGTCCTCTCTTCTCCCTTGATGTGTCTACTTATTTATTTTCTTTAATGCCCAGGTCTTATCTCTCCAACGTCTTCACTCCGGGATTGATCAATATTTAATTTTCTCTGAGAGACTAGCGGTTAACACTAGTCTTTCTCTACGTGTCACTCTCATCAGCGCCTGTGTCTATGTGCGCTCGCTCAAAGACCTCCAGCCTTTTCAGCTTTTAATATGACAGACGCATAGCGATAATATTCCTAAAGAGAGCTGAGTTCAGGGATTTTATAACCCAGATGCCTTTCCGCACACTTACTTTAAGTCATTTGTGACCTTTGACCCCACAGTGTCAAGGGTCAGAGGTTTATCATGACCTTTAATGATCGGACATTCTCATAAGCAAGACTGTTTGTTATGTCCGATAATGAAGTTTTACTTATGGGGGGTAATAGAAGTTCACTGATGGTTTTATTAGTGGTTTTGTGTTATTCAGATGAGATGACAGTGTTCAGTGACTGTTGACCTTTGGTTCTTCTTGGAAAAATATAGTATTGACCTCTAACCTTAAGCCTATTAAATAGAAGTTGTCACAAAAAGATGGGCCACTCGTACAAGAGAGTTATGGTATGTTCAATTTTTTTTTATTATTATTTTTAGAGTGGGGTAAAGTGGGTGCACTCTTGGTATGGTTTTGATTAATTTAATGATCCATTCTAGTTTTGAAATCCGTATTTTGGAAGTTGTATTTATAATATAAAAAATAGATATCTTTTTTTTTTTACTTTATTAAATTCTGCAGTGCACTGACATGTAAAACAATCATGAAAATATCATTCAATTGTGATTTTCAGGCCTAAATAATAATTAATAATAGTATTTAATCATTTATAATAATAATAAATTAATTACATAAATGTAATTAATAATATAATAATTCTAGTTATGCTCAGCTCTAAACTACTGAGCAATTTGTCTCTTGAAAATTATTTTTAAAAAGCCAGTATTCACAAACAACTGAAAGTCATGGAAAAGTCATGAAAAGTCATTGCTCAAAAAGTATGAAAAATATACTGTTATAATAACGATAAGCGAAAGATAGACTTCAGATTAACTTCACTCAGCATATTCCTAGATGAAGCTGCTCTGTCAGATAAAGCCATCTCCACTATGCCTTCTTTATGACGTTGTATCATATTTCCTGTCACATCTGGTCTCTTTATTAAATAACAGCCACGTCTTCATGTGGTCGTAGGTCACATGGTGCGGTTCCAATCCTCTCTGCTTCTTGAAGGCGCAGTGATCTTGGTTTATGATTACAGCTTTTTTTTTTCCTGTACTGCTGAAATGATTGATAGAGTGTATTAAAGGCTCTCCCCTGTGTCGTAAAACAGTTCCCTGCTCTTCTCCTGAAGGCATTTCCCCACCACCTGAGTTACACGTGTGTGTGTGTGTGTGTGTGTGTGTGTGTTCTCGAGGGCATCATTTAGCACTGTCAAGTTGATAGAAGACCTGCTAATTAGTCATATCACATTGAAATGTCATAAACAAGAGTTCTGGTTGTGTTCGGATGTGTGTAAGAGCAAAGAAAACCGATTTAATCATAGCCACAAAGGAATTAAAGGCATAATTTGCAGGGATGGTTATGATCTTTCAGCCTTGAGATAAAGAATAGGGTCAAGAAGTCTGAGACAGTGAAAAAAATAGTTTATTTCTAATGCTGTAATGACTTATCAGCATAATAGCTAGATCTAAGGTTGAATTATTATAATCAATATTAAAAAGTCTTATAATTTGGTTTGTCCCTCTTTTGCTTTAAGCACTAAAGCTGCATGAGCTCTCCACAAGATTGGGCAAAACCGGATGATCATGTTGATCATGAGCAAGATTTGAGAATGATCCAAACAGAATGTTGTGCTCCAAAGGAAGCAAGAAAATCTGACTACAAGAATTCACATGATTAATTTGATTTTCAAAAATTTAATTAGTGACATTGACCTTGTGCAGATCATGACTTTTTTTTCTCGATTCCTAAAACTTATTTTTCCAGATATAAATGTAAATGTCTTCGACTTTTTGAAAGAAAACCAATTAAAGTGCTGTTTTAAAGGTTCCTAAATTTTGTTTTAGACGTCTCCTACAGTAGGTTTACTTGTATCCAATGTAAAAAAACAAACAAACAAACAAATATACATTACAGCATCTCAAAGAGTCTGAAATGAGTCTAGTTTTCTTATGAACGCAGTGCAGCTCTTCCGTGTTTTACGTCAGAACGCTGACTCATTGTTGGCCAGCTCCTGCGTCAGCATCACACGTCTGCATCATGGTGCTTACATGTACAGCGTCGGTTAATAAGCCATATTCGGACGTAAACACAGAAGCGTTGCACTGCGCTCACTACGTCAACAGTGTAGTAGACTGACAGGGGAGAGAAGAAATTGTTGGATAAAGTCGTTTTTTTTATTTTTTTTATTTTTTGGGCGCACAAATACGGTCTTACAGGTTTGTGACAACATGAGGGTAATGACATAAATTTCATTTTTGGGTAAACCATTTAAAGCCAGAGTCCTGTTTTGCAGCACAGAAAACAGCATCTTCTCGACATATCGACAATGTGAACCAAACTCTTTTAGGCTTCATCTACAACTACAGTGTTTGAGGGTCAAAGTAGACATTGTTCACGGACAGCCAACGAACACCATAGATTGGCATTATGCACGTTTGTTACAAACCTACGTAGGTTCATGCTGGAAGTAAGACTGGAATTACTGACAACTTGTTTCAGGCAGTTTAGAATTGGTTCTTTTTTCTTCTTTTTTTATTCTAATCATCAGCCATAATATAAAAAACAAGTCCTACCTCTTTAAACCATGATTTGAGCATTGAGAGCAAAAAATTGCATGTAACTGGTCACAAAACCACACACCTTTCACAACAAAACATTCGTTTACTTTTTGTGTAGGTGGCTCTGGTGCGCTGGACTGAGAGTGTGGGTTTGACTCTGGTGAACAGAGACCTGACGTCCCTCCAACTGAAGACCCCAGCAGGACACATCTTGACCTATTACATCCTTCAGATCTTCCCCTTCACCTCAGAGAGCAAGCGCATGGGCATCATTGTCAGGGTACGTCACACTACAACACTACAGTATGTGTGTAAGCTTGTTTGTACAGTATGTGTTCGAAATGACATATTTATCTCAATTCAAACAGCTGGTGCGAATATAAATGTGAAAATGTGTGTGTGTGTGTTTGAACGTGTTCCCTTTATAGCCTGACTTTGTGTCATGGTTAGCTGTTTGTTTTGACTAAGCTATTATATACTTCATGACTCATGACTGAGCTTTTGACATGTTTGTGTTAGAGCAAATTATCTCTGTTTGACTTATTTTTCAGTGATAACTTTAGGGGCCATCGGTGTGCTCGTGTGCTCTACGGTTATGTGCATCTACATGCTAATGATTTAGAAATATTCGGATATGTTTTTAAGTGTTCTCTTTTGAAATGATTATGTTTCAGGAGGAGGCTACTGGCGACATCACGTTTTACATGAAAGGGGCAGATGTTGCTATGGCGAGCATTGTACAGTACAATGATTGGCTGGAGGAGGAGGTAAGAATGCATGAACCATTGTTGATAGAGAAAATCGGCATTCTGCTTTTTCATGTGGGCTGGTGAGCATATGAATAAACCTAATTGTCTGTTTCTGTGACCCTTCTTGTTTTTGTTTGTTCATTTGCATTTTTAATTGTTTTTGTATCCAATTCATAATCTGTCTTTGCGCACACACACACAATTGAATGCAATCAAAATAAATGCAGTACATTTATATTTGTTCCTCAAATGTAATTTATACACACTCACACACACACAAAGAGTAATGTCAGATCTTTCAAATTTGAATGTAGGTGTGACTGGTGCTAGTTGTCTAATTCTTCAACTAAATTTAAACCATTATGACACAAAATTAAAAAACTACAACAATGATAACAATACAGAAATATATCATTGTTACATATTGCATGCAAGTTACACTACTGTTGGTGTCAGTAAAATTTGGTGTCAGGAAGACTTTTTTTCTAAAGAGATAATTTTATTCAGCAAGGATGCATTAAAAAGTGACCGTTTAGATTAGGAAAGAAATATATCACGGTTTCCACAAAAATATTAAGCAGAACAACTTTTTTCAACATAATAGTAAATGTTTCTTAAGCAGCAAATCAGCATATTAGAATGATTTCTGAAGGATCAAGTGACACCGAAGGCTGAGTAATGATGCTGAAAATTCAGCTTTGCCATCACAGGAATATATTACGTTTTAAAATGTATTTAAATTGAAAACAGTCATTTTAAATAGTAACAATATTTCATAATATTAATGTTTTTTACTGTATTTTTGATCAAATAAATGCAGCTTTGGTAAGCATAAGAGACATTCAATAAACATTAGTAAATCTCCAAACTTCTGAATGATTCTGAACGCCTCTAAGTGCCATCTGAAATTTTCTTCTAAAATGAGCATTTTTATCAGGCTCCTATGTTAAGGTTCAGTAATTTCACTTAAATGGCAATCAATAAGTCCTTTTCATTGCCATTAAAGTGAAATAACTGAACATAAACATAGGAGCCTGATAAAAATGATCATTTTAGAAGAAAATATCAGATGGCACTCAGAATATATATGAAGAGTTCCATTGCAAAAACCGCTAAGCTATAAAATTATAGTGTAAACAAGTTGTGTGTGTGTGTGTATATATTAGTATATGACAACTTGTGTTTACTATCCCCGTTCCCCCTATATCTGTAATTCCAACAGACTTCCTAGGTAGCTACCTGATATGGTGGCAGTGTTTGTGGTGTTGAATCCCTTGTATGAATGACTTTATGAATAGATCCCTGTTGAATTAAGAATCAACATGTTAAGGTACCGCTAAGCATAACAAACAGCTCTGCCTGTCCTAGCCTTTGTGATCAAGGACAATCAGCTCAGCCCATCATCACACATGCATTTCTCGCTTTGATGATTACAATTTGTATTGGCAATATTCAGTCGATTAGGGGCGGAGATGAGGCTTATTAATTAATGAATGACCTCAATAAAGGCGTATGTCTGGGAGCATCATGTCATAATCCTCATCAGCCTGTTCACAATACACTGTGTGTGTGCGTTAGATACTGTTATGAGGACAGGTCAATAAGTAATCACTGCATCACTTTCGCCTTTTGCATTTTCATATCAAAAATAAACTGCTGTCCCACATCTTTTACAGTGTGCTTAAAGATTCCCACAGGCACTGTTGTATTTTTCACAATTGATCCTTCCTGTGCGTGTGTTTGCATATATCTATTTGTGTGACAGTGTTTTGATGTTTCCAGTAAATACAATTGTGTTAAAAGCATTGTTTATATCTTTGTTCCAATGCTTTCTGTATACCAATTGAGTTCATTGTCTCACACAACAAGGCTGTTTCAGATGTAACTGTGGTTGTGTGTTGCATTATTTTGTCTCAGTGTGGGAACATGGCCAGAGAGGGCCTCCGGACGCTGGTGGTGGCTAAGAAATCACTCACTGAAGAGCAATACCAGGACTTTGAGGTATGATATAGACCAGCTTTGCCCTCCGTAAGTTAAGTTAATTTATATATAGGTTCATATATATCTTGATCTTTTTCAGCTTTTTAGTATTAAGGAATTTGCTTTGAAAGTATTTTAAAGTTGTGGTATTTGTACTCAGGGAAAGGAAACATCATTTCAAACAAACATTCATTGTTGACTTGTAGATACAAATTGTTTCATGTAATAAATAAAATGCTGTAAAAGATAATTATAAGTGATCTAGGTATATTTTCCCACATGTTTTCATCAAACCAAGGAAAAATATATTTAATTATTTATTTTTATTAATTTTATGTATATATAATAAAAGTAATGTACTATACACTACTGTTCAAAAGATTTGTTTAATGTTTTTGAAAGAAATTTCTTATGGTCACTAAGACTGCACTTATTTGATCAAAAACAAAGAAAAATAATACTGTGATGTATTAGTAACTATTTTCTATTTATTATTATTATTATTATTTTAAAGTGTATTTTATTCCTGTCATAGCAAAGATGAAATATCAGCAGCCATTACTCCAGTCTTTAGTGTCACATGATCCTTCAGAAATTATCCTAAAACTTAATTTGTGCTAAAGAAAATTGTCTTATTATTATCAATGAAAACTGTTATTCTGCTTTATATTTTTGTGGAAACAATTATTATTAATTATTTTGATATGTGATGTCTTCATGTAAAGGTATTCGTATAGTAGAAAGTTCAAAAGAACAGCATTTATTTGAAATAGAAATCTTTTTGTTACATTATAAATTTATTTACTGTCGCTTTTGATTGATTTAATATATCCGAATAAAAGTGTTTTTTTTTTTTTTTCTCCAAACTTTTGAACAGTAGTGTGCAGCATTTTATTCCAAGACGTTTTTATTTAATCCTTTTAATATATGAATAATGCCACTTGGAGACCTCTTTGAACAGTTGCTATTGCAAACAAATCATTGAATCGGAGTTTGGAGTTGATTCATTTTGCCAGTTTTAACTGTTTCATGCAAGCGACTCAAATCGAAAGCCATTTTTGTACTGAAGCAAGGCAAATTTAAAATTTTTGTAACTTAACACCAATTTTATCCATGTTTATTCAGAGTCGTTATAATCAGGCAAAGCTGAGTATCCATGATCGCTCCCTGAAGGTGGCGGCAGTGGTGGAGAGTCTGGAGAGAGAGATGGAGCTTTTGTGTCTCACTGGAGTGGAAGATCAGCTGCAGGCTGATGTCCGGCCCACACTGGAGCTTCTCCGCAATGCTGGGATAAAGGTACACATACATTATATGGCCAAAAGTATATGATTGCTCAAACATTAGACCCAAATGTATGTTGAGAATTTAACCCTATAAAGCCTGCTGTATATAAGTACCTGCTGTGTCTTTTTTCTGTGAAATCTTTATTGATTTTTTTTAAGTAAATGTAAGAATTTATATTTATATTATTCGTAATATTTCAAGGTGAACACTTTCTGGACTAAACCTACTTAGGTTTACTTGATATGATATTAATCATTTTTTAAAGAAAAATCTTATTAAAATGTGAGTATCAAATATGATGGATCAGGCTTTTGAGGAAGATTTATTTGTATATATCACAGTCATTATTGTATTGTATTCCATTTTATGTTTTGTCCCTCACAATGAGAACTGCAGAACATTGACCATAAAACGGAGCATTTAAACATTATCTTAATAAACTAATATTTATGTGCATTATATGTAAGTAGTCTGCTATACTGTTGTAAACATCCCATTGACTTTCATTACAAGCTATTACATCTTTCTTTTTGGCCATATTTTTGCTCAATTTGTCCCTCTGAATATTTCTTTTTTTTTTTTTTTTCATTCTTGAATATAAGCTCTATATTCACCTATATCATACCATAAAAGTCTGATACATTAAATATAACACTCTATATAATACTCAACAAAAAATACATTTGCATACTATTTAATTATGATTTTATTTCTAATATTTTGTCTAAATGTTCAATTAAATGTTCCATTTAATTTTATATATATATTGACCCTTGGGTTTTTCTTTTTTGTTTCAGATCTGGATGTTGACCGGAGACAAGCTGGAAACCGCTACATGTATCGCCAAAAGCTCCCACTTAGTGTCCAGAAATCAAGACATCCATGTCTTCAAACCGGTAGGATCAGAACCACTGCTCATTTGGATTTTAAATGAAGTGGATTTAGAGTGAAACTTCTCTGGTGTTTTAAGCCTTGTTCAGACTTTTAGTCCAAATCTGATTTTTGTGTCGATTGGAATCCGATCATGTTTAGCAAGTGAAAAAAAGCAAAAAGTAGTTTGAAATTCTATTTAAATCTAATTTATGGAAATCTTATGAAAAACTAGAGAAACTTTGCTCTCTTTCTCCTCATCCTCATCTTCGTCCTCCTTACCACGGCACATCAGCTTATAAATGAACATGTAAATGCTGACTTCAGTAACCTGTATTTACTTCCATATGACAGCATGCTGCATGCCGTCTTGTAATTGTTCTTTTATCGTGATTGAATCTGATATTGATATTAGATCAGATTCCAATCAGATACACACATAATTGTATTTGGACTGAGAGTCTGAACATGACTTTAGTAAAGGACATGTTTTATGTTTTTTGGCAGGTGTCCAATAGGGGCGAGGCTCATTTGGAGCTGAACGCCTTCAGGAGGAAACATGACTGTGCACTGGTCATATCAGGAGACTCTCTGGAGGTAAAGCACCTGAAATGTTCTATATATTCAACACAATCATGTATAATCAGGATTGATATTCTCACACTGATTATTTCTCTCTATGCGTGGCCCATCAGGTCTGCCTGCGGTACTACGAGCATGAATTTGTGGAGCTGGCGTGTCAGTGCCCCGCTGTGGTTTGCTGTCGCTGCTCTCCCACGCAGAAAGCTCAAATCGTTCGATTGTTACAGCAACATACAGCCAACAGAACATGTGCCATAGGTCAGTCCTCTCTGCTTCTCTTCTCAGTCTGTTGAGCTTTAAGTCCCATCATGTAGTAGCTGAGACAAAACCCACTTAAACCGAACTCTCTCCAAGCACATGAATCTTTGAGAGCGGTAAAGATGACTGTCTTCACTGTGTCTTCTCATGTTTTCCCACTATCATCTTTCTTATCTCTGTGCTCAGGCGATGGAGGAAATGATGTCAGCATGATCCAAGCAGCAGACTGTGGTATCGGTATTGAAGGGAAGGTGAGGTATTTCTCATTAACATAGATCGTCTTTTCCTGTTACTGTAACTTTTCAATTCATCTTTAATGAATCACATTTTCCGCTCCAAATACATTATCATTACCTTAATTTGTCTTGGTGTTTTACTTTTTTTGTGTGTAATTATTTCTGCTCTCAATGGTGATGTCTTATATTGGTGAAGCTTGGTCACAATGCAAAAACATGTCATAAAAATGTCATAATGCAAAACCTTTTAATGGTCCTAAAAACAAAATATCATTTTTAGGAGCCAAGCACCGATTATATCCTTCTTCTTCCTCTTACTCTTCCACTTCCTCCTCCTCCTCCTCATCCTTCATGGAAGTCTATGGCAGCCCATAGAATCGCTTATGGGGAAAGGTGAAAGGTGGCGCACAGATAGAGGACAGTCTGAACTGTTACCATAGCAAAACTCTCTAACTCAAACCAAACCTTCTAACGTCACAAACTGTCCAAAGTTGCACTGATGTTTATGCTAATAAGTTTTGAACGAAACAAAATCATTTTTCCTCAGATTACTTGGCTCAAGATGATTCATATGCACCCGATGCCTTTTGAATTTTACGGAAAAAAATTTCAAACACCTTTTAGACCGTTGCTCAGATTTTCATGAAAATCGACAAAAACTATGGAATTCAAGTTGATTCAACAAACTGTTTATGAGTAATGCATAAACGAATTTGACGAAGAACACATCAAAGTATACATGAGCCTAAATGTCCGCAATGCTTTAATGTATTCAGACCAAACTTGGTCTGTGTTATGACAACCGTGACCTGAGAGTACCTGCGCAGTTTTGGCACAGTGGCACCAAGTGGTCAGGAGATATGACAAATTTTATATTTTGCTATTATTGCTTATAACATCTTAATATCTAAAATGTCTTTAATTGCTCATTGTTGCAGTTGGTCTGATGCTCCACCCATGCTTACATAACCCATGCCTTTTTGTGCTTGACTCCTTAATTTTGGTTTGCAGCTATATTTTTACCATTATTTATTTTATTATATCTTTATTTTGAAGTAAAATATGATCCGCATGTTCATGAAAGGTTTCATGACATTCATCCATTAATAGTTTTATAAAACAACATTTAATGAGAAATATTCATGTACAGTACCTTTAATCATTATTTCTACCTAGTCTAAATCCAATTAATTTTTTTAATAAATAATAAGTAACAGTATACTATTTCAGACTGTGTGATGAGTTCACAGAAATGCATTATGCTACTTGTGTTTCAGGAGGGAAAGCAGGCATCTCTGGCGGCAGATTTCTCCATTACCCAGTTCAAGCACATCGGCAGACTGCTAATGGTACATGGCCGCAACAGCTACAAACGTTCAGCAGCTCTTGGCCAATTTGTCATGCACCGTGGCATGATCATCTCCACCATGCAGGTAACACACAGAGACAAGTAGAGCCTCATGTATGCTTCCATTTCTGTAGTCATATAGTATTCACTGAAGTGGCCAGAGTCAGTACAGTGAATTGGTTTGCTCTCAGCACCAAGAGCACCACACTTATGTTGCTGAAATGCAGCCTCTTGATTTGAAGTGCTGACATCTTGATTTGAATCTGTGTTTCCGCTCAGGCTGTGTTTTCCTCTATTTTCTACTTCGCATCTGTTCCTCTGTACCAAGGCTTCCTCATGGTGGGGTAAGCAAAGGCTACACACCATTTTTGGACATCATAGATTCCTTTTAACATTATGTCACATTTCCTAACATTGTACTTAATTGTTCCCAGTTATGCCACCATCTACACCATGTTCCCTGTCTTTTCTCTGGTGCTGGATCAGGATGTAAAGCCTGAAATGGCTCTGCTATATCCTGAGCTCTATAAAGACCTCACCAAGGTAACAACATATCAGACCTTATAACGGCAACTAACAGAACTAGATATCTGCATGATACACATGAAATAAGTTACAGGAATGAAGGCATGAGATTGTGTTTGCTGCATGACAGTGGTGCTGACTTTGGTTTTCCCTCCACTAGGGCCGTTCCCTGTCCTTTAAGACCTTCCTGATTTGGGTTTTGATAAGTGTATATCAAGGTAAATGGATGAACAGTGCTGTTTTATATTTTTGTTTGACTATAAACAATAACTCACCAATAACCTTTATTCTTCTGATGTTTTTTTTTTTTGGCATGATATTTGTAACATAGCTGGGCAACTGAAATGGGGGGCCTAGTAAACCGAACAATATTAAAAAACATTGACTAGGGAAAGTAATAATCAATTATAATTACAATAATATAGTGTTGTGCTGATGGAATTATATATGAATATGTTGTGATTATTTTTCTCACTGTACTGTATCGATTCTTCAGGCTCTTATATTATTAATTTTATTTATATGTCTAAACATAATTTTCTACATTTGAATTAATAAAGAAGCAGGTCATAAATTATATTTTCAAACATTAAAAAGAAAAAGTTATTTTAAATTGTAATAATATTTCACAATATTAATGTTTTTCACATAGAATCATAGTATAAATAATCCAGTCGATTCAAATCTGAACAAATCATTACTAAATTTCCAGTTTTTATAATACATCATGCAATTTAAAAGAGAATTTTAATGGTATTGAAACAATCTAAGAAAATGAACCAACCTGGTGATTTAATAGTGACGTATATAATTGCTGCAATACCAAATGAAATGGAAAAAATTATATTTGTTTTTAAACAAATCCTTCATTGATTAGACAGACAGCCAACATACAGGGCTCAATACTGCTTCGTCTTTTTATAGAAAACACAGGGTTTATAGTTCTCTATGAATATTATACTGTAATGATGTAGGAAATATTTTATCATCGAAAAGTTTAACAGCTATTTGCGTTAGTGTTTAGGTTGGAATCCCAGTAGGGGTGATGCATGAGCTACCACCATTGTGCCTGGGTTGTTCCTGGTGAATTGTCTCGGTATACAAAATTCACTGAAAAAAACGCAAGGGAAATGTAAACTTAAAAATAGCCAATCCAATCTGAGATAACATGACATATATAAACTAACCATGAACTGATATGTTTTCTACAAATAAATCCGTAAAAACATTTCATCAAAGAAATAAACATTGAAGCGCAATGTAACATGTCTCCCGCGAATTGAGTCGAGCTCTTTTCATGAATGTGATTTTCGGACCGTCGCCAGCTCTCACGCGCACACGGCTGCCTTATCCGCACTGTAAATCGATCCGCGCAGCGAGCAAGAGAGATCAGTGTCCCCGTCTGACAGCTCCTGCTTTTTAATTAAACCTTAATACAGAGAGACAAGAACAACAGGGAAATATGAGCAAAGATTTCATTTAGTCCAGAGAGTAACCCTGAGGAATGTTCGCCGTATGAAGAGAGGCAATTATGTGATCAGTTAGAGGCCATTAGGCTGGATTGCGGTGGCGTTTATGATTAAAATGAAAGCAGAGATGGTTACAGTAGGCTGAGGAGCCGAGTGAGCGTGGAGCCTCGTGAGCAGGGGTCAGGGCTCGACGCACTCATGTGTGAATCGGGATCAGACCATGAGCGAGGGTCAAGAAATCACAGAAGAAACTTGTTCTTGATGGACATCAGTAAACCTTATGGATTTGTCAGGTCTTGCAGGCTAAAGGAGGATCTTTGAGAGATCTTCTTTATATCGTTAGTTATTCCCCTGTTTAATTTAAGAAGCACTAATGTGTCTCATGCACGTTTTTATACTCATTATAACACTAAACCGACAGCTTAGCAACATCTCAGTCCTTGTTAGCTCAATTCAAATACATCTTCTGTTTGTCCACCAGGGGGCATCCTGATGTACGGGGCCCTGGTACTGTTCGATCAGGAGTTCGTACATGTGGTGGCAATCTCTTTCACTGCTCTGATCTTGACGGAGCTGCTGATGGTGGCGCTGACTGTCCGCACCTGGCACTGGCTCATGGTCGTAGCCGAACTTATAAGTCTAGGCTGCTACCTTGCTTCCCTTGCCTTCTTAAATGAATACTTTGGTAAGAACTGACAGTGCAACACATTTTTCAAATATTCTTTATTTTATGATTTTTTTTTTATTTTATAATTTTATTAATTTCATTTTTTTAATATTATTTATTTATTCATTCATTCATTTTTGTTTATTATTTTAAATATTATTTATCATTTTATTTGTGTACCTATCTACATTTTCTTTGCTTTTATGTACTTTTTTAATATTTTAATTATTTTAATTTATAAGTAAATTCAAACAACAAATTAAAAGTAAATTAATATGAATATTCTTATTATTATTTTGTTCATCTGTCCATCCATCCATCTGTCTGTCTATCTATTCACTCATTGATTTTATTTTTTAGATTCAATATAATTTTTTAATTTATTTTTTACCTGTAAATATTTTTTATTTACCTTTTATGTTTTAATAGTAAAGTACTTGAATTTTATTTTTTGAATATCTGTCTGGCTTTTTATCTGTCTATCTATCTATCTGTCTGTCACACTTCACCTTTAATGATATGGTCCGCTGACCTATAGGCTCCGGTTTCAGTGTTTCAACCAAACACATATTATTTCAAACTGGTGCGCTCACTGTAACCACTTTTAAGCTCTTTCTTCTTCTTCTTTCTTCCATCTCTGTTTTGTGACTGTGCTTTTAGGCATAGGTCGTGTGACCTTAGGAGCTTTCCTGGGTAGGTTTGTCTTTCCCCTATGTTCTCTCTGTTGTTTCACCAGCTATCATTTCCTGCCTCCACAAACATGTCCGTTCTCCTCCCTCGGGTTTCACTCTCATTTGGTGTGGGCCCCTGGATGAGAAGGATCCATTCAAATGTGCCGTAACCCTGTGATTACTCATTTTTCAGAACATTCCATCGTTGCAGTGCATCCCATCCACTTCATCCACAGCCTATCAGACCTCTTTTTTTGTGATGTGTGAAAAAGGCGCTAATGCACGCCTTGATGATATAAACGAACATGGAGACATACTTGACGCTGATGTTGTTTTTCTTCATATGTTTTGTTTGTCTTCAGATCTTTCATTTATCACAACACGGGTGTTCTTGTGGAAGGTGTGCGTCATCACGTTGGTCAGCTGTCTGCCGCTCTACATCATCAAATACCTGAAGCGGAAGTTCTCCCCTCCCAGTTATTCCAAACTTTCCTCCTGAGCTTTCCATACATCACCGTGACAAAAGGCATGCCGACATATTTATAAGCACATGTGACAGCTACATCAAACACTTTGAAACCAATCCGAACCTTTTTTATTATTGCTGGATGTTAGTTCACGCAAAAATGTACAGCCTGATATCATTTACTCATGTTGTTCCAAACCTTTATGGCTTGCTGTTTTTTCTGTGGAACACAAAAAGAGAAGTTTAGCAGAATGTTCACGCAGCTCTTTTCCATTGGAAAAACTGTCTCCAAAAATTGCACCTAAAATGCAGTATTAACTTCTGTGTTCTTAAAGGAAACTCCTACTTGTTTGGAATGATATGAATAGATAATGAACAATTTTTCATTTTTGCGTAAACTATCCCTTTAAGCGTCAGCTATGAATTTCCAGAAGTGCTTC
Source organism: Zacco platypus (assembly GCA_038088235.1). Classification (NCBI taxonomy): domain Eukaryota; kingdom Metazoa; phylum Chordata; class Actinopteri; order Cypriniformes; family Xenocyprididae; genus Zacco; species Zacco platypus. Next base: position 9,520,210 of record CM076071.1, on the reverse strand, counting down.
ATGAATGCTTATTCAGTGAAGTAATGTGATTTGTTTGTATATATGAACTTTGCCGTTGGACTTTTATGAGTGTTTCTGTGCTCATCACGTTTCTGCACTTAAAGATGGCGGGACAGTTATAGTAGTATTGTGTACTTGAAGAGGCTAAAGCACAAAAAAACTAACAAGATAGAATAAAAGGGTTCTTTAGGGCACCCACACTGGAATGATGGTCCAAAAACTGTCACTTTTTACTTACCGTAAATGTGGGAAGGCAAAATCAGTTTTTTATTATTATGGATTTTTAACTTTTTTATTGGTGTTATATAATGACATACTGATACAATTTCATCTATAATGAACGTAAAGTATTATTAATATTATCATATCCATCCGCACTTTTCCTTCTGATATTGGCACATTTTGAATTATTAACTTTATTATTAATGAGATCCGGATGGGCGGGGCTTGGTAAATACCTGTGGTTGTGATTCGAGTGTTCTGATTGCATGAGTGTATACTGAAGCTGAATTCAGGCAGCTCTGGTTTCCTGTTGTGCTGTGGCTGCTGCTGCCATATGATCCTGCTGCAAAACTGTGTAAATGTAAACCAGAGCACTGCGTGTGTTCTTACAGCGGGAACTATTTGTTCTGGGAACAACGGTCCTCTCAACCTGACATCCTAAATGACATTGTATAAACGTAACATTCGACGTTTTGACATTTGACAAATCAAACTTGATTGATGCATGACTTGTAACGCCATGACATTGAAAAAAGAATGTACTTTTGTTGGATTGGAGTGTTTTTTAAGATTGTAAAAACTGAGGTGAAAAAGTGTTAGTATGTCCTAAGCTGCTTCGAGATGCACTGAAATGTTTGCATTTCTTAAATCACCTAAGGCACTTGCTCTTCAGCAGTTACTTTTTTTATAGACTGCCGCCTCACAATCCACCATTTATTTTGGAGTATCACTATTTTTGAGAACATTCACAGAGAACACTGCACATGCTTTGTCCCCTAATGACTGCGCTGATGGTGTGAAGTTGGCTCAATAATGTGTTCAATCATCTTGCCTTATCTTTATGAAACAAGTCAGCTGGTATGAGGAATGAGTTTTATCATTCACTTTATTTTCTAAACTCTGTGTGTGTGTGTATTTACAATACTGAATGAGACAAGGCCAAGCAACATGTGTGCCGTACGCTGTTCCTTTCCCGCTGTGCGTAATGGTGGATGTGCTTTGAAGACGCTGAGTTGTACTTTACTCAGGAAAACCACTAACTGATTTCTTCTACTGTGTATAAACCTTGAATTAACCCTGTGACAGCCTAACAACAATAGCTTATTTATTATTTGAATATTTTGCTTTTGTTTCTCCTGAGTTTTTTATTGACTGATACATAATGGAAAATGTGATGTTTCTGTGGTGTTACTGCAACTGTGGGCGTATTTTGTGTCATCGAGACGATGGTTTCAGCAGTATAATTTAACTTTTTAATGATTATTGATGTCTGATTAAAGAGCAATATCTTTCCAAGTGGTCTAGTGGGTGCATCCTTTTACAGGTCTGAATGTTTTAGTGGTGTGTTAATACGTATGTAATTCATCCATATTTAGTTGCACTTTTTGCGTATAAAGTAGACATTGGTGTTAAAGCGTTGATTTGCTCCTTTATTAGTTTTTTTCTTCTTCTTTAATTTGTGGGAATTTTGAGGTAACTAAACCAACATTTGGTCCCAAACTTTACGTTCCAATCAAGTTATAAATTAATGGCTGAATCATTAAACCTGTGCCCTTTTTTGTTTTTATGCATGTATTTATTATCATTAAATTTGTCATCTTAATTGTTTGAAAATCTATACTGAATACCTATGCTTTCAAGAATTGCTTCATATACACTCTTAGCGCTTCATATATGGAACTTTTTAGGTATTCTGATCATGGGATAATTTTATGATTTTGTTTTAATAATCTTTTTAATTTAATGTTTTATTAATTATGCAAGAATGTTATAAACATGCCTAATGACTAGTAAAAAAAAAAACCTTAAATAACCTGTTAAACATGAGAGTATTATGCACATTTCTCCTTGAATGGAAACATTTTGGCATAAAGGGCATTATGTTTTAAAGTTTCAGGCCCCTCTTTACCTAATTCTTGGAAAATTCAGTTCAGTCTGGAAATGATGTCAGAAACTGACAAACATCCATAGGAGGGCGCCGTTTGAGTGAGAGTGAGTATAAGCTTCCGTTTTGAAATCTTTACCTTAACGCACTGCTCAATGTACCACACATTTATTTGTATGTATTGCTTCTAACCACTAGAGGGCGGCATTTACACAGTATCACTTCAGCCAAACTTTGGGCCCACATGGAAACTACATCTGCTGGTAAGATTGCTGTTCAACTATGGCAAGCCGTTTTGACTTTTATTCATTTTCAGGATATTAACTTGTGATATCAACAATTACATTTTCACTTGTCAAAATGTTAATTCTTGATATCAGGAATTAGATTTCCACTAGTAACAATGGCAATTTTTGATATAAAGAATTACATTTCCACTAGTAACAACGTTCATTCTTGATATCAACAATTCAATTTCCACTAGTATAAACTATAATTCTTGATATCAACAATTGTATTTTTACTAGTGAAATCTCGCCATAGGCTGCCATTCAAATTCAGTTGTTGATATCAAGAATTAATTTCTTACTAGTTGAAATTCCAGTTTCACATATCAGGAAAACAATTCTTACTAGTAAAAATGCAAATTTCTGATATCAGCAATTACATTGTTACTAGTGCAAATGTCTATTCTTGATATCAACAATTTCTACTAGTAAAAATGTTCATTTCTGATATCTGAAAATGCATTCCTGATATCAATACAATTTCTGATATCTAAAACGGCTTTCTTACTGGTAACAATCACATTCATGATATAAGAAATGAATTCTTGATATCAACAACTGAATTTGAATGGCAGCCTATCGTGAGATTTCACTAGTAAAAATACAATTCTTGATATCCACAATTATAGTTTATACTAGTGGAAACTGAATTGTTGATATCAAGAATTAACGTTGTTATTAGTGGAAATCTAATTCCTGATATCAAGAATTAACATTTTAACTAGTGAAAATGTAATTGTTGATATCACAAGTTCATATCCTGAAAATGAATAAAAGTCAAAACAGCTTGCCATAGTTCAACAATAGGCTTTCAGAGTTGCGTGACCCCAGGATTCTGTCAACTTGTTTAAAATAAAAAAAAATTGCCATTGCTTGTAGTGTGTTTTGTCTGCTTTGTCCATTTGCTCTTTATTTTATTTTGCAGTCTCTTTGAGGGATGTCAGCGTCCAACATGATATCTTTTTTGTTAACAATTTTATCTGCTTTTATTGATATAACATTTTTATTAGTATTAGATCAGTACATATCTCCAGTCTTTTTACAATGATTTTCGGTTAGATATACATCACCAGTCAAACGTTCGGACATGTTTGACTAAATAATATAAACTGTTTAATCTAAAGTCTTTAATACTTTGAAATTAGTTTTGTTGACAAATACTCAAATCCAGCTTTGTTGTTGTTGTTGGATCAGATAGTGAAGGGAAAGCGCTGTGTTCATGTATGAACACAGAAGTGTTCATTTGAGCATCTCCGATACAAAGCTGTCATAGACAAAGTGTGTGCATTTTTTTATAATTTATCTTATATATGCATATTCACTATAGTGTAAAAAATGTAAAGTCTGGAGACAGGAAATGTAAACTCATAGCAACAAAGGTTTTTACATTATTTTAACCCAAAAATAAGCTAAGCAATTTCACTTGTCATTTTTAATATAATTTAAGTTGAAAGAACTTGCGCACCCAAATTGATTGTACTTAAAAAAAAAAAAAAAAGTAAGGCAGCAACTAAACTTTTTTTTTTTCTAAAAAAGAAAAAGAAAGTTAAATGTGTTTAAAAGAAGCGTGATCACGGCTGCATTTATTTAATCAAAAATAAAAAGCTAATGTTGTGAAATATTACAATGTCAAATGTGCTTTCAATTTGAATATATTTTAACATTTAATTTATGTATTATGATAAAGCTAAATTTTCAGCATAATTACACCAGTCACATGATTCTTCAGCAAAAATCGTTCTAATATTTGCTGCTCGAGAAAAATGATCAATTTCGAAAACAGTGCTGCTTAATATTTTTTAAAATAATATTTTTAAGATTCTTTGATGAATAGAAATTTCAAAAGAACAATTTTTTGATCAATTTAATGTATCCTTGCTTATTAAACAAAATTACCCCAAACTTTTTCACTGAAGTATTTGCAATGTATGCACATATTACTATTGTTTTAAATGTAAAATAGTAACAATAAAGATCGAGCAGGTGTGTCTAAACCTTTGACTGGTTTATTGTACTTACTGAGATTATCAGCCTTGAAACACACACACAATGTGTTATCAACCCCTCCACCCAAACTCACCCACACATGCTCCGTAGAGCAGGAAACGCGTGGTTTACAGCGACCCCGCACTAGATGTGATGGTCCACTGACACTAACATGCCAGGAAACTTTTTCTTTCATCTTATCTATATCTTTCTCTCTTCCTCCCTTCCCTGTCTCTCTATCTACCTTTCTTCACTTCTACATCAAAACTCAATTTTGCTGTGCCAGCTTGCACTTAAAATGACCCAAATCCGCTGCACGTGCCTGTATAGAGTCTCCACCCTTTGATGTGTTTGTGCTCTGGACATTTCCGCACAGGTTGTGGGGCAGTTGTGTTGTTTTATCAGCCACATGTGGGGCACAACACGCGTCATACTGTTTTGCTACTGTCTCAAGAGTATCTGTTTTTCCAAAGCATTGTGTTTCCTGTAGGTGGACACAGATTTGGGATACGCCTTTAGCTAAGCACTTTCTTACTGTTGATGAAAACATTCAGCTGTATTTGTCAGCAATTACTAAAGTGAAAATGTCCTCTGTCTGTTTGTCCAACATTCTATCTATCTGTCTTTATTTGTTTGTCTGTCCATCCATCTATCATTCTATCATTCTAATGTTCTATCTGGTTGTCTGTGTCTGTCTGTCATTCTAATTTTCTCTCACTATCATTCTAATGTTCTGTCTGCCTATCTGTTTGTCTGTCTGTCAAATGTTCTGTCTCTCCGTCAAATCTATTGTCTATCAATCTAATGTTCTGTCTACCTGTCTGTTTGTCTGTCTGTCATTCTATTTGTCTGTCTCTGTCAAATGTTCTGTCTATCAATGTAATGCTCTGTCTACCTGTGTGTCTGTGTCTGTCAAATGTTCTGTCTATCAATGTAATGCTCTGTCTACCTGTGTGTCTGTCTATCTATCTGTCGTTCTGTCTGTCAGTAAAATGTTCTGTCTGTCAAATGTTCTTTCTGTCTGTCTGTCTAATGTTCTGTCTGTCTGTTTAATGTTCTGTCTGTCAAATGTTCTGTCTGTCTGTGTCTGTTCTGTCTGTCGAATGTTCTGTCTGTCTGTGTCTGTTCTGTCTGTCAAATGTTCTGTCTGTCTGTGTCTAATGTTCTGTCTGTCATTCTGTCTGTCTGTCGAATGTTCTGTCTGTCTGTGTCTAATGTTCTGTCTGTCATTCTGTCTGTGTCAAATGTTCTGTCTGTCTGTGTCTAATGTTCTGTCTGTCATTCTGTCTGTCTGTCGAATGTTCTGTCTGTCTGTGTCTAATGTTCTGTCTGTCATTCTGTCTGTCTGTCGAATGTTCTGTCTGTCTGTGTCTAATGTTCTGTCTGTCATTCTGTCTGTGTCAAATGTTCTTTCTGTCTGTCTGTGTCGAATGTTCTGTCTGTGTCTAATGTTCTGTCTGTCAAATGTTCTTTCAGTCTGTCTGTCTAATGTTCTGTCTGTCTGTGTCTAATGTTCTGTCTGTCAAATGTTCTTTCTGTCTGTCTATCTAATTTTCTGTCTGTCTAATGTTCTGTCTGTCTGTGTCTAATGTTCTGTCTGTCAAATGTTCTTTCTGTCTGTCTAATGTTCTGTCTGTCTGTGTCTGTCTGTGTCTAATGTTCTGTCTGTCAAATGTTCTTTCTGTCTGTCAAATGTTCTTTCTGTCTGTCTAATGTTCTGTCTGTCTGTGTCTGTCTGTGTCTAATGTTCTGTCTGTCTGTGTCTAATGTTCTGTCTGTCAAATGTTCTTTCTGTCTGTCAAATGTTCTTTCTGTCTGTCTAATGTTCTGTCTGTCTGTCTAATGTTCTGTCTGTCTGTGTCTAATGTTCTGTCTGTCAAATGTTCTGTCTGTCAAATGTTCTGTCTGTCTGTGTCTAATGTTCTGTCTGTCTGTGTCTAATGTTCTGTCTGTCAAATGTTCTGTCTGTCTGTGTCTAATGTTCTGTCTGTCAAATGGTCTGTCTGTCTGTCAAATGTTCTTATGTCTGTCAAATGTTCTTATGTCTGTCTGTCTGTTGTTCTGTCTGTCGTTCTGTTTGTCTGTGTCTATTGTTCTGTCTGTCTGTGTCTAATGTTCTGTCTGTCATTCTGTCTGTCTGTCTAATGTTCTGTCTGTCATTCTGTCTGTCTGTCGAATGTTCTGTCTGTCTTTCAAATGTTCCGTCTATCAATCTAATGTTCTGCCTATCTGTTTGTCTGTGTATTGTCATTCTATCTCTCTATCTCTCTATCTGTCTGACTGTCTGTCTATCTATCTATCTATCTATCTATCTATCTATCTATCTATCTATCTATCGTTATATTATTTTATTGTTCTGTCCATCTGTCTTGATAAAATGAATATAAATATAACAATGCAATTATGAATTTATTAAAATTATGAATTTTGGTGTTTTCATCTGTACTTAATTTTGTGTTTTATGATGTTAAAATGCTTCAGAATTCTTCTCAGGCAAGATTGAGAGGGGCTTTACATTTTAAACATTTGGTGTAATTATTTTTTCCGAGTTCTATTGAGTCAAATGAAAGTTGGGGAATGTATTCTCAAGGGCAGCATTTGCTCAATACCACTCTCTCAAAAATCTATTGAAATGACTTTCCTGCCATTTGTTGCTCAACTCGCTGTGTAGTGGATAAGTTAGTCACTGTTGTGTCTGGGCCCCTTAGTGGAGCTCCGGGCAGAGGGTCTGTGTTTGCTCACTCAGCCTGTGGGAGCCTATGAAATCCCTCCCCTCTGGAACACAGCCACAGTTGCCCAGCAACAACCTTACACAACAGGAAACAGACTTGGGGATTCCGTCACTGTGCCGAGTCAAAGAGAGCATTCACTGGAGACAGGAAGCCCCAAGGTACAGCAGGGGGCAGTTCTATAACCAAGGCCATGTCATGTAAATACCACCTCAAATTGCTGTTGCTGTTTCTACTTTAAGCACTTTATATGTTCATCAGCTTACTTTTAAATGTGGTCTGGATTTTATGACATGGACTCATAAGGCACATCGTAAAAAGGCTAAAATAACACATTTGATTACAATCCCATTGTGACGCAAAAAACAACATGCTTTTCTTGTTCTACATTATCGTCTTCACATAGTTTTAGCCTGCCCATAGCATGGTCACTTTTAACACATGATACATATTTTCAGTTGCTCATGGAGCTCTAGTCATCTGAAATCCAACTTGCATCCAAACCTGGTTTTATCTGTTTTATCTATTAAGGCGATGAAAAAAAAAAAAAAACTGGAACCAGAAGGTCTTTTCCAGAAGACCACCATCAAATCACCGTCATTCCCAGTACACTCACCCACAAATATGATGAAGAGCCCTGCCAGCCAGACGAAGCCGTAACTTGTAAGAAGAGGTGAGTAGACCTATGACATCAATGACTCCCCTTTTCTTGACCAATCACACCACACACAGAGAAACGTTTGGGTGCACATGGGGATTGAATGTGCTTTTGGTTTATTTTAACAACTTTTAAACGCTGACACATCATTAGTGATGCACATGCATATTATGATTCATGCCATTGTTATGAGTGTGCAGCCTTTTTTTAAACATCTCCCAGACGATTCAACATCTGTGGCATTAGTTATGGACTCATGTTACATTGTCCCAAATGTCTTTGCTGTCTGTGGCATGCCATGCTTTGATACATATATTGCGTTAGAGCACATTGCCGCCCATGTATCCTGTTTGGAAACATAATTTGTCATTTGTGTATTCTTAAAACCTTACAGAGTAAACAGCAGTGCATCATGCTGACACACGAGCCAAGCTAACTGCATTATCACTCATTGTATTATCATTATCATTAGTAGTTCTTGAAGCCATAACGCTACTGCCACTCTTGTAAATAGCGCTTAATATGGTCTACGAATATAAATGATAAATGTATGACTAAATTTTAATGTCCCAGTGTTGTAGTGTGAGTAAACCGACTGACCGGCCTTTGTGGGCGTCTAATCAATTATTCATCTGGTCTCTGGAATACTCCATTCTGATTGGTCAATCATACCATCCAGTGGTCTGATATTCACTGTCACCACAGCAACGCTGTATCCCGCACACCTCTCATCCTGGTAACTGAAACTGTCTGTACTTTCAAGTGTGATTCCTCAATCCTGAAGCGCAAAGCTGCCACGCTGACGATTCTAAAGATTTCATTGACCTTGTTGTCTCTTCCCTAAACCCTAACCTTAACCTAAGTAAAAGAAATCCTGATAGAAAAAATTACTGTTTGATCTTTCATCTATTGGTTTTCTGAAGTAAGCCTATGCAGACCAGTGAAATCGGCTGGTGCGTGGGGTTTGCGCCATGGGTTCCCGTATGCATCTGGAGGCATCTAAAGCCTTTGTCTGTGTCTGAAATCACTCCACACTCTAATATAGTGCATTAATTGAAGGCCACACCATTTTTTAGTGGTTTCCAAAATAATAGTGCACATTATTGAACGCACTCATTCAGTCCCATAATGCACCCCAAAGACAAGTGCGCAACCCATGTACACTCACTAAATTCCCATGTCTTTTTAGAAGATAACAATATTCTAGTAATATTGTTCCAGTGTCCGTCTTGTTGATCGGCCGATTGTTTTATAGTATTTTTCTTAGCAGAAGTTTACGGGTACACTGTAAAAATGTCATTTTCAAACTTGATTATTGGAGTACGTTTTAAAAAAATAAGCCATTTCGGGCTGTTTTGAAAAAGTCCAATTTAATGGTATGCGGCATTTCTTTGTGATCATTTGAGAAATTTAACAATATCTGATTCAATATCTGATATTTGATTCAAAGTAAATCCTTCGGCCAAATTTTTAGTGTAAAATTATAAAACATTTCAAAGCTTAAATCAATATTTCGTGTCCATATATTTATTTATTTGCCATGTAATAAGAGGATTTAGCTATTGAAAACCGTTGACAAATGCTGATGTTAGTTTAGATCTAAGTCTAGTAACAGAGACAACAAAAAGTCTTTGTAGAGACTATAAAATACACCAGCTTTTTTTGGCATATACTGCAAAGCTGAGGCGAACAAAATATCCGGAACTGTTCGGCTGGTGCTTAAAAACCCTTGCCCTCAACAACGGGCAGACAAGAGTGGAAAAACTGCAGGCCAACTGACGTAGAACTAGGCACACGTCAATCAGCACAGTTAGCGCTATTTATTACCTTCAGCCTGGAAGCTGTGTTTACTGCAGCACGCAGCTTGCTTTCACATAGCTGGGGAGGATAGGGAGGCCCTGCCCACATCCCCTCAAGCCCACTTAGGGCCCCTAACCAGTGGGTGAGAGCTTTCCATGAGGTCAAACAAATACATTTGACCCACAGAACAGCAGGAGAGAGAGGACTGTAAGAGAGGGTAATGGCACAATTACCATGTTCCCATGATGAAAGAAACAGCTAGTGTTTCATAAATGCACTAATTCCTGATGCAATTATATATCATCCTGTGCGTGTGGGGTGAAGGCTATTTGGCTGCCTTTTGTTACTCGACCTGGGTGAATTCTTAGTGGCAGCAAACACTATGCAGCTACTTCAAAACATGCCCATGTCATTAGACAGCTTGCAAAATGCTCAGCCACATAAAAAAGCATAATGAGAGACCATACTGTATTTACAGATGCAATTCTTTGCGCAAAGATTAAAACTACAGACTTATCTTTCTTTTACATGCGTTAAAATTATACAGCGGTTAGGGTTAATAGCATGCGAGTAGCATTTTTCATGTATGAATACTGAAAAAATGCAAATAGTATGCAGAACTATTATAGGATACGTTACTCTTTACAATGGGGTGCAAATTAAGATGCATGTTTTAGAACAATAGTAAGTACAGGTAATGTTGTGTAGTGCAGTATGAGAACAAACATTAGCCAACATTTCTTGGCTTCAAAAAAGTCCTGGATGATTCCCGATGACGCAGCGAATCGCGCCCCACTGGAAAGTTGTCAAAACCGAAATCATAGTTGCCCGAGCTGCCAACAGCATCTTGTGATTTTCAGATCCCATTTCCCTGCACTGTGATGTCCTAAAAAAACAACCGGAGCTGTTTATTCAATGCACTACTGTTGCTACGCGATAAGCCTCACAGAGACGCTGTTTGTTTCTATTGATGGAACAATAGAAATTATTAACATGATAATGAATTCTTTAACTCCCTTCATTTTCAAAACAGCCACATTTGTTTTCACACTATTTCCAGTAGATACATGTGCGCACACTGGCTTTTTCACCTAGCATTTTAGCTATAGATCTTAGTCAGGGTATGAAAACTAGGAGGGATAGAATTTGGAACGTCTTTTAAGAAAAAACTTTCAGTAGACAAAAACACCATGAAACAGTTTTAAAAGTTGTGAAAATTACGTGATCTAGGACCTTTGTGCAAGTCTATCCCTTCACCCATATTAAATTCAATATGGCGTCTAACCTAACTAGGTCTGTACCTCATTAGCGATTCCCGCTTTGTAGGCATAAGCAAATCGTTCATTTGAATCATCTAAATGAACCGTTTAAACCTCTGCACAAAACTGGTCTAAAAAGATTTTTTCACGATTCGGACTGAATGAATCAGACTGAATCTGTAAGAGCGGTTCTGGAGTTGACAAATACGTGTGCAGCTTACATGTCTTGCAATAATTAATATTTGGTTAAGGTTAATTTGATTTTTAGGCTAATATTTGGTTAGCACCAACTTGCTAAATTGAGAGCTGTCTCTTTTGATGAAATAATCCAAAAACCAATGAAAAAACTAAGGTGAAAAGTTCATAATAAACCACAATTTAATGAAAACGTTTTTTTTTAGCCTAAAATATGCCCAAAAACATTTCAGCCAAGAGATTTTTTGCTATTGTTATTGTAAATGCAAGTGACTTTTTGATTCGAAATGACCTAAATCATGCCTGCAACTGGGACAATAAAATGACAATAAAGACATGTTTATTGTTTAATATAACCTAATAAACAAACTAATATTTACCTACACATGGCTCTACTGTAACGAATGTAATGTATGCCAGGATGTCAGGGGCATTAAACAACCGCTGAATCATTATCTGAACCGGTTCTTTTTAACAAACTGTTCAAAAGAACCGATTCGCAGAAATGAGTTAGACGTTCCTGCGCAGAAGCGCATGCGCACACGCCGGCTCTTGGTTTCAACGGCTCCACATCTGGAAATGTTGAGAGGAGAGAATCCCTCTCTTCATCTGCTGTTGAGCTTGAGACGTGGTGCCTGCGTCACTCCAAAGAGGGGTGGGGCTAATCGGAGGTGTTTCCCGGCTTTATATAGATACAGAGACCTTTCCATCGCAAAGCAGTGCGTCACCAGAACCCCTAGAAACTAACATGCAAGTCCAGAATAGAAAATATAACGAGTTAGAGAAACTGAATTAAAATAACATAATACATTTTTGCGTTATTGCACGCGCTTTTTAACTATTGTATATTGAATCATTTGAGCTTTCAAATAATTTATACCGCTTCTCGTGACTGGAGTACACCTTTATTGCGGTAGAAGTGAACATTTTTTTATCACAGATATCTGGAGTCCTTATATTGGGAAATAAAACGCTGTTCGGACACTGCTGTGCGTTTTGGAAAAGTGCGTTGAACTTGCTGAGTTCACTCTACACTTCGCAAGCATGAAATCGGCAGAGGAAGGTAACGTATAAGATTAACTGCATCCACTCACACTGTGTCATATTTCACTCGAACGTGTTTGTATATCATTATTGGGCATATAGTATTAGTGTAATGTTATTGATCCGTCATATTAATGGATGGACGTTTGCTTATGAGTTTACCTGTCGAGATTGAACAAAAAAATCAATAACTGCTATCGTGCACTCACCGTTTTCAGTTACTAAGGGAGACTGGGGAGTGTTGAGATTCAGTTGGTTTCAACGCGATGTCGTATTATGCCATGTCTCTCAAACTTTACGTTCCTATATTTCTCTGCCAAGTAACTGAGAAATCTACAGCATGTTCCTAAACTGAGTAAATGATTGTCAAATACAAAGACTGCTGTTGTACCCAACCTCACTTAAGAGGTGAGTTGTAACAGTAGGTGGGGTACGTAACACTAAAATATTTCATTTCTTTGCATGAATTTATTGTGGTGATCACATTTACTGCACTCTTTCCCCCCAAAATAAATATTATAGCATGTCTGATCACCACCCCAAATCCATTAATAAATTATATTTATAGCAAATGCAATATAAAGGTAAGAATAGAAATAGAATAGCAATTCTAAATGTTTTCTCATTTCGTGCAGTCTTTGTGTGTCCATAATAGGACTTTGGAAAGTTGTATTACAACCCTCCCCATGCATGATTTGATGTATTTCACCCAGTAGCTCATTTCTGATTGGTTGTTGGTGGTTACAGCTCACCCTGTGATACTGCTCTATTGTGTAGAGTTATTGTTAATGTTTATTCATTCTTTTTCATTTTTAGTCTAGTGAAATTGAAGTTATTTCTTATTTAATCAAAGGGCTGAATGAGTTTTCCTTAGTTTGAGAGACTGCAGAAGGGAGTGGTGGGCCTGACAAAGATGAAAAGCAGGGAAGTTATTTAGATTGTGGGTTTTTGCATCCCTCTCTTTGCAGCAAATGTGCATTTCACAAGATAACTTAGATTATAGTTCATAATGACAGCTCTACCAAAACAAAACCGGTTCTCATGTTTACGAATATTTTCATTTAAGATGATTTCTTGGTCTTAACTGGTTTAAGATGGTCTTCCTGTCTGGGCAAAGTTGTGTAGCTGGTCAACAAGCTAGTCTCCAAACCTGACCGGCTGAAAAGTGCCTAAAACCCCTTTAAGTCCAGTCAGATACCAAGGCTGAGAGTCCAGCAAACCTGCTTAAGATGATTTAAGGTGTTTTATTTCAGCAGGGTTACTAATGTACTTTTAGTAATCAGTAATTTAGTACTTTTATTTATTTTTTTAAGCTATCAGAATCACATAGTGTATACTTACGGCTTGCTTACAAAAATCTAATATGTAGTTGTTAACTTGATTCAAAAACGATACATACATTAGGGATACATTAGCATGCTATCAGTATCCAGGGTGCTTTGTTGCGCTGTGGTCACATTTTCAAGTATCCGTGTTTTTAATCGTCCTCTAAAGTAGCGAGAAATCGTTGCAAATTTTATTGCAAGCAGAGCCAGTAGTGACTGTGCGCCAGTTTGTGCTAACTTACATTACATATATTTCCACCAGGTTGGACTGACTGACTACAGTGACTCACTCAACTCAACTGCATTTTTTTCCTTTTTGCACTGAGTACACCCACACACACACACACACACACACACACACACACAAATTAAAAAATTCTGTTATAAAAAAAATCTTTTAATGGGATAGTAGATCAGACTTAAAAACTTGAGTAGGCCAGATGACGTATTACTACTGCTTTTTAAAAGTTTTTGGATTAGCTAATTGTTCTAAAATTGCTGAAGTGGTCAATGATTCATCTTGAACTCTCCAGAATGCTCTAAACATTCGATTTAAAAAAAACAAAACAACTTATTATTATTTTCTACTCAAAACATTTTGTTAGTCATGTTGCACGTCAAATGTTGTTCTCTAACCTCAATATATACATTGCATAGAAGCAAATGTTTGCCCCTGTTTTTTGACAAAGGTTGCTTATGAGTATTGGTTTTCCATCTGGTTTTGTCCTTAGGAAGATATTTTTAACACTTTGTTATTTTTGGCCTGGTATTTGTGTATCACTCACCTTGCTTCCTCTGCAGAGGTTGTGGCTTTTAACCACTAACGTTTTTTTTTGACTCACAGCTATTACTAATAAAGAGTTGAGTGTCTTTTTATAATGCCAACATTTTATACCAATCAAATGGCAGTTCTTAAAAAATAAAAAGCTATTTATTAGAGGTGGATGATTGTAAAAGCAGCAGTCTCCTCAAAATATTCACACAGAAGCTTTATGCACGTTCTTTAAGAAATATTTTCTGCACTTACTGTGTGCTCTTTTATCTCTAGAGCTTATTTTTAGTTGCAGTACCTCATGAAAATCTGATTGCACCTTACAGATGCATATGGTTACAGCCAAAACACCAGCATTTCACTTCCTCTGAGCAACCCCTGCCCAGGCTCCCAGTACCACAATCTCCAGACCAGCCCTTCATTGTCAATATCCATCAGTCAGCCATCCTCGTTCTCCCCTCAAGATGACATGAGCTCAGTGGGCTACTTCCAAACATCCGGCCCCCGGTCCAACGGAGCTCCCACATTGGAGAGTCCACGCATTGAGATAACGGCTTATGGGCAGTTCCCCGAGGATGAAGTAGAGGAGAACAGCGTTCCCGTGTCCAAGCGAGTCAATTCCATAGTGACATTAACATTGCCAAGTGTCGACGGTTATCGTGATCCCACCTGTCTCAGCCCTGCAAGCAGCGTGTCCTCTCGTAGCTGCCATTCAGATGCGTCGTCATACGAATCCGGCTTCTCGTACAACTACGACAACTCACCGCAGAACTCGCCCTGGCAGTCTCCCTGCGTCTCCCCAAAAGGTTCCTCATCGCTGCAGTCCTGCACCCTCGGAGCTTCTCCACGCCATTCGCCATCCGGTTCCCCCCGTGCCAGTATCACAGACGACAGCTGGATGGGCACCAGAGGCTCGCGACCAAATTCTCCTTGTGGTGGTAAACGTAAGTACAGCTTTAATGGCAGCCAATCACACAAGTACCATCCATACTCACCGAATCAATCCCCGGGGCCATCGCCACAAACTTCGCCCCGTCTCAGCGTGACTGAGGAAACCTGGCTGCCCAATACCAATCAGTACACCAACTCTGCCATTGTCGCCGCCATTAATGCCCTCACCACAGATGGATTAACAGATCTTGGGGAGGGGATCCCTTTGAAGTCCCGCAAGACCAGTCTGGAGCACAGTGCCTCCATGAACCTGAAAGTAGAACCAGGTGGAGAGGAGACAGGATCCCTGGAGCTTTGCCAGGAGGACTTCTCAGCACGCCTGCCCTTCAAAAAAGAGACCTACTGTAGTGGCTTCTTGGATGTACCCCAACACCCATACTGGTCCAAGCCGAAGCCTTACATCAGGTTGGTTGCGCATAAAAATTTCTTTCATATTCATGGCCAAATATTTAATATAATAAGTTATAAAATAAGTAATAAAAAAGTAATAAAATAAGCTTGCTATTTTGTCTGTGCTAAGTTTTCTCTTTCTCTTTGTCTCATTATTGGACTCTCTCACACTTATTCTCGAAGCCCATCGTTGCCTGCTCTTGATTGGCAGTTGCCGTCCAGTTCAGGGCCGTACAGCCTACAGATTGATGTCCAACCCAAGTCCCATCACCGCGCTCATTACGAGACTGAAGGCAGCAGAGGGGCCGTGAAAGCACTGGCGGGAGGGCATCCAGTGGTCCAGGTATAAATTTATAATCTCTCAAAAGCAGTAGAGTCGCTCAAAGGCATAGTTCACTCTGTCGTTATTTACTCACCCTCATGTTGTTCCAAATCTGTATAACTTACCTTCTTCTGTGGAATGTTTCAGATGGTTTTAGGTAGGAAGATGCAGAAATTTATTAGTTAGATTATAATCTAAGTCTTCTAGGTTGATCTCTACATGAAAAATCTCTTGTTTGAAATGTACTATACTCTACATTTGAAAAGTCAGATAAGTACAAATTTTTAGGGTAACATTTTTGAAAGAAGTCTCTTATGCTAAAAAAATACTGTAAACACAGTAATACTGTGAAATATTACAAATTAAAATGTATATGTTAATATATATTTAAACGTAATTTATTCCTGTGATGACAAGCTGAATTTTCAGCAGCCATTACTCCAGTCTTCAGTGCCACGTGATCCTTTAGAAATCATTCTTATATGCTGATTTGGTGCTCAAGAAATATTTCTTATTATTATCAATGGTGAAAATAGTTGTGCTGGTTAATAAGTTTGTGGAAACCAATGCTCTTTTCAGGATTCTTTTAATGAATTAAATGTTCAAAAGAACAGCATGATGTATTTGAAATGGTAAACATGTTTATAATGTTACAAAAGATTTCTGTTTCTTTTTAATCAGTTTAAAAAAATCTTACTGACCCCAAACTTTTGAACAGTAATGTATATATGCACTTTAAAACTATAGCTACCATTCATTGTGGGAATTGTCAGAGAATGGTCTTACTTTTAACTATTCATTTATAGTCAACATCCTGCAACATCCTATCCATGTGCTATGGTGGTATATTTTCGCTCTCTCATTGTTTTTGTTCATGTATCAGGGAACTTCCTTTTATTTGTTTTCTCTGAAGTCATAGTGATTTAAACCCTTAGATTGTTCTTTACACTACCTAGGAAGTGTCAGTGAAGTACTTCTGATGTTTCACAAGACCGCAGTGTCTTGGTGTCAGTCCGTTCTCCTCATCGGTGAGTCACAACCCTCATTTGCTTTCGTAGCTGAATCATGGGTATTCACTGCGCGAGTTGGTTGCAGATGCTCCCTAATGGATAACAGAATTCCTAAAGACAGGAGTCGTGGTTTTATCTGAAAATACATCAGTGTGGTTGGATGTGACTCTTTGGCTATGTGAACCACAGTCTCCACGACCACTTTATTTACTAAAATCGAAGGTGATCTCAACATTTCAGAATACATCTGCGGCTGCGGGGTACTTCAATTCAAAATAACGAGGTGCTAATGATTGTGAACACGTGGCTCAGTGCGACTCCCGTCTGAAAAAACAAGGTCCTCTCACCCTCACGTTTTTTCAGATTCATTGCCGTTTCCGGCCTAGTGCACAGACTGCCTTTTGTTTAGCTGAAGGTCCTCGTACTGCACTGACATCATGTGCAACAACATCGTGTGGAGGCGTCCAGTCGTTTGCTGCACACAGTTCTGGCAGGCAAGTGAAGGGGAGTGTTCAAAGGAGCCTCAAACAAGCTTGTCCCATTCTGTAAACCATCGGATTAGAGAGCGCTCACAGCTGCATAGGTTCTTCTTTTAGTGTACAGCACCTCCCTTCACACTCTGTCACCACAGTCGTCATCCTCTGAGGATCTCACTCAGTGTGCAAGTTTGTTTGTCTTTAAGGGGAGTTGTTAAAGTACTTTTGTCAGATTTTTGTATTTCAATTGGAAGTTGAATTGGACCAAATGGACTTGTGGCCACAGTTATATGTCTATCATTAATAATGTTGATACTTACATTTTGTCATACATAGATATATATATATTTGTTTGACCCACCAGAGGGGTTCAAGCCTTAACTGGAGGTTCAGGCTTCCCAACCCCCAATAATTGCACCCTGATCTCAGTGAATTAGTCATATTTTCAGTATTTTAAGCACCTACTTGTATGTGTTCCCTACTATGTGAGTCACTATACCCTCATATTTAGTCTTAGAGCTCCCCTCTTCCCTCCTTCTGTCTCTCCACTTGGGGTTTGGTGGTTTCTGATGATCGGGATTTTTTGTACCCAGGCTGCTAGAGCCCTGTCTCTCGTTTTCTCTCTCCCCCTGCTCGAGTTCCTGGTGGTTTCTGTCAGATTTTTTGTATCCTGGATGCAGTTTGACCACATGTGCCGTCGGATTGACGGTAGATGTGAGTGTGCAGCCTCTGAAGTAAGCCTGCTGCACCACAGCTATGTGCTTCCACGTCTGCGCTTAAGTCTCTCGGGAAGTTAACTTCTCAAAGAACAGCTCTGTCAACAAAAATCACCGCTGTAACTGGAAGAAGTGACGAAATCCCTAAATATAGGTTGGTTTGTAAGGGCAGTGCTTCCACATTTCTAATATTCGGACTGGTTTTATTTCGTTGGCCGACTGTGACTGTGATGAGTTTTAGTAGAGTTGGAGTTTACTAGAGTCTGGTGAAGTCTTTTTATGATTTATTTTATCATAGTGTGCAAAAAAGATGTGCCAAAGAATATGCCAAAACAGTGGCAACCCACTGAGGCATGGTCTCTTACAAGACCCCCGAAGGTTTCCTGTGGTATCTGATGTTAGCAGCAGATCCTTTTAGTCCTGTAGGTTGCAAGGTCCCTATCGAATTTGTTGGTTCACACAGATGCTCAATTGGTTTGATATCTGGAGGCCAGGGTAACATCATGAGCTGTTTATAATGTTCCTCAAACCATTTCTGAACAATGTGTGCAGTGTGGCAGGGTGCATTATCCCAGTGAAAGAGGCCACTTTCACCAGGGAATGCTATTGTCATGAGTGGTTGTACCTGGTCTGCTACAATGTTTAGGTAGGTGTCATATTTACATCCAGATGAATGGCTGGACCCAGGGTTTCTCAACTGAACAGTGCTCAGAGCGTCCTACTCCATCAGCTTGAGTCATCCCACAGTGCATCCCAAGTACCATCACTTTCCCAGGAAAACAGCACACAGCCATCCACGTGATGTAAAAGAAAATGGGACTCATCGCACCTTCTTCCACTGCTCCAGGTTGTTGGCTCTTTCGATGGTATACAGGGTTCATTATTTGCACTCTGATTGGTCTGCTGCTACGCAGCCCCATATGCACTGTGTTGTTACATATTCCTCCCATAACCATCATTAAACTTTTGTGTGACTTGTGCCACGGTATACCTTATGTTGCCTCAGAACAAATAGAATGCCCTTCACTGGCCTCATGCATCAATGAGCATTGGTGCCCAACACCCTGCTACTGGCTTGTGGGTTGCCTCTGCTCGGACCACTGTTGGCTAATTCTTACCACTGCTGCCGTTTCAGAGGTTCTCTGACCTAGTTGCCTTGCCATAACAATTTGGCCCTTGTCAAAATTGCTCAGATCTTTATTCCTGCCCATTTCTTCTGCATCTATCATGATGACTATATATCAAGGAGGAAAAAAAACAAAAAAAAATCTTTCTCTCTCTCTCTCTATATATATATATATATATATATATATATATATAATGTATATATATATATATAATGTGTATATATATATATATATATATATATATAATGTATATATATGTATGTATATATATGTATGTGTGTGTGTGTGTAAATATGGCCCCACTAGTTTGATCATTTTTTGTGTGGATTTAAGATGGTTCTAAATTTTACTGGAACTCATATTCATGAATCAGGATTTCAGTCTTTTAAAGTGGCAAATACTTGCATATGCTCTGTTCGTAAATGAGCCCAAGGAGAAGAACAGTTGGTCTTGCTCAATATCACATGAGACATAACCTTTTCCAGTAAGAATTTGCTCACTGAATCTGGCCAGTAACTCCTCAACGGAGCCCGTGTTGTAGATCTACTTTTTTTCCCTCAAACAGTTTCCCTCATCTGCCACAGATGTGCCACGGAGGTTGAGGGCTTGAGTGGGTGAGAACTGACCCACAGCACTTGGAGGTGCGGATATACGGCTCTGAACTCCGTGCCATGGGCGGAAAGAGTCTTGGCATTCCTCTAGTGGGTGATAATGTAATGAAGTGAGGGGAGGGCTCTGGGAGTGAGATCTCTCTGGCCTCTGTCTTTCTGGCCTGTGCACTCCCTACTGCCTGAATAAACACAAATGCCAGGCTCAAACATATCTACTTAAATAAATATACAGACTGGTCTAGGACTTTCACCACAGATGCTGACCACCCTCTTTGAGGATCTCCATACATCAGCTGTTTAGACCCAATGTGTTCAAATTCAAAATTTTACTTCATATTTAAGTCAACGATTTATGACTTGTTTTTTTTTATCTTGTAGAACTTTTTTCAACTTCTACAATCAGTCTCCCTTAATATACACTATATTTTGCTGAACAATATACACTAAAAAAACTTATAGAAACAAAAGTTTTAAATGGTAATGTTTTTAAAGAAATTTCTTATGCTCACTGCAATTATTAGATCAAAAATACAGTATAAACAGTAAGTGTTTATATTTTAAATTAAAATGTTAAACTAAAGACTACTTAAAATATATTTAAAAAATGTATTTAAAAATTTAATATTATAATCAATGTTAAAAACAGTTGTGCTGCTTAATATTTTTGTGGAAAGTGATATATTTTATTCAGGATTCTTTTTGAATAATATTTAGAATAAGAGCATTGATTTCAAATAGAAACCGTTTTGTAACTTTATAGATGTCTTTACTGTCACTTTTGATCAATTCACTGATCAATTAAAATAAAAGTATTAATTTCTTTCAAAAACAACAAAAATTCTTACTGACACCAAACTTTTGAATGGTAGTATACATGAGGAGCTGGGTTTTTTTTGTCCAATGAGATTTTAATGTGGGCGGGGCTACATGCAGCAATGCTAGAGAAATAATAATCCAGACAAAATGTAGCATCACATGTTAATTAGATGGAAACAATTAAGCACTGTGTCCTGATCAAGTATTACAAAAAAGTGACAGTTAAATGGTGCAATCTGAGTTTTTTTGTACAGCAGGACATTTATGCAGGGATGTGCTGGGTAGCCCCGCCCACTTTCAAATCTCATTGGTCCAAAATCCCACTTTACATTAAACATACAATATGACACAATCAAATGACTTTGATTGTGTCATATTGTGCATCAGTTTCTAGTTCAGTTTGAACAAACAAACTGCTTTTTGCTAGAAATGGATTACCAAAAATTCATATTTGTATGTTTCAGCTTCACGGCTACATGGAGAGTGAGCCTTTGACCCTACAGCTGTTCATTGGGACGGCAGACGACCGCCTTCTACGGCCTCACGCCTTTTACCAGGTCCACCGTATTACCGGCAAGACGGTGTCCACACCAAGCCACGAGGTCATGCAGTCCAACACCAAAGTTCTTGAGATTCCTCTACTGCCCGAGAGCAACATGAGGGCCATGTGAGTACAAGTGTATATCTCGGAAAGACATTAAGAAAAAGAAAAGAAACATAGAAAAACATACAAGCCCTGTGGGGGAAATGTTTGTACCACATAATTCTGTGTATCCACACGCATCCTGTGCATATTTCCTGCAATAAACAACACTGAAAAAACCTTCCGTTTTACCGCCAATTCCCCTGTTGTGAAGGCAGTTGCTAAGCAGAAGTGTGTTTTTGTGTGCGCACGCTTTCTGCAGAGACCCAGCGCCGTGGGTTTCCCTTGTATGAGGTCCAGGGCTTGTGTTACAGGAGGCCTCTGGTCGCGTGGTGCCTGTAATGGTGCGCTGGGGTCTGTTCTGCATGCCAGGCGGTAGCGGTTTTACTAGCTCAGCGTTTTCTCCTCGCTCTATAATGGATGTAACACTTAACGTATACAAAAAAAACCCACACACCCCTCTGGAT
The DNA here is from genome assembly GCA_038088235.1 of Zacco platypus. Classification (NCBI taxonomy): domain Eukaryota; kingdom Metazoa; phylum Chordata; class Actinopteri; order Cypriniformes; family Xenocyprididae; genus Zacco; species Zacco platypus. Next base: position 9,498,519 of record CM076071.1, on the reverse strand, counting down.
CCTGTTTCAGAGCTTTCTGAGTAGTGTTCCCTCTTTGTCACGTTTCTGTAGTAAAGCCAAAAAATGGTTATGCCCCTGTGTCAGTGCAGTTTAGCCAATTTTAAACTCTTTAGTATTTCATTTCATATTTTCTTTTGATTGGAGAGAAAATGATATTTTTGTTTTGCATATAGAGTTTGGTTTGGGTACTATGCGTAGTGCTGAAAATGTGAGGTTGGAAACTCAACACAGACTTCACACTATTTAAAGCAGGTTTTTTCAACTTAAAATCAGAATAACAACTAGGACACAGTGTGCTCGTCCTCACCATGTACACATGGGAATGTTAATATCTGATGTTCCAGTATCTGTACTGTGTTGACAGATCACTCATACTCTGTGATTATTTCCCCAGTTTTTCAGACTTCCTGTTTTTGCCAAAAAGTAAGCTTTAAGGATATGTCACACAGATGAGTCTTAAAAAAGGGCTCTACATGTTTCTTCAATGAGATGCAAAACTAAAAGGCTTTAAATAAGTATTTACACACGTTGGCTTTCTGGTCTAGTTGGAGGATTTGTACGTTTAATGGAGAAAGCAAACTTTTCATGGATTTTTAACAACATCTCTGCCATGTCAGGAGCAGAAATTGGAAGGAAGAGAGAGAAGGGGCATTTATGCAGTGGAGAATAAGGCCAGATGTAATTTTGGCAGAAATGGTACAAAAAATTTCAGGCAATAATTTAAACATTAACTCTGTTCCAAGAAAATGTTTATTAAACAGCTGTCTAATGATATTAACCACACATTTTTGTACTTCTGAAAGGATTTGTTGAGTCTATTCCTCAAACATCACCGTTCTTTTTGTGCCACAGAATCGACTGCGCTGGAATTCTCAAGCTGCGTAACTCGGACATCGAGCTCCGGAAGGGCGAGACAGACATCGGACGGAAGAACACGCGTGTGAGGATGGTGTTCCGTGTCCACATCAACCAACCAAATGGGAGGACGGTGTCTTTACAGGTGGCATCTAACCCCATTGAGTGCTGTGAGTCATGCCACTAAATCTCACTAATTCTTTTTATTATTATTATTATTATTATTATGCTTTTTTTATCCAATGTGACTAACATTGCAATCAATCAAGGTATTATTTTTTCAGTTAAAGGCATAGTTCAACCAAAGATTAAAATTCTGTCATCATTTACTCACCCTCAATTTGTTCCAAACCTGTTTGAATTTCTATCTTCTGCTGAACAGTTGATGAACCCCATTGACTTCCATAGTATTTTTTCTCCATACTATGGAAGTCAGTTGGGTCCATCAACTGTTTGGTTACTTATAGCTTCAAAATATCTTCATTTGTGTTCAGCAGAAGAAAGAAACTTATACAGGTCTGGAACAAATTGAGGGTGAGTAAATAATGACAGCATTTTCATTTTTGGGCGAACTATCCCTTTAATGCATTCCAAGGGAAACAAACCCATGAACTTGCAAGTGATATCCTCTTACTGATAAGAACTCTGTAATTAGATGGATTGAATCAATAAATCAAAGACAGATTTTGCTCATTACAAATTTCATTACAAAGAGTTTTTTTCTCTCCTAATAATTGCTAGGGCCGATCAATTGCTATGAGGTACATGAGAATATCACATATCACTAGAAAATGAGCACAGCTCATAAAATGTGATTGATTGCTGGATTATTTACAATTGACAGAAGACAGATGAAGCATATATAAGAGGCCTGTCAGATGTACAATTTCAGAGCCTTTTAGAAAGTACAGTCTTAACTACTGTAGTGTAAATAGTTTGCAGTGTTCAGATATATGATATGATATATATCATATCATAATATATATACTATGGGGGGGGGGGGGGTGAACACAACGTCCACAATAATATTAATATTAGTTTTCAACACTGATAATAGTAAGAAATGTTTCTTGACCAAATCAACATATTCAAATGATTTCTGAAGGATCATGTGACACTGAAGACTGGAGTAATGATGCTGAAAATTCAGCTTTGCCATCACAGGAATAAATTACATTTTAAAATATATTCAAATATAAAATTTATTTTAAATGTTAATATTTCACAATATTACAGTTTTTGATCAAATTAATCCAACCCTGTCGAGCACAAGATATACATTTTTTATAGTTATACTGAGATTTAGCTCTTAACCCTACTGTTGTAGAAAGTACAGCTGTAAATATGTAGCGATTTGACTGGTTTTACACATGGTTTTACACATTTACATCTCTTTCCTCATATTCTTTCTGTCTCTTTGTCCTTCTTGCAGCCCAGCGCTCAGCACAGGAGCTGCCCCTCGTGGATAAACAGAGCATGGAAAGCTGTGCCGCCTCAGGGGGGGAACAGATGCTTCTCAGCGGGCACAACTTCCAGCCTGACTCCAAGGTGGTGTTTGTGGAGAGAGCACAAGGTAGGGAACACACTTGGATCTGTGATTGTTTGTGTGTGTGCGTGTGTGTGTATGTACTTGTTTTGACTATACTTGTGAGGACCAAATGTCCTCATATTGTGAAATACTTTCACAATCCATTAGTTAGGACATTGACTTAAAAGGGTTATAAATCAACCAAAAGATGTTTTTATTTAAATCTAGTGATGGTCATGTGTTTCTGTGATGGGTAGATTTAGGAGGAGGGGTTGAGTTAAGTGATAGAAAATATCATTGACCTGATACCTGTGTGTGTGTGTGTGTGATTTATGAGGACAAAACTTTGTATAATGACATGGGTATTACACTGGTGTTACATCGTAAACATGTTTTATGAGGACACTTCATGAGTCCTCATATTTAAAATAGCTTTAAAAACATACTAAACAATTTTATTAAAAATGTAAAAAATGCTGAATGTTTTCTGTGATTGGTAGGGTTAGTGTAGGAGGATAGAATGTACAGTTTGTACAGTATAAAAACCATTAGACCTATGGATTGTTCTCACTAAGATAGCATAACAAACGTGTGTGTGTGTGTTTGTGTGTGTGTGTGTGTGTGTTTGCGTGCTTGTGCACGTCTGTAAGAGAGAGCAATAGGAATTGTTTTGAAATGCCCTCTCCGTTGGGAGGTTTTTGAAGATAAATCTGTAGGGATAAAGGCTGAATGAATCCCAATTCACATACTTCCCATAAGTGCATGGAGATACGTAATGTGCTGACAATGGTAAATAACATAGTTTTAAGTATGATGTAAACCTGTACATGAGTATTGGTTTATAATTAGGCCCACAAGGAATCCCTGCATCATTTGCGAAGGAAATCTCCCACCCCTTGCATGTTAATTAAATATTTTTGCTTATTGATTGTGCTTTTAGTTACCAATAAATGTCTAGTACACATAACACTTCAGATTTCTTGCCTAAATTCAAAAACTGATTCTATCTGGGCCTGGTCATAATATAATGTTTCAATCCATTGCAAACCGATCCTCTTGCATAGTGTTAGGGGATTTGGACAATATTAGGCCAAAAAGCATGCGTGGGTGCCATCTGGACACTTTTAGCATGCTGTTTTCATGCACGATGATTCGGGATGGATACTCCTCTTGTGTACATAGAATGGATAGTAAGCATATTGGGAATGAGGCACTGCATAACTGCATTTAAAGTTTTATTCATTTAGTCATTTCTGGGCCACTTGCAACACCAAACCAAATCGAAAAAACTTCCCAATTTTCAGTCTCCTATCTTCCATTGTTTTAATGAGCAATTAATCCCGTCCTGAAATTATCTCATTTATTGAGCCAATATTGTGTCATTCTGCTCATTTTTATATTGTTGTGGGTCATTATTGCGCTTGTGTAAAATATAATTTAATTTTAAGCAGGTGTGAAGGCACACAAGTTAGCATAGATATAGTTCCACAAAATATTTTGTTTTTAAAATACTGTTTAAGAGAACATTATTTTTGAGCACCAAATCAGCATATTGGAATGATTTCTGAAGGATCGTGTGATTGAAAACTGGAGTAAAAACTGGAATGAAAATTCAGCTTTGCCATCACAGGAATGAATTACTTGTGTAAAATATATTCAATTAAAATAGAAAAGCAAATTGCAAAAACTTTCCAAAACCCGTTTGGTTGAACACTTGATCCCCTCCAAAATTATCCCATTGGTTTAGTTATAAACCAATGGGATATATTGTGTTGTGCTGCTCAAACAAACACATTTCAATTATTAAGATGCCACTAATGTAAGTTCCTGTCCGTAGTCCAGTGGAAGTAAAAGAATCCAGCATGGATATTTGCTTCCCTGGGCTTGATTCGGTAGGTTATCTCTCTGTTACCGTCATGGGGGTCAATGCTTATTCATAAGAGCTTTTAGGCTGTGAGGGGCCCCTAGAAACTGTTCAGTATATGTGTAAAAGTCCTGCTTTGTCCTTAAACTACTGTCTTCAGTAGTGTGTGTGTGTGTCTGTGCTTTCTCCAGAAAAACCCTCCTACCACTCCCTCCATCCCTCCTTCTTCCCCTCTCTGCCGTCAAAATATCTCTCCCTATGCCAGAGTGCCACATGTGGAGCACATTAATTCGCTGTATTTTTAACCCAACAGATTTACATTTCCAGAACTTTCCATTGCCTGTGCTGCCCAGGAATGGAGCCCAAATAGAGAGAGTGTGCAGTCTGGGCTGTCCCTTGTGTCTGGGCGTTTGTTTTGATTTTTTTTTGTCTGTCTTTATTCAGGTCTCTCTCTCTCTCTCTCTCTCTCTCTCTCTCTCTCTCTCTCTCTCTTTCCATATGGAAAATAGAAGCAGTAGCCCTTGACTGTTGATACCTGAGATTTACAAACAGTCATTTCCTTGATGAGTTTGTCAAAAATAAAAAAAAATAAAAAAGACAGGAGGTGCAGACAAGGCCAAGGCCGAGTTGTGTAAACACACTGGATATTTGGCAATCCGTAACACAAAGCTGAAGGAAATGGCCTCATTGTTTTACCTGTGAAGAGGGGAACTCTGGGAAATGAAGCTGCTGAAATGTGCAATAGTAGAATAATATTGATCCTCTCTGTACTCTTATAGCTACTAATTTACATATATATTTGTTGTTATATAACTTTATATATTAAATATTTAATATAATTATATTATGATTTTTATGTTGTTTTTGGGAACACTTTACAATAAGGTTCCATTTGTTACAACAAAAATACCTGCTGTGTTGCACAAATGTATTGCTCATTATCAGTTAACATTAGCAAATGGGACCTTATACATACACACACACTCACACACACACACACACAAACACACACACACACATTATATATATATATTAGCTGAAAGGTTTAAAGTTGGATGCATGGATAGACAAGACAGACCTATTAGATATATTATATATAATGTGTTTTGTTTTGTTGTTGTTATTTATAGATGGATGGATTGATGGATGGATGGATAAAGGTTGTTGTGGATTAATTAATGACTGAATATTTCTTTAGTTACAGCATCAATAACATGCTGTCAAACCCAGAGACATTTTTGGTTTGTGCACATATTTGCGTGGGTGTTTGTGCAAAGGAGAGAGAGATTGAGAGGGCATGTGTGTGCTTGCCGACAGAAGGGTGTGTGCTCTTGTTTTTGAGAAGGGTTTCCCCGTGTCTGGCATCCGATGTGGATTCTTGGGCACTCCTCACATGGAAACACCCCTGAGCCAGCCCACCGTTGGCATCAACAACCCCCCCCCCCATCTTTTCCACTATCATTTTTCATGAGCTTGGTCACATGCTCCTGCCTCTTTGCCTTTAACTTATTTCCCTGTATTTGCATTTACCATCATCTATAAAACTTTGGCTTCTTTAAAACTGAGGAACATTCAGTTTTTAGGAAGGGAATGAGGCGGTTCAGTCTTTGTATGGATTTTTTGTGTTAAGACATATTAGATTCTGGTATCATAATATTTAAATGGATAGTTCACCCATAAAATGTTGTCATTATTTACTAACCCTCATATTTTTATGAAGTTTGTATGACTTCTTACTTGAGAAACAAAAGGTCATTTTTTGAGAAAATATCCATATAATGCATGTGTATGAGGATCCAAAATGAAATATAAACCAGTGAAAAGGTCCAAACAACTAGTGTAATATATTTAAAGTTTTTTGAAGCCATACAATAGCAACTCGGAACGGACCAAAATCTAGAAGAGTGGCCAAGATATACTTCAACAAACCCCCATTGTGTTCCATGGAAGAAAGAAAGTCATACTTGTTGGGAACGACATGAGGGTGAATAAATGATGACAGAACTTTCATTTTTGGGTGAACTGTTCATTTAAACCATATTAGATTAATATTTTTGTTGATCAACATCACAACTGTCAATGAAAAGGTGTTGAAATGAATCTGAGGTCTGTAAGGGCTGTGCAGTCTCTCTCTCTGGATTCAGTCTCGAAGGGAAGGGTTGTTTTTGTTATGAGTAAAACGGGGGCTCCCACAACGTGACTCACACACAGGGAATCCCTCTGTCTCTCTCTCCCTCTTTCTGACCATTGCTTCCTCTCAGCTGCAACGTGACTTCACGGACTCTTTTCCCATTTGTTCTTGGAGCGCATCTTAAATGGAAAGACATAGACAGTAACTAATGTGCTAAAGGAGAGGAAAAATAGAGACTGAGAGAAAGAAAGAAGTTTAGGGAAATCATTTAAAACCGATTGGTAATACACCACTGAAGGTGTAAAACTGAATAATCGAATCGAGTTTCTAATAGAATAGAATTGAATAGAAATGTTTTTCAGACTTTGAATGTCAGTTTGACAAAGGCTTTGATTTCTGCAAATTTAAGTGAGATTTTAAGAATTTAAATGAAAGCTATGCAGGCCCGGTTCTATGGGGGTGCTACAGGGTGCTAACTAAGCTCCCTCAAATGCAAGCAAGAGCACCCTCAGTTGATACTGTGATAATATATTGGCGAAACAGATTTGGCAAACTCTCCATTGCATATTTGTGTTTGCACTCACCGCTCAACGCCAGCGTTTTTATTCAGTGCTGACTTCACAAAACCTCTCATTAACAAACAAAGTGTAGACACGATGTAAGTAAGAGATTTTTTTTGTGCATTGTTGGCAGCTTCATTGATTATAATGGAACTTTGTGAATTTGCTATGAACTGACAAAGCAATAGTGTTTTAGTGATTGTAAAGGGAGCAGTCTTAGCTCGCGTTTGAGGCTACAGCCTATATACTGGTAAATCCCTTGAATAAAATGATTGTTTTCATTCTGCTAAGAGTACCGACAAGCTGCAATGTTTCGGAAGTGACATCTACAAATGCCAGATTCACTCATGGGACAGAAATATGACACGTCAAAACAGTAATGCATTAAAGCAATGTAAAGGTAGAGTAATAGATTAATAGAAATTCAATTCCATTTATTGGTAAAAGTTATGACTGCTATGGTGGAGCCATTGCCTAGCATCTGCATTTACTAGAGCACCCTCAGTAATTTCAGAAGCACCCTCAGTGATTTGATTCTGGAACCGGGCCTGAAACTATGTGGTTGTTAGGGTGTTCTGTTTTAACTGCTTGGCAGTTGTTAGATGGATAGATGAATGGGTGCGTGGGTGGATAGATGGATGAATGGATTGGTGGATAGATGGATGGATGGATGGATGGGTAGATAGGTAGGTGGATTAGACACATTGTTAAAGTGTTGTTAGCCAGCTGCTAAAGCACTTGCTAGATATTTACTAAGGTGTTCCAGCTGGATGCTAGGGCATTATGGATAAATCAAACCAATAAAATAAAGGGCAATAGAATACAATAGAATAGAATAATACGATTTCACAATTAATGATGTCTTTAATGAAGTAGCTGCTTAGCTCCTGATCACTTGTCATTAAGACTTCAGTGCATGAGTGTACCGCAAGTGGCTTTGTACGAATGTGTCTGCTGAAATGATCTGGGCACCATCCACATCAGAGTCATCAGTGATTAATATGTGTATGTTACTAATTTGAGTTCACTGTCTAGTCTAAACATAATCAGACACCTCAAAGAAGTCTTCATTTTGGCAGACACTGATGACTAAAGATAAGACATCTCCTTTTCTTTCTCTGTAGACGTGGACAGAGAGGAAGAGGGAGAGAGAAGAATTGCTCAACTTTAAAGTTCTTTAAGTTGGCATCCTCAGATGCATATCAGGTTAATAGTGTTGGAGAGCTCACGGCGTTAGTGGTGGAGCAGCTTGTTGACTTTGTATGCAAATTTGTAACAACAGAACTTAATGATGTTTTTGTTATCTTTATTTGACACTGGTCAGGGCTGTGATCTATGGTGGTTCCATTTCGAATCGAAAATTTTTCCATTGACTGGAAAAGAGCTATGTGTTTGTGTATGAGTGCTTGGCCCAGATGTGTTACAGTTAATATGTGTGTGTGGGTGTTACGGAACAGTGGGGATTCCTAACAGAAGGGAAAATAGAGGGCAAAAAAAGAGCGAAAGAAAGAGGCAGACACAAAGAAACTCCCTCATGAGAGAGGAGCGTTTTCACATCTGGACTCACTGGACTTCACTGCCTGCTCAGCTGCAAAACCACTTAAAATTCTTTTTCCCCCCTTTCTGTGTGCATCGGTGTGGGAGTGCATATGATAATGCCTTCAGAGGTTGCATGGTCACATGCCAATGATTTGACCATGAGCATCTTATTCTTACCCATTAGATTAAGTTATCCAGGTATAGACCTGTGTGTGTGTGTGTATGAGTCAATCTTCATTAGAACAGTTAGTTGAAGTAGATCTGTCTGCAGTCATGGGTGGTTCCAGACAGCTCAGGTGAATATTGGTCTCGGCTTTTGTCCATAAAAAATTTTCTAAACCAAATTCTTGTTGCTTAATCATATGGTGAACAGTCAGATGGTAGTTTATACACATTTTAAGTGCATCACCCATTCTGTATGTTACACAAGTGTACTAATTTGAAGAGCCAGAGTTGGTTAACAGTAACTCCAAATTTCCACTAAAACTGCCACAGCTGCAACAAAATAATTAAAATTTACGACAAATCATTTAAAATCCACTTGCAGAATCTTTGTACATGTCCATATGCAGTATGATCAAGTATCTTGTGCGGCGCACGTAACATTATGAGAAGTGACGTACGGTAAACTGGTAACTGATGCCAGTGGTCGTGTCTGTTCGTGCAGTGGGAATTAGCCTTAAAGGGATAGTTAAATTAAAATTAAAATTATCCTATGATTTACTCACCCTCAGGCTATCCTATGTGTATATGACTATCTTCTTTTAGATTAACACAATCAGAGTTATAGAATAAAATATTCCTGCTCTTCCAAGCTTTATAGTGGTAGTGAATGGCGGTCCTGATTTTGAAGTCCAAAAAAGTGCATCCATTCATCATAAAAGGTATCCGCACGGTTCCAGGGGGTTAATAAAAGCTTTCTGAAGCGAAGCAATGGGTTTTTGTAAGAAAAATATCCATATTTAAATCTTTGTAAACTAAAATTACTAGTTTTCGGCAGATGGCCTACATAAACCAATTTACGGCAATAGAGTAATCTCTGACCTGACGCATTGACGAACGCGGAAGCGCAGAGTATAGAGCAAAACAAAACACCGGTCATGAATTATATGTCTAAAATGAGAATTTTTAAAAGAAATATTTGAGAATTTTGATATAAGAGAAGGAGCTTGAGTTTGTTGCCCAGCCCTATTTGTTTGATCTGCAAGAGGCGTCTAAGCTTACGCTACTCTTATATCCTACGTCATACATCATGTTTACTCTTTTGGCACAAGTCACCTTGCATTCGCCGTCTGCCAGAAGCTAGTTATTTTAGTATATAAAGTTGTAAATATGGATATTTTTCTTACAAGATCTTCACTTCAGAAGGCCTATATTAACCCCCTGAAGTCGTATGGGTTACTTTTATGATGGATGGATTCACTTTTTTGGACAGACAAAATCAGGAGTGTCATTCACCACCATTATTAAGCTTGGAAGAGCAAGGATATTTTTTTAATATAATTCAGATTGTGTCTGTCTGAAAGAAGATAGTCTTATACACTTAGGATGGCTTGAGGGTGAGTAAATCATGAGATCATTTTCATTTTTGGGTGAACTATCCCTTTAACTCACTCATGAGTTAGTGGTTTGAATTGGCCTCAGTCTGTCACTGAATTGTTCACTGCTTGCCACTAGTAAGTTACAACTGACTCCTTCACTGAACCCTGAGTCATTTGTACAGAAAGAAGCAGTGATTTTGAATAAAAGTGTTGAAGCAACAATTCAGGTACTCACTCATAAAGGCAGCCATTTGTCACTTATGGCATAACAATATAACTTGCAGAAAGATATTCTGATAATTAACTCAGCAACCTGTTATTTTTAAACAGTCTTTTCACTCAAAAGGGCTTTTCACACTGCGCTTAACACTGAGTCATCATCGCTCTAAACCGCATTTTCCAAACTTGAGTAAAGCAATATTTCACACTTGTAATTTAGAAGAGGGGTTTGCACTGCTTTATACCCCTGGTTACAGCTCTTGCGGTGACAAACTTGTACATTGTGAAGCAATGCGGTGTTAGAATGTGAGATGCAATAAACTAAAAGTGTGCCTCATATTTATGTATTTTGGACAGTCACAAAAACACTGTGCATTCTATAAACAGGAGCTTCAGTGTTTGAGAGAAAAAATGTCAAATGGCGACAGAAAACATGAAAATTGGACTGAAGAGACTTCAATTTCATTTTTACCTTTATAGTCCAAAAAGTCCTTTGAGTATGATAGTACAATCGGCAATATAAAATATGAGGATGCACAATGTGCATGCTTTTGTGTAAACATATTGTGTGCACCGTTCATCCAATCAATGACACTGACACAGCAAATATGCAAATAAGGTTAACACAGGTTTTAGGAATGTACAGTGTGAAATGTTAACCTCGGGTAAATAATGAATAATGTGAAATGTGAATCAAGATAACTCAAGATTCCATTTACCCGGGGTTTACAATGAGTCAGGGTTAACTATTTCAAGTGTGAAAATCCCTAAAGTATTTACAATTCATATTCTATTAATTATCGTCATATAGCCTAGAGAACTAATTCTAAACTATTTGGTATAGACTGGTGTAAAGTTCATGTAGCTTAAACCATCATAGTCATAGTCTCTTTATCAGAACACATGCACAGCAAGAAGAAATAATAATAAAAAAAGTAATTTATTGTAACAGGTTTTGTTTTGTTTTGATCACCTGGTAAAAATCTAAGGAGTTTTTTAAATCCCTAACCTTCTATATTAGCAATAGTAATAGTGCTGTTTGCCCTCACAAACACGTCTAATAATGTTGTTTGTTGCAAGTGGTTTCTATGGGTCTTCTGTGTGAGATGAGCTTGTCCTGGAGAAGCTTCGTGAATGAAAATCTCATGTGGGTGTCCGCCTTTCACACTTCAGAACAATAACCTCCGTGTGAAGGAGCCCTGAGGTTTGGCTCGTCCTCAACAACCCTCGGCAACAATGGTGCACTCTCACAAACAAACCAATCGTGGTCGCAAGCCTCAGGGAATCCCTGCATTGTGTCCTCATTAAGGAGAAACAAAAAAATATATATATTAGACATTTATAAACAGACCATCCACAACAATGGCCTGGCAGAATTTGACGTCTTTTATTGTCTTTCATTTAAACGCAATGAAAATGGATATTTTTCAAGCACATTGTAGTGTTTTAACGTGGCATAGAAGAGCAGCGCTACTTGCCTGAAGACTCCACAGCTGCTGTTCATTAGCACGTTCTGGAAAACTGGCTCGCTTGAGCATCTGCAATTAGGGTCATCCCAGCCTGAGCTCCCCTTTCTCTCTCGTGCCATACTCTGATCCCTTTTGCCCAGAGGAGGAGGGGGAGTCGCTCTCCGCTGCAGGAGGACAAGGGAGTCTATTCACAACGCTGTGGCGAGCAGGTCTGCATTGCCGCATCTGTGTGTGTTTACAGTACAACAGTCTGAGGGAGGCTTTTGGACGTGCACTACCACCACCCAGATCCCTGACTGCCTACTACCCTGACCGCCTGGGGTACTGAGATTTCTTTTTTGTGGCCCTCCCTAATCAACAACACAACAGAGCTTTTGATTCTGAACTGGGCTTTGGGGGAGTTTGACAAGTGCAAGCTGATCCAGAAACTTGGCTTCTGAAGTTAGCTTTTGAGTAGTATTCTTCTCTTTTAGAGGTCTTTGCTAAGACCTAATACTTAAAGGGATAGTGCACCTAAAAATCAAGCTGTGCTCACCGTCCTTCCAAACCTGTGACTTTCTTCTTCTTTTGTGGAACATAATAGAAGATATTTCATACAGTGAAAATCGTGCTGTCCACTGTTGTTTTAGACTGTGCTAAAGTTTGTCATGGACCCTGCGTAATATTCACAAAATTTTAATTTTTGTGTGAACTTTCCCTTTAAATTCCCCTTGAAAATAAAATTTAAGATTTGTAGCTTTTAGTATGGATATGTTAGCCTTACGGTTATGAAAACAATGACAACATTTGTATTTAGGAGTTACAAGCATTCAAAACTTCCACTAAAATGGATCACAGATTTTTATGACATCACCGCAGATCTCAGCTTCTCATCGAGTCTAGTGTCCAATCAAATGCTCTCTAGAATCTGAAGTCCCGCCCCCTCCTACACTATAAACAGACGCTGAAGCTGCGGCTGAAAATGGTCGTTTGTTCACACATTTACTAGTTTCTATATGGTGAATGGCTTTTAGATATATCCCACCCTGTCTTACTGTTTCATTGGAAATGACATCAACACAGTGAATAATGCTGCACGGTCCAAGGCACTTCAGTGGGCCTCGAAGTATTAAACTTCGACGTGTAGATCATTGTGAATCCTGTGGGTTTCTAAGAGGTCAGACTATTTTCACCTAGTGGACAAAAACTTGTGTGATTGAAGGCCATATCTAGGGGCCAGAATATCTTAAGCCAATTTCACACAAAGATTCCAGAAATACTCTGATAATGTGTCCCGGGATTTGTCCTAGGCACATTGCCAGTGATTTTCTGGAATCACATCCCGCAAAGATCCCGTAAAGACACGTGACTTCAGGATGGGACGTGTAATGTTTCGGCAGCGTCTTAAGTTTGCTTATGATCTACGATTTTTCTCTAGAAACAACGCTTGTGCAATTTTTTCCTGATTCGATCATAAACTAGTGGATCGCATACCGTTCCACTTAGCTGGAAAATGGTTTCAGCTTCAACGTCATCGCTACCGCACACCCCTTACAGCACTGATCCTGACTTTTGTTCACACGGGGCATGTTCCGGGACTTATCCCGACAATGTTACTAGGTCTGTGTTTGCTTTCAAACAGAAGGCACTCTAACAATTTTATGGCAATTTTCTGGGATCAGCACTCTGTGTGAAAGGGGCTATAGAGACTTGGGGGTGGGCTTTTTTGACTTGGATCAGTAATCAACCACTCTAGCAACCGCATAGCAATGTGCCGAAAACCACTCAGAACACATTAGCGATTACATAGCAACACCCTGGCATCTGTTAAATCCTAGCACAAAGTTTTATACGTATAAACACCACATGTAAAATCTCGTTAAAGTTTGATATTTGAAATATGTCAAGTTAACCTTGCCTCCTAAGTAAAGTAGTTCGGGATTTTTATTAGTAATGGTCTTGTTTGCTTCTCTCTGAGCAAGCAAGTCTGATATGATGTGGTCAAGGCAAGGCTCAGTCTTCGTCAGGAGAATTTTCTGAGCACCTCATCAAGATGAAGTACAGAATGTCCTCATCATTTCTTCAGCATAGTGAAAGTGGGCAGGTATTCCACTTACAATCAGAGTAGTGATGAGAGCTCTTATGACCACAGGCTCCACAGACCTGAACTTGTACTTAAGAACGTCCCACTGGAGGGACGGTTTTGAGAAAAGGTTTCACCTCCGCAGAGATGAGGAGAGTAAGAGAAAGCACAAAATGACCCTGTCCCAAATCCCAAATGCCACACTTCATATGCACTTACTGTCTTGTGGACTTTCAGTGGCTTACAATGCCAGCGTGGTCCCATACGAAGACCACAAGTGTTTAGGGTGGCATTTGCGACAGGGCCAATAAAGGGAGATAGAGAACAGTGACTAATCAATAATATCAATCATGATCCTAACAAATATTACAATGGATTATTATAGAAATGGCAAGGGAGTTTGTTATTAATTACTTATATTTGTCACCGAGCTTATTGCAGTGCATTCTGGGATTGTCCTCTCAGCGAAGGCCAAGCCATGCTGCCTTACTAATTGAATGAAATTAAAATTCATCAGTTGATTAGAAGTATTTCATATCTTGCGCAACAATGTGCCAATATAATGTATATAATGCTTGCTGTAAATTGTATTCTGTAAAGAAATGCGTAAAAAAAAATATATCATAAAAATAATCTAAATTTTACAATTTAATTTATTCATAAAAAATGTGTAATTATAAAAAATAATACTATATATTATTTTAGTAATGATAATACTGAATCTATTAATAAAAGTAAATATTAACATTGTAATATTTTTATACTTTATAGTTATTTAAAAAAAATTCTGACCATTTCTTGCATGCAGTATGTAGCACATGATTTCAACTTTAATTTTCACATAAACTCTACTTTTTTCTCCCAAAATAGTTGTTTCTAGCAAACCTGTACAGAACTGAGGTTGAGAGGAAAGTCTAAAGTAGAGATCTGAAAAAAATGACAGTATGACATATGCTGGTGTACCGCAGATCTTGCTCTCTCCCCATAATTCGGGGCCCCATCCAAGTGGTGATGTCATATATAAGAGTTTTGTATTAGGGGTGAAATAGTATCACTGATGGCTCTCTCAAGTCATTTTCTGTTTATTTTTTTTGGAAACATAATTTCTGTTTTTGTTCTTTCTTAGAAGTAGTGTATATGTCATTTAGCGAAAATGGAATTATAAAGTCTGTGTGAATGTTTATGTGCCACTTTGATGTGAAGTAAATTTGCTGTAGATAGGCAAATTTTAACCATAATATAGTTGGTAACTTCATGAAACCGATCTGAAAAAGAGCAGAAACAAAGGAGAGAGAGAGAAGGAGACAGTGGCAATGGAGGTTCCCTCTAGCATCGCATTACCTTCCAGCAGTAATGACAGACCGTTCCACCACATCACAGACCGCAGCGCGGCTAGCCAGGGATGCCCTCACTGTCTGCCCACGAAAACTAGACCCCACTGTCTAAGCTTTCTTTTAAAATGCAATCAAAATAGTCTCAGCATTCCATCTTTAAAGTCTGAATAATATGTCTGGAATAGTTTGAGAACCTCCAATGGAAAATTTCCCCCGATGCCAGATTCATCGCAATCAGACGTTACTACAGTATTGTTAGCGCACCTCTAAATCTGACTCTAGGTTATCCATTCGTTGCATATGCTGTTGAGTAACGTTATGAGAACTTGACAAGTCATTTGTCTTCAAATTTGACAAGCAATTTGTCTGACTTGAAGCTCGAGACCTCATATAAATATTTCACAGAGGTGAGAACAATACATTTGATCTTTCTCAGTGGTATAAATAAAGCACTCAATGTCTAGGAATACAGTCTTCAGGGTCTACTGGAGCATATTTGTCATAGAAAATTATCATGGAAAACCAATACAGTCTTTTCCACCGCATTCTGTTTAAACCCTGGAGCATCATCAATGTGAAATGTATGATAGCAATATGCAATTATGTAAAAATATGACAGCAGACAAGCCAATGGAAAGTTTAAAAAGATGCGTTGACTATTGTTCTAAATAATATCAGAAGAATTTCCTTTCTTCTGCTTTCCTGACTTTTGTTCTTTCTTAGACACAATCATGCTTTGTTTTCATGTGTGCGTCTGTGGTTTGCCCTAGTGGGTCGCTGCTGTGACCAAACTACCCTGCGGTTTTCTCTTGCTTTTACTGTCTAAGTAAAAACGTCTTTTCAGTGATGTCTTTACTAAAAATAGCAAATGAGACTCTAATATTTTGTTAGTCTTTTGTTCCCAAACGTTTGTGTGGGAAAGCCTGTTTGCGTCGAAAAACCGGAGGCAGAAAATAGTTAAATAAAACTTTTTATAATGAGGAGAGATTGCAGATCGAGAGAAAGGACAGATGAGAGTCTGTGACGCGTAAGCGCGCCTCACGCTCTTTAGCCAAACAGCCGCTGCTCATTATCTGAAGCAGAGTTTACCAGGCCTTTTATTGGACCCTTCAGACACTATTTGTCATGAGTTGCGAGATTCCACAAGGGGCTGATGTAAGCGACTCGTCCCCCCATAGCAAAAGCACGTCACACGCACACACTTCTTGGCTCTGGTAAGATCATTAGGATTGCATCAGCTCCCCATCTGCCCAAGCGGGTCAGATGCAGACAGGACATGATGTAATCTCAAGGCTGACTGCAGTATAGCGATTGCTCTCCAAAGACTTTTGGGATTTCTGTCTCTTTTATGTTATACTGAGGTTGTCTACGGCAGTGGGCCTCAACTGGTCTTGCCTCAGGACCCAGATGTCGCGTGGTGACTCAACACTCAACAATACCAAAATCATATTTTATTTTCTTTATTAATATGAACGTGCATTAGCAAAAAATGGTAACACTTAACATAAAGCCTTTATGTATAATGCAGTATTCATTATAATGTATTATATCCTTTCAAAAATATTTGTAACCAAAGTTAAATGGCCATATAATATTTGTAGATTCCTTGTTACATCTGAAATTGGTTGGCCGTCATGTGTTTTAATGCGTTATACTTTCTAAAGGTATGTTCAATGAATAGATAAGTCTTTTAATATATTATAACTGTGGTTACAATTATTCATAAGTAAATATGGTGCATTACAAGGCATAATTAATGCATTAAAAATACTTTTATAATGCATTATATATAAAAGCTGTAAAGTGTTACCAAATATGTTATTAGAAACTGAATAGGAGATCTATGGGGAAATATTCTGGTAGTATCAGCCATACTGAATATTGGCATATTAAGTGACACTACTCTGCACAAAAAATTCAGAAAAACAACTAAATGAATTTAATATAAGCTTTTTTTCATCCCTCTAAAATCTGATAAATCTATTTATTTATTTATTTATTTATACTAACTGTATGGTTATATAGTTCATGATATATAATACAACCCTATGTTTATGGGAAAAAAATTCCACTCAGTCATCCACTGTAACTGGTGATAAATTCTATTTTTTTTCTTTCTTTTTTTATTGCTTTGATCAGACATGATGATTTTAATATCAAAATTCATATTTTATTCTGAATTGATGTTCATTCTGTGGTGTATTCCCTCACATGTGTTAATAATATGCCATAAATTTCTGCTCTTTTTTAATTTATTTTTTGCAGATGGCCATCACATATGGGAAATGGAGGCCAAAGTCAACAGAGAATCCTCCAAATCTGTAAGTCTTGCATTTTACACAATTTCTTTTACACTTAAAAAAGGCAACATGATGAAATCTTGAAAATTTTCTTAATAAAAATATATAAGAACGTACATTAGTAGATAACAAAAAGAGTTTAAAATGAAGAAATGTTTGTTGTATAGTTGTGTTTGAGGTAAACAGGTTGTTTTTTGTGTGTAAAGCGGATATAATGTATGAGTGGAGCCCTACTCTCTTCTCTCGGGAGGAAACACACACACACACACACACACACACACACACAACACTTGAACACGCAAACCTGCTCCTTGTTTTCTCTATGGAAGATTCTTTCTGCGAGAGCTCAGGGACCACAGTTTAGACTCTGGGATTAGACTGTGTTTGTGTGTGAACACTGCACCTGCTCCCCTCACCACACACTCTAGTAAGGTAGCACATGTCTGTCCATAGAGCTCAGACTGTTGGATAAAACCCATTCTAAAGGTCTTAACTGTCAGTATTGTCCAGCTAAGAAACTCAGAGCTCTGGAATGTGATATAACGTTTTAATCAAAGCATTAAAGGGAAAACACACTAGCTATTTACCATTTTATTTGTAGTTTCTCGTAAAGAGAATGTATAATTGCGTGGTACTCTTTAATTACTTCTCGGCAGGACTTTCAAGTGAGAGTTTGGGTCCCGCTATCTAAAATTCCTTAAAATTTATGGCTGAATTTTAGTTGCTTCTGTCTGAGCTAATGTGTTCATAATAAAATGAAGAGAGCTCTATGGCTGTCATATATTTTTTTAGGATGAATTAATGTTTGTTTCTTCCCTGTTGGAGCCAAAAGCTCCCTGAAAGCTAGTCTTTGTCTGGTGTCTCTTGGTTCATAACTTTATGAGAGCCTCCACGCCTGGTTTCAATGCTCAGAGAGTGAATGGAGACCATCTGTTTGAATGGAGCATTAACGTATTAGACAATTTTTTTTACAAGGACGCCTTTGATTTCTGCCCCTCCCTGCCTGGCTGTGTGTGTATATGTATATTTATTTAATGTGAACCATTTTCTCACAGTCTAAACCACATGGCTCTTTTAGTTTTGGTAAGCTGGTTTGTGTCAACTGTCTTTTTTCACATTTTTGGAGCGTTTTTTAGGTTGCTTTGTCTTTTCACAAATCGGCAAATCCAAAATATAAAGCGTGGTTTTCTTTAATGTTACATTACTTTTTATTTTTTGAAATAGTTTCTAGAATGTGGTGTTTGTAAATAAGGAGCAGAGCTTGACTTTGGAAAATGAATTACAGAAAATGACTTGAAGTTGTCAGCCACATAACTATAGTATCACATAATTTTTGCAAAATAGCATTCCTCGTCTCAGTTCTGATATGTAATCACCAGTTTTCACCATCCAATCCTTTTTGATTTCATGATTTATTTCCTCAAAAATGCATATTATTTTATTTGAATAAAATAACATTGGAATGTTTTTCTAGGTCTTTACTGTCACTTTTGATACATTTTGTGCTACCTTGCTCAATAAAACTATTAATTTCTTTAAAAAAAAATAATACTGACCCCTAACTTTTGAACGGTAGTGTACATGTGCACTAACTTTTTTTTTAAATCATGATTTAAGCTAAAGAAAGAAAACATGAGACATTTTTGAGATTTTGTTACTGCTTTGATGCATGTTACTGAAATGTCATCTTAACAATCCGTTTGGGAGATTTCAGTCTTTTTCAAGTATGAACTGAATGCCTTTTACCTTCATACAAGATTACTGCTTGGGAGCGTAACCAAGATTAGGTTGCCAAATGACCTGAACTGCCACAGAATATGTTTTTCAGTCAGAAATACAAAAGTAAAATGGGTTGTCAATGACAATTCATGTTGAATTTATTTGATAAATCTGTTTGTCGTTGGTGTTTCAACACTGTTTGGTACATTTTTACTGAAGTAAATCTGAATTTTTGCAAAGTAGAGTTGGAGTTTGCTGTAGGCCAAGCATCCAGAGCACAGCTGCAGATCAGACAAATAGATGAAATTCTCTCAAACACATTGTGCTTGGTCTGGCATTGCTCTGCGGCTAAGGCGATGTGCTAATATAAATAGTCTGGGAGCTCACCTGCACATGGTTCTGAAACCTGCAAGAAGACTGATGACTTCCTCTCTGGCTACTGTACAGCACTTCCATCAATTTCTTCTCAGCCACACAGGGTTCATCTCAGGGTGGAGGAAAAGAGGTTGGGGGGGAGATAGACAGTTTGACACTCCCAGCACCTTTCTCATACTGTAGTTATAATCGCAGACAGCTCAGCGGTCAAAAGTTCAGTGGTGTCTGGAGACAGAGAGGGGAGACGCGCAGGGGAAATAAACTGTCTGGACGGAGTCCCCGGACACTCTCTCATTCAGGGTGAGAAGCGCAAAAAATAACACCGTCTGCTGCATGCAGTTTGGTTTGTCTGAACCTCATCTGCTCTGAGCTCACAAAGCCACAATCACTGTGCGGCTGTTGGACGCTGCTCATGGTGTGAGGTTGAATAACGGAGATGGCGCTGTTAAGGTTTTTGCTATCCAGAAATCTTTTTTTTTTTTTTTTTTATGCCTGATGAAACTGTTCCAAGTGATTATAGGTGAAGTGTGAAAATGCTTTTTATTTTTAATATTTATTAAATATAATAAATATTCAAATAGAACCCGAAGTAACCCAGACAGTGGCTTTTTGGTGTTATAAAAACACGTTTTTTTCGATGTTGCAGCCCAGCACTGCAACATCAACTGACTGAAATTATGTTCATATATCGAATTTCAGGTGGCTTTGCTTGTGGATGTCCCATCATATCGGAACCAAAGAATAGCCAACCCAGTTCAAGTGAATTTCTACGTGTGCAATGGCAAGCGGAAGAGAAGCCAGTACCAGCGTTTCACATACCTGCCCACAAACGGTAAAAAAAAAAAAAAAAAATAGCATCTCTCCCCTTTATTCACACACGTTTCTTTTTCCAATCTGTGACTGAATTAATTCAGAAGAAATTCTGAAGCCTTTTTTAGTGGATGGAATTGTGGCTAGTTTTTTTCTTTGTTAAAAGCATTTCCATAAAATTTGTTCTTTTCCATACCTGCTCCGGGAGCAGTGGAAGGGCAGTGACAGGGTGGGGTCCAGTATGTGAATGCTATTATTCAAATCCAGACTGGTTGCCAGGTGAAATAAAAAAATGACTTGACATGTGAAAAGTCCTAACCACCGCTAATTCCCTCCGGCCCAGTGTGCGTAACCAGTGGGTGGTTCAAAGGCTTTAGTCAGACCTAGCTTGTCCCAGCCCTGTCTCCTGAAGTGTGGGCACTGCAACTGTAGGCCGTCCCACTCACACTGCAGTACTGTCTTTTTTTAGACTGGACGCTGATGCAGGGAATCTGTCCAGCACATTTTATGAATAATTGTCTTTTAGAGCAGATGTTTTCAGGCCAAAGACCCCTAAAATATTTTTTTTTTTAAAAAACAAACTATTATTGAATCCTTTTTTAAATTATTATTGATGTGCAAGTCATATACTTGTACATTAAATATTAATTGTATTGATGTGTAGAGTCATATATTTGTACATACAATTGTAATGTACGTTCCTAAAATATACTTTATACATTTAATTGTGGGATGAACAATGAAACATTTACCAAAACTTTAACTAACATTTGAATTGTTTCACAAAAATTGAAACAATTAAAATATTAGTCTATCACATAAATACACACATACAATAGTGAAGTAAAGCAGTATAAACCTATACATAACTAACCCACTGAGATATATATATACATATACAGTGTATTGCATTTTATAATAGGACTTACATTAAGTGTGAAGATAACACTTTTTTATTCTGATCATGATGAGAAGATTTTTAGACATCCATTTATCTAATTCTATTTTAAAGAAGAAGAAAAATAACCCTGAGTATGTGTATTTGCTTTCATTTCATATTAACTTAGAATGACAAATGGCTCCTCATGAGTATAATGAGTCGATAAGCTTCAATAGGAGGTGTTAAAAATCTGAATCATCGGAGATGGCTTTGGTGGTTAAAAATTAGTCGGAGTGACAGATATCTGCCTGCCTGTATAGTCATGTGCTAGAAGCCTCATTTCCCCTTTCAGGGCTTAAAATAGATGTCTAGGCTCTATTTTAAACCTGCGGTTGATCAGAGCGGCACAGAGAGTTCCCCTTTCTCTCTGTATTGTTGATAGAATGCAGAATAAAACTTCAGGGCTTCTGCAGAGGCATGTTGGCGTGAGGGATGTCTCATCGCCGAAGAAAAATAAACTGCTGCTGACAGTCTGTTGAGAAATACAGCCAGAAGTTAAAAGGTGAAATGTAACGTCATGAGGATGAAAAGTTTGTCAACAACGGATGAATTCTCCCCAGTAGCTCAACATCTGTTCACCAGAATCAAATACACCAAGAAACACCAATGAGGTAGTGTTTAGTTGTAGTTTCAGCCAGTCATTATCAGGCTTTTTAATGCTTGCGAAGAATTGGATGTTTAGAACAAAAAGACTGATGATTTTGTGAAATTGCATGAAAAATGGCTTATATTTATTTATTTCATGGTACTGGAATATTCGATTCTGATTAGTCAATCGCGCCATCCAGCGTTATGTTATTCCCCGATATCAACCGCTGCAAACGGATAACACAGGCTCATCTGGTTAACTGAAGTCTACAGCACTATACACTTAGGTTTTTCATCATCAAAGTTTTGCGTTTGGTGAGCTAATAAAATAGAATAAATCAGATTAAAACCCCTTTAGGCTGATCACCATGTCGGGGTTTATTCTTAGATAACAACTGGCTGGCTTTACATTATCCCTTACATAACAGTAATGATTTGATGTTTGCTAGTCATAGAAGATGGTGTTGGGGAGGGACATTCTCATTCTAGAGATCATCTGATTGGGCAAAAGTAGGTCATCAATATTTTGGGGGTTTTTTTCCTGGAAGAAAAAGAATTAAAATAAACTTGGTATAATTCTGGTATAAGTTAATTTTGTCATGAGCATACACAGATATGTCTCAGAAGTCAAACGACATTAACTGAAAGTATACCACACTGTATATAAAATGTCTATAAAGACACCTTTGCTACTGTTAAAAATATATATGTTAAAAATGGGCATCCTCACTGCTAGTTTGAACTCCATGCACTCGATATGGAGGATCTGCTGATCTGTTTCTAATCCAGTCTCAGTCCAATTCTTAGCAATTTGGCTCCTTTAAACATGAGATCCCATCTTAAAATGACACTGAATTGATTTTTTTTTTTGTAAAGCAGTGGATGTGAAACTACTGTAGCAGTAAAATATTTCATAATGCACGCTTATATGGTATTAGCACTATGGGCAGATCCAAAAAAAATAGCCCTTTTATTTTCGAAAGCAGCTGGAAGGCTCTTGTGGTGATGATTCATCCCTTTTTTCCCTCTTTCTTTAAATATTTTCAGTTGGGCGGGAGCGCGTAGCCTCAGACACATAGTCTCATTGATGAGAATGTTTGTTTCGCTGTGGGTATCCTAGCCACAAACCCACTCACTCGCGCTAGCTCGCATAAAGTCACATGAACCCGGAACGTGTGTTTATTCGTTTTTCTCCTTTCCCCCGTTTTCTTCATCTGATTTTCTCTTTGCTCTCTTTTCCTCTTTGCCTCCCCAGTTCCAACCATAAAAACAGAGCCGCGCGACGACTACGACCTCCCCCAGGTATGTGCGCCGCTCCATCCTGTTGGGTTGGCGCTGCATCCAAAGCCCTACTACAGCCCCCCTGCAATGACCCCCATGATGCCCTCAGAACTAAGGCCCTGTGTGGCGGGCTCATTCGCATCGAGCCCTCAGAGACTTGCGGCAAAGCCCACCTCCCTGTCCTGCTCATCCTCCCCCAGCACCAGCCCCAAACTACAGGATCTTTCCCCACCTCACATCTCCACTAAGTGCCTATCAGCGGGATCAAACTTGGGCCCTCAGTCTCCTACAATCCCACACGTCTCCACCATCCAGCCCACACCCGGACGCTACCCACAGTCCATCCTCTACCCAACAGGAAGCGCCGCATCCTCTCCAGGGTCCCATCCTTCCACCCCAAACTCCGCACCAGAACTCCCCTTCACTCCCAGCCACAGTCTGACCCAATCACAGGCCACCAGTGAGGCCTCTGTGTTAGCGGCTCAGATAACCAAAGGACCGGTGAGGAGCGGGTCCTCCCCCCTCCTACAGGAGGAGGAAGATGCCCCCGCCATGCTGGCTGTCAGCATCAAGCAGGAACCACAGGAACTTGATCAAATGTACCTAGATGATGGTAAGTGACAGCACAATATTCAAGCGAAATATAGTGACCGTGTGCATCGTAGTCTGGTGATGTAATGCCCAACAGATGTTTCTAATTGCTTGATGTTTTTGCCTGAGTGCTCCCTCACCAAATTAAGACCGTTAAGGTCCAGCGCTAACCGTACTGCCACAACGACAGCGGCCCTGTTCCATGATGTTTAATATATCGAGAAAGCAAGTTAAATTAACTGGAAAGTTAATGAATGACTTCATCGGTTTCCCTTCAACTTTTGTGTTAAATTTTAAGCATCTGTGGAAGAAACATTCAACAGATGGAAGAATTTTAATATTGGATCTGTCTATTAAATCATAAAAGCTAATAGATAATGGTTTTCTAGTCATATAGCCAACCTTTGACTAAATGGCGAAAGGTCTGATCTGCATCACCGCTTGTTCTGGCCCAGAGCCAACTTAGACAGAAAGATACTGTCTGAATGACATACAGTTCAACAATGATAGGCCGCTATGGAAAAACATAAACAAAACAACAGTCTCTGAGAACAGTTTTACAAAAATTGGTGAAAAATGTGCATCGAATATTTGTTTGTAAAAATAATGTATTTTTTTCATAGAGAAAAATACAAAAAAAGCATCAAACAAATATAGAAAAGGAATACACTAACATTCAAAAGTTTGGGGTTGGTAAGATTTTTAAATGTTTTTTTAAAAAGGCTTTATGCACACCCGAAGCTGCATTTGCTTTATTTGATTAAAAATACAGTAAAAAGGTAATTTTGTGTAATATTATTACAATATAAAATAATTATTTTTCATTTAATATATTTTAAAATTTTAATTGTGCCGTGTAAATAGCAAGAAAAAAATCTATTTTTATATCTTTGCATTATTTTATCTGAAATTCTTTATAGCCATGATCTAACAAAGACTTCTTACATTTAAATCCTACTTGGATTGCCTTTATTAAATTGATTGTCCCTTATCCAAAATACACCAGTAAGTACAACATGATACCTAAGTGGCACCCTTTGCATACTATGCTTTTATTTATCCTGGCAAACTTTGGCAAATCCAGTGTACATTTCATCCTTATAAACGCCAATTTTTTCCCAGGCCGACTGATTTAAAAAACTCTTTGTGTCCTGACTCCGGAAAGTTGTGTAAAGTCAGCCAATCAGATTAGAGCTTGCCAGATTGAGAAAGTACCGTCCATTTTTGTGTGTAAAATGCATCAGGCGATCTCTGGCCATTCAGACATTAAGACTAATGGCTCTCTAGTGTATTTGCAGAGACTCAAACCTCAGTGGTTATGAAAAGAACTGCTGAAACATCACATGGTGTTTCAAGCCCAACAGGAGGTCACTTTGAAGCGCTGTCATTTAGTTTGTATCGCGGTGATACACAAATAGTCTGGACACCATCCACCCAACATGTGACAGGCCATCAGAATTTCTCAAACCCTGTGTCCTCCTTGGGCTTCCTTCCTTCTGCCCTAAGAACACTATTGTATATGTAAAACTCCTATATGCTAATTTAGTGAAGGAAATTGTCTTAAATCATTCTTTAGACAACAAACATCATGCTAGCGATCTAAGTCCCTTCCTTGGAGTTTAAGATGTCGGATAGTGGATTACAGATGCCATAGTGGTTTCCTTAGGTTCCAGGCAAGGCTTAAGTCTTCATACATTCGAGCAGTTGAAATATAGTCCACACCACTCAAACTAAGCGGAAACATGAACAGTTATGCATGGAGTAAGAGCGGGATTTTTTATGGGTTTGCGTGTCAAAATTATTACCTGTCATTTCTCCCCTGGCAAAATATAACACGTTTTAGCGAGCACTAACACGGCTCCCTGTGTCATTATAAGTTCGGATTGCATTTCTTCTAGATTGCAGCTTTAATGGACTCTGTCAGGTGTGGCATTCAGGGAGCTTGTCAACCACTCTCATTAATTTGATTTGAAACAGAGGCACTTTTCTACAAGCACAAATCCATCGTCCGTCATGCACGGCTGTCAATATATCTAGTATTGAGGTTTTCGGAGGCTTTAGTTGTCTTATTATCATTGAAGATGTTCTTCTTATTATGTACAGTACTTGAATAAATTGACGGTGTGATGAAGGTACTTTTAAACTTCACAACCTACCACTTATCCAATACTTCAGTCTTCATTTACTGTTCACTCTTTCCTCTGATATGGTCCTTCTGTTGTTTTCCTTTGCTTCTTTGAGGAGGGGTTACAAAACCTTTTACTCATGGAAACTCTTACAAAAGCTGGCTGCGAGCCTGGCTCCTGGCCTTCACCAGCCGTAAGCTTTGAGGGGCCTCACTGCAATAAAGCACACTGACTTGGCCGCTGCCGACGCAAGCCTGTGGCTTGAGCGCTGCCAGGAAGAGTGATCCAGCTCGGGCCGAGCCAAAGCAGTAGATCCTGCCGTAAAGGAGGGGGTCACTACGGGAACCGCTCCACACCACGTGACCACGAGCTGGGTTCCCCATAAGAAACCACAACAAACTTTCCAATTCAGCCTGTGGGGCTGTTAAGAATTGTATGTAGGAGACTAGGAGTGGTGAGCAGTTTGAACATTCAGAGCATTGAGCAAGTACAATGAGGAATTGTGAAACGTGTTTATGCAAGAATTTAGAATTAAAAAAATTTTCACCCAATACACTGTTCATTTATGACTATAAATAACAAATGTTTCCCATAAAGTGATAAGCATCCTGTTTATGAATTCTTAAAGAGTCTTGACCAGTGATTGAAGTAATAGTTGACCCAAAAAATGAACCGTGTTGTTCCAAACCTGCATGACTTATTTCTTTTGTGGAACACTAAATAAGATAATTTAGATAATATACAATGACAGTCAATGCGGTCCAAAACAACACCCATTTCACTCAATGTATGAGCCTGTCACCTGAGAATATTTTCCACAAAAGTAAATTATGACAGAATTTTAATTATACAGGCAAACTATCACTTTAAATAATGTAATTTGTTGGGTGGTTACATAACAGTTTAAATAGAAGAGATTGGCTAGATATTAGTAGACACCTCCAAGTCGATGACTAATGGTATCGTAATTTTGCTAATATTGTAGCAAAGGCCAAATACAGCTTGTGGTCTAGTACCTGGTCAAGCTAACATAGTTTTTGAGGAAGATATACCCTCGTGAGTCAATTATGAGGCCGGTTATTGCGTAGATGAAAAATCCCATTGTGATTGTGATCCTGACCTGAGGTCTGTTTTTCTTGTCTTCTGCTGATTAAAACAATTAGGACTACTGGGAGTTTTGACGCTTGTGGACCCCTTAATGAGGCTAACAGTGCTGGTGGGATAA
Source organism: Zacco platypus (assembly GCA_038088235.1). Taxonomy (NCBI): domain Eukaryota; kingdom Metazoa; phylum Chordata; class Actinopteri; order Cypriniformes; family Xenocyprididae; genus Zacco; species Zacco platypus. The sequence goes on along the minus strand of CM076071.1, from coordinate 9,471,462 downwards.
TTGTTTGGTAGTTCCTTGTTCCCCCATTGTTTCCTGAAGGTAGCAAGCCAGGTCTCTGGGCTCTATCACACGGATCCAGCTGTTGCTTATCCTGGTCCAGCAGGAAACAGGTTCTTGGGTTACCTCACATCCACATATTCACTTCCCAGTCAGTCACAGCAGCAATCCCAGTTTTAATACAATTATTATAAAACATTTATACAAGACCTTTATATCATAGTTCAAGATTTGTCAAAATAAATAGTACATGTACAAAAATAAATCTAAAAAATAATTATTTTTTTGTTTATGAACTAATGGAAGGCCTTCATTTCTTACTTTAGTCAGAAAGATTTGTTGCTAATTGGTTGCTAAACCGGTCATTGGCTGTAATCAGGAAGAATTCTGAACTGTTTATTTAAATCTCAGAGCCACTAAATGGAATGGAATGTGGAATGAACCTCGGATGGCTTATGCTACACTTTCCTCAGCCAGTCTGATCTGAATTATTTTGTTTTAAATATGTAGACATTGACATTTATACACTTTAACAGACACTTTTATCCAAAGCAAATTACATGGTTGAAGCTACTGTATACATTTTATCAGTTCATGCCAGTGTTATTTTAGCATTGTTCATATATTATTTATATTATAGTTTTTATTAATATTTTTAATTCGGGCCTGAGCACCGATGGTGTGGACCATATTGCAATGCTCAGTCAATTCTTCTTCTTCTCTGAAATGAATGGCATTTTTTAGGGCCTAAACATGCTCGAAAACTCATGAAACTTTTCACGTGTCAGAAGTGGTGAAAATTTACATCTGATATGTTTCAGAATTAGTTCTGGCCAAATGGATCAATAGCGCCACTTACAAAAATTAAATTAAGCGCCTTTCATGCTACGTTTCACGTACAAGTATGAAATTTGGTAGACACATATTTGGTAACACCCCTGGTACCAACAAAAAAGTCTCTTGGAGCAAAATCTAAAACCCACGGGGTAGACATTTTGAATTTTCTCTGCAAAATGTTTGCAGTTTTTGCCATGTCCAGATGTTGTACTTTAACAAAATCCTTCCACAGATTTTATCAGATCTAATATAAAGGCCTTTGTGATGTTAAATTGCGGAGAGCTTGAGTTTTCGTTGAACGGCGTGTCCGATGTTTCACCATGAAAATGGAAGCTGTTGTAACTCAGACTTACAATGTCCAGACTGCCCCAAACTTCACATGTTTGTGAAGAGTCCTGCCCTGAGCACATCTACATGACAATATTCTGTTATAGTAATAGCGCCACCCACTGGCAGCAGGAAGTGACGTGTTTAACACTATGATGCACTACTAGCAACATACTAAAATATGCAATTGAATACTAAACATGCTAGAAATATTCTAAAACATGAGTGCTAAAGCATGCTATTATCGTCAAGAAACAGGAAGTTGTTGTAACTCAAGCATACAATGTCCAATCTGCCTCAAACTTCACATGTTTGATAAGTGCCCTGGCCTGAAGACATCTACATGAAAAAAAATGAGTTATAGTCATATCACCACCAGCTGCAAGCAGGAAGTGTGGCAAATGACTGATGTAGTCCTACTATATTTATATACTTAAAGGGATAGTTCACCCAAAAATGAAAATTATCCCATGATTTCCACCCTCAAGCCATCCTAGGTGTATATGACCATCTTCTTTCAGGTGACTATCATCTTCCTCTTTGGAGCACTATGGATATTTTTAAATATATCTCCGATGGTGTTCGTCTGAAAGAAGATGGTCATATACACCTTGAGGGTGAGTAAATCATGGGCTAACTTTAATTTTTTGGGTGAAGTAACCCTTTAAATGCATTTTGCCCACCGTGTTCTGTTTTCCTAAAGCCACCAGGTGGTGGTGGCACGGGTGCGAATTCCCTTTCATTGCTAATTATCTTTTATTTTTATATTTTCAGCTTTCTATTAACAATGGGTTAACTATTTTATTAACAACTATAATTGTAACTGTACGTTCTTTTATCTAATATTTATGTTTTATTTTATTTCAGCTGAGAATTCTTTTTGAAAAATATGTTTACGTTTTAACGATAATAACCCTGGTTCATGCATTTTGGCATTGTTAGCACCTACTGTTTGAGCTATTGTTTTAAAAATGCTCTACTGTTTTAGCATGTTATTGAACTGGAAATGGCATCTAATGCCCAGATTTCTTTTTCCATACAGAGGGCTAATATAAACCTGGCTGGCTAATGCATCGATTCATGAGCACCGTCTCTGTCGCACTCTATATACTCATGTTCACTCTGAATCATTTATCACGTGCTGAAATACCTCTCTACTCATGCTAAGCTTATCGGGTTATGAGACTTAATGGTAAGTCTCGGCTATTCTTTGCCAACTCAAACAGCACCAGACTGAAATCAAAAACACTTGTTAGTTTGGTATGAAGCCCTAAGTAGCATCTCATATTGCAGCTTTATTATAGTGTATCCAGTCACTTATCACTTGAAGTCCTTTCATTAGACTCCTCATTCGAAATGTGGCAGCAAATTGAGATGTATCCTATGGCAACTGCCAACAGTTTTCTTTTCAAGCCAACAGTGTACAAAAGCAGCATCGCAGTACATGAGTCACTAGCTGCTATCCTTAGCCAAAACCCCAAACCAAAATTGTTGACCAACAGAGACTTGAAAACAATCAAAGTTTCCTTGGTCTTTTCAAAATGTTAGTGCATGTGTCAACACCTACTGAGGCTGTCTTTATTTACCATGAGCACTCAGAACAAGATGAAACCTCTTCAAATGTAAGTTGTCATCTTGGCTCAAAATAACAGCATCCTTTGAGTCTCTCGCTCAACATAAATATCTCGATTGCTTTGGATATTTTCACGTTTTTCTTTTGTACTCTATTCTGTGGCTTGTTCTCCCAAGCATAAGTTCACAAGAAATCTCTGTCTCCTGTTATTCATGCCAAGGAGTCACACAGTTCAAACGGATTTGGATGATCAGGTCAATGTAAGGTGAAACCTCAAGGGAGCTGTAAACATAGGCAAAGTTATGCTGCTTGCACTGAATCTGGTGCAATTCGAACACGTGGCGAATACCGAAAGTGTTAGTAGACACTTTGTCATCACAGAAAAGGTAAAATAGGTCTAGTTAGATCTCACGGTAACATTTAATTTAATTACCAATATTAACAAACTGCTTATTAGCAGTCATATTACTAGGATGTTGACTGTTTATTAGTTCTTATAAAGAACATATTAATGCCTTATTCTGCATGATCTTATTCTACATCCCTTAATCCTACCAATACCTAAACTTAACAACTGCCTTGGTAACTATTAATAAGCAGTAATTAGGAGTTTGAGGCAAAAGTCATAGTTAATAGTGACAATTTTTGAACACATATATATATATATATATATATATATATATATATATATATATATGTATATATATATGTGTATATGTTCAAAAATTTGGGGTCAGTAAGATTTTTTTTGGTTTTGAAAGAAGTCTCTTATGCTCACCACAGCTGCAAAAACAGTATATTAGCAAATCAGCATATTCTAAAGGATCATGTGACCCTGAAGACAGTAATGATGCAGAAAATTCATCTTTACCAGCACGTGAATAAATAACATTTTCAAAATATATTAAAACAGTTATTTTTAAATGGCAATAATGTTTCACAATATTACTGTTTTTTTGTTGTTGTTGTTTGTAGTGCTCTGGTTTGGACGTTTTCTCCATTTTTACCCTTAACACATTTGTCTGTTCCTTCAACTCATTCAGTAGTCTTTTGAATCGAAAAGATGCTTTCGCTAGCGTCCCGCTCACCATAAAACTTTATTGCACGTGTGCAGTCGTGCAGATATTTCTTCCCAACCTCCTCTGTTTTGACAGTTGGGAACCTAGTGATTCAAGAGACCTGTGTTTTAATGTCCAAACTCCCATGGCAGTTGTCAGTGCTCGCCAAATTTTTCACGAAGATATATTGGCGTAATTTACTCCCAACTGTCAAAGGTCCCTAATTGTTTCAGTATGGAGTGGTGTTTGTGTGGCACGTCCATGTGTGATTTTTCTCCCCATAATTCAACCATCTCATTGATTCATTTCCTGTTCACATATTAGTGCTATTCAATCAGAACGCTACTGGCAGTAGCATATCATATGGGCTTATGCCCAAGGATATATGAAATCTTAAGGGATTTTAATATTTATATGGCTGTGAATATTCCTCCAGGTTTAACGGCTTCAGTTTCAGTATATCAGTGGTTAAAGTTCTGATATTTTGAATATCAGGGGTGAATTTAAGTGTAGATTTTGGTGTTTTGTCAGCTGACTATTCCTAATTTTTCTTTGGCATGTTGTTGATGGTGTAAGGTGTTTCCGAGGCATAGTTCTTTTAGTCTTTGGAGAATGATCCTATGTCAGTTTGGTGAAAAAGAGAAACCAGGAGCCTGGGAAGAGGCCGTGTCAGGCCAGGGTCAGGTAGGCTGGGTGCGCCGCACCTCATGAGGAGATGAAAGACAGATTCGGCTTCATTGTTTAAAGGGAACGTCAGCATTCCGGACTCCTCTCAGTCCCTTAGGCAGTTTTGCAATGGGAGCACGAAGGCCATGGTTCATTTGCAGGGAATTCCTCAGCAGGCTTCCTGGTCTTGGCTGGGAGCGACACTTGAGGGGAGGAAATCCACCGCCTTCAGCCACATGTGTCTTCTCAATCTCTCTCTCGCTCTCTCTCAGCCTTTAGATTGTTGGGATTTTAAAGGCTTACATGATTTTTAAAGGTCGTATAAGAATGTGACTTTAACATTACCGTTCAAAAGTGATCTTATAGACATTTGTTTCTATTTCAAATTAATGCTGGTCTTTTGAACTTTCTGTTCATCAAAGAATCCTGAAAAAGTGGTTTCCAAACAATATTAAGCAGCTCAACTGTTTTCAACATTAATAATAATGGGAAATGTTTCTTTAGCAGCAAATCAGCATATCAGAATGATTTCTGAAGGATCATGTGACACTGGAGACTGGAGTAATAATGCTGAAATTACATTTTTAAAATATATTAAAATAGAAAACTGTTATTTTAAATTATAATAATTCTTCTTAAACTTACTGTTTTATTGTATTTTTGATCATATAAATGCAGCCTTGTTGAGCATAAGAGACTTCTTTCAAAAACATTAAAAATTTTATAGAACACTAAAATTTTTGAACGGTAGTGCAGAATCCAAATATCTAGAATACAGGATGCCAATAATTCTAATATTTTATAAATAATTCCATTTAGGAATAGCAAAGGACGCATAAATTACATACTTGAAGTGAAAAACATGTGTTTTAATCATTATATTCATAAAAAGTAAGTCTGGAAACAAACAAACAAACAAAAGTTTTGAACACAAGACTTTTTTCAATGCTGATAATCTCAAAATGACCAAATGTTATAATTTATTGCTTATCACTAATATAAATATTACATAAACAGAACAGGTTATTGCTGGATAAATTGCCATTTAATTTGTGGTCAAGGAAACTATGACTTTAAACATTTTTATGTCATTAGATGGATGCAGATTTTGCTTTGAGGATGATATTCCTCACCACAAATGAGAAAAACACACACAGCTTGTCTAATAGTTATCAAATGCTTCCTGCAGGTGCTTACGTCCGTGCTAAAGAATTCAAAGGCCAACTAAAGCGGTCTGTGCAGATCGTAAGGGAAGAGGAATGTGCTGTTTTGAAACAGATAGAGCAACTGATACAGTTGCCTATCTATAGTCCTCAGAGGTTTAAGAGCCGTTAGCAAAGAACCGTGAAAGCGAATAGCTTTTCTCTGAACTAAAAGGCCCAAATGTTTTGCAATAAACCGTTCAAGGCTTGAAAACTGAAATACAGGCATTTAGGGAAGGGTAATGTGCTGTGTGTTGGTCATACAATGCTCCCTATGGGTCTGAGAGTAAGATAATACGTCTGCCGCTAATATGCTAACATGCTAACTCTAACAGGCAGCCTCATCCGGTTTCCTCTGCTATCACACAGCAAGTGAGTGCCAGGCTGTTTGTGTAGCCTGAAGCCATGCTAAGTCACTTCCCATGCTCGGGCCAAAGAACACAGCTGACAGAAGGAGCCAGAGTCCTAGTGTGTGGGAAAATGCAATGACAGATAGAGGGCATGAAGATAGCAGACGGCTGAAGTTGCAGGGTCCTCCGTAAGAGGGCATGAGATCTTCTGATCTGTCTTCCTCTCAGTCTCAGGGAATTCACTCAATGTGATTTGAGTGGCTTTTTCTTTTTACTCTTAACTTTATGTTGTTTATATCGACTGTTGTGGTGTTTGGGGTCTCAGATGCTGTATATTTAGAAATTATAATAGGTGATTTGAAATTAAACTCATATTTTACCCAAAAAAGGGTTAGTTCGCCCAAAAATGAAATAATTACTCACCCTCATGTCGTTCCAAACCTGCAATTCCCTCGCTCATCTTCAGGACACAAATAAAGATATTTTTGATAGAATCCAAGAGGTTTTTTTTTAATCTCCCATAGAAACCAACATATTACCACATTCAAGGTCCAGAAAAGAAGTAAAGACATCATTAAAATAGTCAACGTGAGTGGTTTAACCTTAATGTTATGAAAAAAAGACAAAAATAATGATTTTGTTCAACAATTTCCTTTCTACCCTCTCATTCTCCTATGCAGTTTATGTTGAAGACATTGCAGAGCTTCCGTGTTGTACGTCAGAACGCGGGCTCATTATTGATTGGCTCCTGCGTCAGCCTTACACGCATGCATCATGGTGCTCACTGGCCAATACTAAATCGGCGTTCTGACATAGAACACGTAAGCCTATACGGAACATCTATACAATGTAAACGGCATAGGAGACTGACAGGGGAGAGAAATTGTTGAATAAAGTCATTATTTTTGTTGTTTTTGCACACAAAAAGTATTCTCGTCACTTCATAAAATTAAGGTCAAGCGCTGCAGTCACATTGACTATTTTAACGATGTAACCTTGAATGTGGTCATTACATTTCTTCCTATGGGACATAAAAAGCCTCAGATGTCATCAAAAATATCTTCATTTGTGTTCTGAAGATGGATGAAATTTCATTTTGGGGTAAACTAACCCTTTAAATTCTTTTACCTTGTTCCTCTGACCTAATTATCAAAAAAAAAATCTAACTTTTTTGCTTATAATCAGATCTCATAGGATTAGCAAAAGTATGTAAAATTGTCATTCTTACACTTCAGTTGGAAGTGAATCAAAATTGATTATTTGCTTTTGATCAATTGAATGCATCATTTTTTAATCACAGTATTAATTTTCTTTAAAAAAAATCCTTCTTTAATAAACGTTTGTGCTTAGTGTAAATTATTTCAAAGGAAATTTGTCTGCCTTGGTTATCTTTATCAGTTCTCCATGGATAAAATCACATCCCGCTTTCATTATTTATTTATTTATTTATTTCAATTGAAAATTAGAATACAATTAAAATTAATACTGGTTGATGATTCAAAAAGAACGTATTATATTGATCAAAAGTGATTGTAAGCACTTTAATATGGTAACAAAAGATCTTTCTGTTTATCAAAGAAAAAATGTATCACGGCTTCCACAAAAATATTAAGCAGTACAAATGTTTTCAACATTGATAATAATAAAAAATGTTTTTCAATCTGCATTTTAGATTGATTGAAGACTGGAGTAATGATGCTGAAAATTTAGCTTTGCTATCACAGGAATAAATTACATTTTAAAATATAGTAAAATAGAAAACAGTTACTTTAGATTGCAATAATATTTCACAGTACTGTTGCTATATGTTTAATCAAATAAATGCAGCCTTGGTCAGCATAAGAGACTTCTTTGCAAAACATTAAAAAATCATACCGACCTCAAACTTCTGAACTGATAGTGTATGTTGGTGAAAACAACTGTATCTTAGACAGGGGACATTTTAGTGCCGTGCTACAAACAATATGTCATCCAATAAATGTCTGTGACGTATATCTGCAATCAGGGCATGAAAAACATCTTAAGAATGTTACAGCATTAACATTAAAAAGCACTAACGGCATTTTCTAAAAGTGCTTTTAGCAATATTTTCCTGTGGTGATACAATTTCTACTGCAGCTGAATTGTTTGTTTTGGGTGTAGTCTAAAAGTAACATGATTTCCAATTGCTTTCACAGTAAATGAAATCATCAGGAACGATCTCTCCAGCATCTCCGTGCACAGCCATGCATAGCAGCTGAGGATCCCTCTGAGAAGACCACGGCAATCATGAACTCTTCAGCATACCAAATTTCTTACAGAAGATCTGAATCTGCAAGACCTGACTCTGATAACACCGATTCAACAAACAAACCTTGTGCACTCAGAGTTCCACTTGATGTGAGGCCGTCAGAACTCACCTAACCTTGCTTGTTTTATTTCCACGGGGGAACTGAAAACCAGCCTAAAAGCACAGAAAAAAACAAGTGCACTTCACTTCAGAATTTATCAGCACATCCTGCCGAGACGGAGCCATGTGCTGTTGTGGACCAAGTTGTCTCCCTTTTGCTTTCCTATTTACTCTCTTGTACTCGATGTAGCTTTTTAAATTATTACCGTAAGTGCAGTTTGACTTCTCTCTCCATCCACGACCATGTATATTTCTAAAAAGAACATTCGTGAGAACATTTGAGTCTGGTCACAAATCAGAGTAACTTTGCAGGCCAAAAGCCAGGCTTGCAGTTGACGCATGCACAAATCTAAATTATAACCTAAACTTTTTTGATTTGTTTTGGATGCATGCGTATGTGAATGCAGCTGTGCACGTCTGAACACTCACTTTGTGTTTTTGTTACATTTCATCATCCAGTGGCAAAAATATGTGGGGTTAAATGAAGTATCTGTTGCTCATCAAGAAGAAAACATTGACGACTGATTGCCTTTATTGAGATGTTTGGTCGAATATCATTTTGAAGCCTAAGCGGCCTTGTTGATTTGCCTTAAGCTTATGCCAAATTGTCGTTTTGTTCATCAAATGACAGCAGATGTCTGTGCTTATCTCTGAATAGCCATTCCAATGTTTATAGCTTTTTTAATATGGTATGATATGTACTTGTTAACTGGAATTTTTATGAATAGAATAGAATAGAATAGAATAAAATAGAATAGAATTATTTATTTGGAGTGAGCTGGAATTAATCAAACGCAAGCCATAAGGGAAGTATAGTAATTCTATCTCCTCCACGGTCACATTGGTAGCAAGTTTTGTGACCAGAGAATGACTGGACTGGCATTTGTCAACCATCCAATAATATTCTAGCAATTTTTCAAGGCAAGATTATGGTTTCAGATTAGGCTATGCTCTCTTAAACTGCCTCCGAATAGCGAATATGTTTCACTATAACTGCCTCTATGACCTGATGGTTTACTGCACTGTGCCTTAAAGTGTTTATTAAGCAGGAATACTTTTATATATGTATTTGTCCTCTCTAATTATAAACGTAATGCATGTTTCTCAGCATATAATGAGATTTTCATACAGGGGGTTTTACTTCCTGTACATTGTATCCTGTCTGTAGGTTGTTAGGTAATGTATGCACTTTAATTTGTATTTTTCTGTACTGGGATCTCAGAAATACCACATATTGTTTTGTTGTTGTTGTTGTTGTTGTTCTTTCTTGACAATCAAACCTAACATATATTCTTCCGCAAGGTATCAATGACAACAACAGATTGTTTTTCTTGCAAGTATATGTATTCAATTACCCATGCTAGTTACATTTCTACAGAGCATTTACATTTCAGTACCAAAATATGCACAATAAATTCATGCTTTGTTGGCTCTTTTAGAGTTGTGTATTGTTGAATGGTGTAAAAATGCATACAAATATATAGAAAATACCTTGTTATCACTATGTCTGTCTAAGTAACTATAAGATTTGTATATACACTGATTATTTGAATATTCTTTTCTGAATTTAATCCTCCAACCCAAGTTTCAATATTATATATATTTTCAGTAAAAAATCACTTTAGAGTCAAATTCTCACTATTAACTAGTTGCTTATTAGTATATATATTAATAGGATATTGGCTGTTTATTAGTACTTATAAAATAGATAATGCCTTATTCTGCATGACATTCCATCCATTAATCCTACCCAATACCTAAAATTAACAACTTCTCTTTGATCTCCAAACTGCTACTACACTCAAACCTGGAAGCTTCTAGTAATCCTTAAGACTGTTCTAAATTGCCCCCTCTACCCTTAAATAGGGCACTATTTGAGGGAACAGCCATTTGAAGTGGTGGCCGAACCCATAATGTACGTTATCGAGTGAATTCGTTCAATCCTATAATGATAACGAGTGCACAAATGATATACACTAAACAGTTAAAGAATATCCATAATGCACTGTGAGGGTCACGGAATCATCCATCCATCCATTTTCCAAACCGCTGGTCCAATGTGGCTACAGTGTAATATCATACAGGTATAAATTCCTTTATTAAATTGTTTAATTAAGATTTATACATAGTTGTTTCCATGACAGTTCAAGATACATATTTTCATCTTACTGTTGCCAGTTTCATGAGTGTCAAATGATTTATAAACAGCAAGCACAAATTACACAAAAGTATTCTGGCGCGCACAGTGTCCGAGTTCACTCACTCGTTTACATTGACTCCTTCAAGTGAACTATATTAGTGGACTAATGAAGGGAATAGTGAGCGATTTCAAACACAGACCTTGGCTGGTTCCTGTGTGTTTAATTAGGGTTGGAATTTTAAAATGGACAAGGGCCTTCTGGGAACATTATTAGACACCCTTCTTTATGTGTCTATCCACTTTGTTTTTAACGAAAGATTACGCACAGCCATTTGCAACTTGGATGTGCGAGGCTTCCGGTAACATCCGCTTCCGGTTATTTTAACTGTAGGCCAAAACTGTATTATTTAAATTTATTATTATAATCATAAACATAGTTGAAAAAGTGTTGCCATTTACTTGCTATATCTGTAGCGGCTAATGAATTCTGCACATTTACAGAAAAATTGCTTACTTCCGCGTTGTAAAAGAAGGCCGATTACAGAAACTGGCTTTTAAAAATGAGAAAAGAGAAATATTCACTGGACTAAAACATGTGACAAGCCTCTATTATGACAGGAGACTGCTAGTAATCGATATTGAGTTTTACAACAAAATCAAATGACAAAAGACTTCAAGATGTTTCTTACTGGTCCTAAAACTCACAGAGAATGAAAAACGGAGATGATTTATTTGAAAAAGTCTTTTGTCCAAACTTTTAAAGAGAATAAAACACTGACCTAATGTTCCGTTTCACAGATCTAGTTTCAACCCTAGTCACAACGGCTCATTAAAAATGCGGCAGTGTCGTCTGAAAAGGAATCATGAAAAATGTGCAAGATCTCTTCCCCATGTGCACAGGAGATCTGAACTTCCAGAGTAGTAACTAATGGATCAAAGTAGAAGCAGCTGTTGCATCCAGGCTTTGAGCCAAGCACCCTGTGACACCTGCCAGGCAGACAGGAATATTTTCCATGGGTTTGAATCCCCGGTCACACATAGCCATGGTGACAACGCACAGTCAGGGTGGGGTGGATCATCAAAGCCATGTGCCCAGAAATAGCCACTCTATTAGTAGTCTGCCTGTGTGAGGATTGTTAGAGAGCCAAGAAGACGAGAGGTTTTGCAAACGGTCTGTTATCATTGTGTGAAAACTGTCCCGTTGAGTGAAGAGCTGGGAGTCTTAAAACTTACAGATGTGAGCTCCACATCCTAATACATATAACTGTCATCCTCCCATTATCTTCTCTCCCTTGATACTGTTCAAAGGAATATGGTGGTTGTTCCGCCCAGACTGTTGTCATCTGTCTAGTGTATTAGGTAATTGATGCCATGGACCCTTTCTTAACCATATATAAATGTATACATTTCGCTATCTTATGTACAAGCCTGAAGAGAAACATACAATTTAATAAACTAAAGGGCCATCAATCTCATTATTAAAGACCAGTTGTTAGAAATCGGAATAAAAATGCAATAAAGTTAAATTCGGTAACTTATTTACTGCGTTGGGGAAAGTTACTTTTAAAAGTAATTTAAAGCTTTACAATATTGTGTTACTCATTAAAAAGTAACTAATTGCTTTACTTTGTTACTTTTTATGGAAATTAATGTGTTAGATTACTTTTTCACCAGAGCTGGGCTTGCTTCTTTGTTTTTCAATAACAATTTTTTTTTTTTTTTTTGGCAAATGTAAACGCTCTTTAATACAAAAGTGAAATTAATAAGGCTGAAGGAAATCCAAATTCATGCCTGTACAATAAAGGGCGCAGCTCAAACCTTTCAGTGGTGCTGACCTTCTGGGTTGCAAAAGAATAGTACTGGACACAGGAAAGCAATTTAAAAAAAAAAAGAAAGAAAAAAGAAACACATGTGATTTTTAACTAAAGTCATTTTTGCTTATTCTTATGGTTTAGTTGGATCATCTAAGGTCAACAGTAAAGACATTTGATAGAGTTATTTATTTATTTCAGGTTCTGTAAAATGAGTGCTTGCTCACGTTTAGTCTAGAACTACAATAAGCATCATGTTTACACACCACACTTCTGCACTTACTCAGTCAATAAATGGGAAAACTTGTGTTACTTGTTCTGTTGTAAATTTAAAAGTAATCTGTTACTTTATTTAAGTAATCTGATTACATAATTTGTGTTAATTGTAATACCTAACACTGCTTATTTATTTATTTATTCTTTTTTTTTTTAAACATTTTTTTGTGGAACCCCCTAGCACCCCCTTGAGGCCTTGAACCAAAAGTTTGAAAACTCCTATATTAGAGTATCAGCAGTTAAGACATAGAGGAGACTTAAAGGGTTAGTTCACCCAAAAAGGAAAATTATCCCATGATTTACTCCCCCTCAAGCCATCCTAGGTGTATATGACACTTTTACTTTCAGATTTTTGGGTGAACTATGCCTTTAAGACTATGCATTTTAAATTGTATATTGTAATATTGCAACGCAATGAAATCTATATCTGCAGATTTTTAAGATCTGCTCAATTCAATGACTTTGCATACTGAAAAAAAGACTAATATCAAGCTTGTCAAGCTTTCTAACCTCAAGGCCACTTATTGTCAAAGTCAATTTTCAAGGCCACTCAGCAAAGGCCGGTTTTCCTCTGCTGAAATTATGACAAAATATGAGCTTGTTTTCCATTTTTATTAACAGAAACTAGGGCTGTCAATACATTGAAATCATGTAAAATCATTAAGAATTTTTCTGCCTTAACAGAAAACAAAATAAATGTTGTTGATGCAGCAGAAATTCTAGATGCAGGATTATTCATAACTTAAACTTAACTCAGCTATAATATTTTAAAGGGAACTCAAGTAAATGTTTATATTTGGGAATTCATTAGAAACATTTTTGATCACTTTATACAAATGTTGAGGGGACAAATTAAAAACCTTCCTGATTTTTGTCCACATAAGAAATCCAATGCTGATTACATGTTTCAGTTAAACTGTACACTATATCTAATTTTACTGATCAAACATAAATATAAGGTGACTCAATTTGAATAATTAATCATTTTAAGACATTCTGAAACTAGTTTACTGAGGTCCACTAGTAACCTTCTGCTCATGGATGAGAACTGATCTAAATGAACTATATTCACTATAGACCGTAACCGCCACCTAGTGGACATTTTTTGATTCTAGCAAATCTGGCATTGAAAATATTCTTACTTCTATTCATGATTGGGATGTTATAAAACAAATAAATGGACAAATAAGCACATTTAATATAATGATAATTATAATAAAGAAGTCAGTATAAAAACACTTTACAAACATTGTTAATGTAATAAAAACATCTAAATAGCATACAAAAATAGACATTAAAAGCAGGCTTATTTTACATTGTTAATTAAAATATTTTATATTAGTTTTAAACAAATTCTTTTTGTGATTACAAGTCTAATAGAAAATTTTAATATTTTACATATGCTCCACAATTAAGAAAGATTATTAATAATATAATTAATATTATTTACAGATCCCATTTTTCACCGACAATTGGTGTTACATGGGTCACCTGAGATGAAAAAGTCATATATATTGACCAAGGGAAACATAGTCACTGCCCCCAACATTGAGCCCAACTGCACTACTGCTCCACACCACACGAGAGCGCTGTGGCCTTCATCTCGCAAGATGACAGCAACAATCACCTTTACGTAGGATAGGACGAAGATAAAAAAGAACCACGCCAACACCTGTAAAACACAGGAACACAAGAAACAATAAAACAGATAAGCAAAAACACTTCTTATTTTAAAAATAAACACAAATTCGCCCTTAATACTCACAATAATGACTGTTCCAGAAGTCTCATTAACAAGCGGTGGACAGGGACTCAACACAGCCATGCCCATTATGTAAACTCCAATAAGAGAGCCAATAGAAGTGAGAATTCCCATCAGCACTAAAGACCTGTTCAGAGTGTAACAAAGTGTTGAGGAAAAGTAAATTATCTATTTATCAGTCTTTAGTGTCACATGATCCTTCTAATATGTCAATGTTGACAACAGATTATTTAAAGTTGATTTAAACTTGCATCATTATTTCATGTGTATGTATTTGTATATATATATATATATATATATATATATAGAGAGAGAGAGAGAGAGAGAGAGAGAGAGAGAGAGCTACAATATATTAACATATATTGCACAAATGACCAAAATAAAAAAAAAAATCTAATTAATACTTATGCAATCATTGTTTAATCATAATATAGCTTACCTTTGAGTGTAAAACATGGTGATGAAGCAAGCTATAGGATTGGCAACATTGGCCATAGTTGCTGACCAGTGATAGGCCTGGTTTCCATATGGTAAACATGAGTACGACTGGACTGATGGCAAACCAGTATTGGTCAGAGCGTTTACCCATCCTAGGACAATGTAGATGTACACTACTTGCATCCAAGTGTACGTCCCTGTCCCAAACGTGCTCCTGCGCTTCGCCTTTTGAGAACGCATCATTGGTTTCTGTTCAGATTTCTTGTTTTTCCAACGGGATATATGGTCTCCATTTCCATTTGAGTTATTGGAGTGCTCTCGAGCCACAGCTGGATGGTAGTTCAAAAGTAAGAACGCCCCTAAACAAACCACCATCATAGCAGTCAGAAAGAAAAAATAGGCTTCAACTGAAAAATTAGCCGGTTGGTAGTGAGGCACAAGGTAGTTAGAGTCTATTTCAGACTTATTAAATAGTGTTTCATTGGAACTGAGAATTTGAGATGCGTTGACACATTCCATCACACCTACACCTTGAACCATCGCCATTAAGGCTGGGACAAGACCGCTCAGGCCTTCTCCTATATAATAAGTCATGAGATACTCCGCCTTGAGCTGCGTCATAAAGGGAAGGAACGTCACCGAAGAAGTGCAATCTACTATGGAGATGAAGAAGACGAGGAGCAGAAGAGGAACGCTGCGCTTCACACCTTGCACTACTACCGTCTCACTCCAAAAGAAAGCCAGGAGGAGGCTGGCCAGTATCCCGAAACCAACAATAGAATAGATAACCGCTATCTCGTTGAGCGATCCTGGACGGAAGCGGTGCATTAATGTGACAAACAAAGGTCCGATGTTGGCCATTTGGACAATAACAGAGAGGTAAGAGGGAAGATACCAGCCCTCAGGTACCTGTGGAACGATTAAGGGCAGCTCCACCCACAGACCACAGATGGTCACCCAGGAGCCCATGCCAAACAGGATGGCCAAAATATGGGTGATGATGGACATGGCCACGATGATTAAGATCAGTATCCCTCAGAATTTGTAACCTAAACGTCTTCAGAAAAGAAAAATGATACAGTTAGTAACCAACAGAATCTGCATTATCAAACAGAATTTGTTCAATTCATGTTTTCCCATATAATCTTTAAGCTAATTAAGCAAAGGTTTAACCTTTAAGCTAAGTTTAAGCTTATTTGGCTTGCTGTCCGCGGTGGAGGGGCTTGAGGAAGCAGCTTCAACTTGAGCTTGGATATACCCCCTCAGAGGGACTACTGGAGCTTGGAAGAGGAGTATGGTAAATGAGATGCCTAAATTATGTTGGTGGAGTTGGGGAGGTGGAGGGATGCCAAAGCAGCTGATGCCAGAGCAAGGTGAATAGAATTAGAATAGAATAGAATTAATTGAAAGAGTAGTTGCGTTCACTTCCCCCGAAATTACATTTGTGAACTTCAATAATGGCAGCCGTTATTTTTGCAACTCCTCTTGGTGCCACTAGGGGATTATAAATTACACACTTCATCTTTAAAGTCCAAATTTGGTGCAATCAAGTTCTTTCTGCTGTAATGTCCAAAAGCCCTTAAAGGGTTAGTTCACCCAAAAATTTAATTTCTGTCATTAAGTACTCACCCTCATGTTGTTCCAAATCTGTAAGACCATCATTCATCTTTGGAAAACACAAATGAAGATATTTTTGATGAAGCCAAGAGTTTTTTTTATCCTCAGTAGAAAGCAGTGAAATTACCACATTCAAAGTAGTAAAAATATTGTTAAAATAGTCAATGTGACTACAGTGGTTCAACCTTAACTTTATGAAGTGACAAGACGAATTTGTTGAATAAAGTCGTTATTTTTGAAAAAGTATTTTCCTCGCTTTATAACATTAAGGTTGAACTACTGTAGTCACATTGACTATTTTAATGATGCTTTTCCTACTTTTCAGTACCTTGAATGTGGTAATTTCATTGCTTTCTATTGAGCATTAAAAAACTTCTTGGATTTCATCAAAAATATCTTAATTAATGAAGGTCTTACAGGTGTGGAACGACATGAGGGTGAGTAATTGACGACAGAAATGTCATTTTTGGCTGAACTAACCCTTTAAGCAAAACATTTAATCCAAGGGTACTCCAGGTGATTGACCCTTCAGTCAGTGCATTTCCACTTTGGACAAGAATCATCTGCTAAAGTGAAGTTATTCAGTAACGTCTGTAGTGAGTGCAGCATTGTCTAACTATTACTTTGATGTTGTGCCAATGTATTTTAAGAACAATGTCAGGAAGATTGTACTTATTTGCAGAAGGGCTATCAAAGTACAAATCAGAGTACAGTGATTGCAGGGGGGTTGTTTGAGACCTTGAAAATGGGCCACAATGGTGTAAAAACTGTCATAGCATTAAAACAACATGCACATATGTACACAAACTTTAAAATGCACATGAACGTATAAGGAAATTTGTGCTTGCAATTTCACGACTATATAACTAGGCATTCAGTGAAACAAAATCGGACTGCAAAAAGTGTGACAGAACTTTGTTCAAAAGTTAAAACAATTGGCTACGTCAATGTGGGAAAAAACAGAATATACTCTAAATAAAATTGTGCAAAAAACAACACTTGATCACAGTGAACATTTTTTAGCTATTTGTCATTTTGGAAAACTCATCTTTATGCTGTTTGTGGTTGTCACCATCATTGTGCTTTGAGTATTAGGCTAAAGGTTTGTGTCCACATCTGAGTTAGCGAGTAGGTAAACTAGTCACAGCAGAACAACATTCGGTCACTGGAAGGAATCAAATCATGAGAATTGTGTGCGTGTGTGTTATAGTTGCAGCATATTGTTCATTTAAAATGATTATACTGATCATAAACACTACATAGCATGCAACATTTGACAAAATGACAAAATTTAACAATAAATGATGTTATATTGACAACATTATTATAGTGTAAAATTAAATAACAGAAAGGAGTATAATAGCAATTAATAAAGTAAATTAGAGAAAAAAGATTGCATAATAACATATACATGAAATCTTATAGGTACTCACATGATCTGAGGCTAATCATATGGAGACAATGACCTGTACAATGAGAGAAATGTGTCTTATATCCTTTGCATAAGTGGGTGTGACCATTCTAGCCAACCATGGCACCTGTCTGTTGATGTTTTATTAAGGAAAGAGATAACTGGATAATGTGTAATTTGTAGATAATTTATTATAATCCAAGTAAGTCAGAAAAAAAGGAATCATACATTTAAAAAAGAGAAACAGTATATGTATACTGCAGCATCATCAGTTATTACTGAGCTGTTTTCTTGCATGAATTCTGACAGCAAAAGTATAAAAAAATGCCTTTGCTGGACAGACCAATCTCAGCTTCAGTAAAAGTTGTACTGTCATGTTCTGCAATAATGTGGTAAAAAGTGACTTAATACAAGTGCTGATGATTGTAAAATAATAGTAAAATAAACTGGTCTGGTGTACTTTTACATTTCAGTTTTTTTTTTTTTTTTTAAATATTTACTTGTTTTAAATAATTGATTCATTGGTGTCAACACTATTATTGACTACATTTTAAATAACCAGTTAATATTCAATGATATTTATTAATAAATCTATATATTACAACTGGCAATATGTTTAATATGTCCCTGTTAATCTATCTATTTATTAAAACAAATAACAGCACATATCTATAATTCAAAGTTACATCAAAAACCACAAATCCCTTTACTCTAATGCTACTGAACGTATGTCACAATCAGCTGGATCATTATTAGTAGAACGAAATAACTCCACATAATGTTTCTCTGTCTCTGTCATTCACTCTTATAAGCAGTTTAAATGCGGAGATGCAAGTGCATCAGGGGTGGAAAGGGTAAAATATGTTCTTAAATATTTTTTATCAACATAATGTTTTAAACACTTTTTAAACTCTACATTTGTGCAGTAAAATTAACTTTAAAGAAGATCAACATTTCTCATTTTCATTCATGGAGATAACATGGAAAATGCTTTGTCGAGGACTTCTGTCACCTGGTGAAAAACAAACACTTTTAACATCAAAATGACATGAAATTATCAATATAACCAGTAGATGCTGCAGTGGATTAGCTTATTTGCTATTTCCACTCCCTGTTATAGTTCTCTTTACATGCTTTGCTTCTGGATTTATTATAAAATGGGTAACACTTCACAATAAGGTTTCATTATAGTTCACATTAGTTAAGTACTTTATTTAATATGAACTACAAATAAACTATATCATGAAATATGATATATTCCGATGGTCAGATATATGTAAGTGAATGTGTTTAAAAAACTCTAGAATCAGATCTTTGGATTAACATCATGTAAATTCACCAATTTCTCACGAAATACATAAAAGTAAATGAACTAGTAGCTAGAAGAAGAGAGTGAAATGAATAGTGACCTACAACACAATGTGTAGACTATGTGAATAAGACACGTCAGAAGTGTGTGTGTGTGTGTTGGGGGGGGGGGGTGTCAAATGAGCCAAATGAACCTTATTAAGTAATACCAAAATGAATACGACAAATTTTTAGCAATTTTATTGTAGCCTACTTTAAGTAGCCTTTATAGCAAGAGTAGAAATGGTCTCGAAGGTCCCCTACTCTTAGGTTATTATTATTATTTCATTTGCCGCTTTAAAAAAATAGCATTATGGTCGTTTTCTACAGAATATCTTGTGGGTGAAACGCTCCATTTTCGCTGGAGGAAAAAAACAACCAGTATGATGAGGGGTTAATGCAGCAAAAACTTTTTGCAGTGGATAGAAAACCGTCTTATATTGCTCCCGCATCACGTTACGTAAAACTGCATTTATGACAAACAACTACACAGATGTAGATGCCATGATAAGTCTTTTACGAAATGCACACACCTTGTTCTCTGCTTCTGACGCTGCGCTGCTGCGGATTGAAGCACAAGCTGAATGACGCAGACTAAACACGGAGAGGAGCCGAAGCCTGCCGCCGTTTTCATGAGTTTTGAAGGGGACTGAGTTAATCACAATTTTTTTATGGGGGCTGGGTGGAAATTTAGGGGGGTCAAAGTCCTCTTAAATTGGGCCTAGTAACGCATCCGACAGATAAGCTCCACAACTTTGTTTTCATACCAGTCACAACATTCCACTTACGTTGAAAGAGCCATTTATTACTTATAAAGCTGTGAGATTTTATTACACACATTCAAATGGCATGTAAACACATTCAAATAGCAAATCACAGCATATAATAGTTCTATGGTGCCATATAATATTTTGAGTCAATGAAGACGTGAGGGGAAATTATTTATAAGTATCCACAGCATGATACTGCTATGCAATATTAATAGACAGACTTTAAATAAAGGCTTTCATTAAATATGTCAGGAATGCGATTAGTGCCCACATTAAAATTTTTAACTCTCATAAAATTAATTCTGAATTTATACAATTAGTGCCCACAATAATTAGCATCATAAATGTTAAAAATTACACATTTCTGAATTCTTATTTCATGGATATTTGTCATTGAAAGAAAAAAAAAATGTGCACGATAACAGCAGTTGAAAAATGCATGAGATTAATCTTAATTAAAATACTGGCCTCGTATCTAAAATAATCAAAATCAAAAAGGTAAAACATGGCAGCATCACACATGGCAGATATTACAGGTTTGACATGTTGTCGATAGTAGATTTAGATGAATATTAAAACTAAAATTTTCACAGATATTCAGCAGAGAGAAAAAGTTCTGTGTCTAGATCTAAATCCAGAAAACTGTGTAAAAAGACATTCATATAGGAATGTGACGATTCAACTGACGATGCAACGGTTTCAACATGGAGTCATAGAAAAAAGTTGTTTCGCTAGAAACAATATAAACTTACTTGATTTGCATTTGTCTACAATGATCAGCTTGCTATTAAAAAAATGCTGTGTATAATACTACACAGATGAAACATACAGTACAAGTCTACTAAATGTCTTAGTGTACATCGTAGCTATAGATGGCTGACTATGATTTCTGGTCTAAACATGTGCTGAAATTGAGGTTTTCTATTATGAATCACATCTGCTCTGATTTCCAACCAGAAATGTAATGCCGTGTCTTAGTGCAAGGAAACAATCTCTCACTTAATCTAGATTAAGGTGTTCACACACACTTTCAAAGTGACTCATACTGTATGCATCAACCACATATTTTTCACATTCTCAATGTGCCATCAGGTAACACAAAGATATGCAATATGATCAAGTGCAGCTCTGTTTGCTTTGACATTAACTTGAAATGTCCTGTAAAGGCATCAGTTTTACCATCTCTGTCCACTGTAGATTCCCACATGAAGGATACCTGTTATATAAAGGCATGGGGTGAACATAAAATTGAGTGCTGAAATATTAACTGCAGACATCAATGCAGTCCTGGGCTCGCTGAAAGACCTGGTACACACTGACTAAAGGGAACATTGTAAAGGCTCCAATAAGAGAGCCGGCCTGGATGAAGACTCCACACCAGAGCAGAGCTGCATGTCCTGCTTCATGAAGCAGAGTCCCAACTACCACCTTCAGGTAAGAGAACAGGCCCGTAAAGATGATCCAGGATATGATCTAAAAAGTGAAAGGTATTTAAAAAAAAAAAAAAAAAAAAAGATACTGTTTAATAGATTTATTTCTATACTGTATTTACAGATACAGTGTGTATTATGTGTGGTGAATGAATGGGTGACTGACAGGAATAGATTTTTTTTTTGTATAAATCAATAATAAAAGAAATTCAAGGAATGTTGTGGGATAAATAGAGCTAAGGTCGACAGCATCTGTGGCACATTGTCATTTAACCTAGAAACTTTTAATTAGAAATAATATTAAATACCATAATATTATATTACAATATTATAAGTATAATTAATTATACCTAATAATTTTGACTTTAAAAATACCATTATTTCAAATGCCTTCACACTTTTGTCTCTTTCTTTATCGGATCTTTACAAGTGATAAAATAATCATCATGAACTAAACGAACTAAACAGTTGCACCACTTTTGCACGTGATATTTCAGTGGTGTAGTAAAGAGCACTTTCAATATTCATCCTTAGTGAGTTCCTCTTTCACCCAGTAATGAGATACAGTTACTAACCACTAGAGCGACTCCTGACTGACTTCCTAGAAGTGGTGGGCAGGGGCTCAGTGCTGCCAAGGCCATGAGATACGCTGCAAAAATACTGCCTCCTAGTGACATCATACCAAGACCAACACTGGACCTGTAAAGAAACCTTTAGTCAATTTCAATTCTAAAAATCAACTAAATTAACAATACTTACATCACATAATTCAAATACAAATTGTACAGGAGCAGAATTTAAAGAAAAGGGAACACTAACATTTTTTACAGTACTGTTGTGACCAAAAAAACTCATCAAGAACTTTAACTCACTTACCTAAGTAGGACAAACATGGCTACAAAGCAGGCGAGAGGGTTTGCAATGTTGCCCAAGACGACAGAGAGGTGAAAGGTCATTGTGCCATAAGGCAGACAGGAGAAACTCTGCACTGACGGAAGCACACCGTTGGACAGAGCATTGGATATTCCCAGCAACAGGAGCAGATAGATATTGCGTGATGTCCAGAATGCCACAACAGGAGTCTGTTTTTCAACTTCAACTTGTTCCTCAGAAATTGGCGAACTTCCATTTTGTAAAGGATGTGTCTCCTCCTCAGTTTTCACTGTTTCCTGCTCAGTCTTGGGAATTTCCGCTACCTCAGTCTGGGTGACCTCTCTGTAAGTCAGAGCCAGGAAACAAAGGGCCGAAATCGCAAGCATCACAAACAAGAACCAGAAGAAGTTTTGGGCAGGGAAGTTCTCTTTGAGATAGTGGGCCTTTGTGCCGTTGGACGTCTCAACACACTCTAGTTTCCCTACGCCCTGCCCCAAAGCGACTACGCAGGGAAAAAGTGCGCCAAGACCCTGTCCGACAAAGAACGTCCGGATGTATTGCGAGGGGTAACGGAACATGAAGGGTAAGAAGGTGACATTGGAAGTGCAGCAGACAAATGACAGTACAAAAGTAAGCAGCAGGAACGGGACAGACCTAGACTCTCCAGCAACTGTGACCACCTGGGACCAAAAGATAGCAAGAAATGCCGCTGCAACCACCGCCAGCACTTGTATGATGTGGATTACCACACGCTCATTTAGCTGTCCTGGAGCAAAGTGGTGGGTTAAAGTGACAGCCACTGGACCCAAATTCCCAAATGCAATCAACACTGAAAGATAGGCTGGCAGGTTCCACCCTGTAAAGGAAAGGACATGTTTTAAGTTCTACTGTTGTCAGTATATGAAACACAGTATCTACTAGGTACAGCGGTGGGACACATTAAAGTTTTATTCAAATAAGTAATAATGGTATAAGTTTTTTTTAAAACACTAATTACCTTCAGGTAGAACATCTACAACGACCGGCAGCTCAACCCATAATGAGTTCACAGAGATCCATGAGCCCATTCCAAACAGGGCCACCAAAATGTGTGTAACGATGGCATGATTCCACCATGTATCTGCCATTTATATGTCTAGGAAAAGGGCATGGGTAAGTCAGAGCATTGCATGTTTCTTAGTTACACCCATTTCTTTTGACTGTATTTGTAAGAATAGATTGGTCAATATAGCAACAGTTTTACTATTTAGTACATTCCGCATGCTAAAATGTGTCATTTGATGTAGATTGTATTCAAACTAATTCAAGTTAAGGACTTCTCGCTTTCTCAGTCATGATCATCACTGAAATTCTTGTTCAGTTGTCAGTGCTAAATGATTAGTTCACTAATATATTGCAATGAGATATAAAATACATTTAATACAAAAAATACAATACTGTTTAAAACATTATATATAATGAATTATTTCTTTTTTAAAGAACCATTTCCTGTTTTTATGATTTAAAATTAAATTAAATTGATGAACAGTACTTTCCAAAAAACAGAAAAATATGAGATGCTGGAGGGCTTTTGAACCATTTTAAAGAAAAATAAACATGTAACACTGGCTGGGGGGAAAAAGTCGGAATGGAAAAAGAAATTAAACATTGGATGGTAAATTGTTATTTACTTTTTATTTTGAAGTATTATAGATGGATGAGTCTAAGGTCTGTAAACCTTTCATTACGGCTAGTGGAAAATTCTTGAACAGAAAGTTTTACAGACCATAATTTATTTTAAAAAGATTTAGAAAAAAGGAAATTTATAACATTATAAATAATTTTATTGCAACATCTTTTACTATAACATAAGCTGTTACTTTAACATATTTGATTTAAATGTTTGTAAAAATTTCATAGTGATTCCAAACATTTAGACAATTATATACATTAATATAATATATACATATTCAGGGCTCGACAATAAGGACTGCCCGATGGCCCAGGGCCAGTGTGAACGACGGGACAGTTGACAGAACTGTAACTGTGTTTTAGGGCTGTGAGATATAAATGATCTATGATATCGTAACTGTTGATTTAACGATCTGACATGATCGAGTATGTCCCTCACTTTACAAAAACACATAAAGTGAGTGCGCGCGTACACTATGTAACGTAGTCTAGTGCGCGTGCACATTTAGAGTTTACGGGACACGCCTTAACTGCGTGATTTACTCTATTAAAATATATTCATAATGTTCCCAGAATTCAAGATAAGGGGCAAAAATGCCCCTGTATGTCTTTTATATTCGTATCACTTAATATAGTTAACCAATATTACACGAAGAGCGCTGTTTTTCTCCAAATTTCAGCATGATTACAAATGTGATAGATTTTATACCATGTACAGTTTAATAAACAAGAAGTTTATATTTAGTGACTTACATTTTAGACACCAAAGCGCATGTTTTGCTAGTTTTGGCCAACAAAAATAGTTCCAAACAAAGTCCACAGAATTGTTTTGCGTCTCTGAGCAACACTTCCGTGAATGAATTGGTTGAATCTCAATGACTCACTCATTCAAACTGATTTGCTGCCACCTACTGGCGGGTTTAATTTCACATTTAACGTTTTAAATTTTCAATATTTCAAAACGATTACAATTTCTTTAGCTAACCTGAAAATCTCCCATTTAAGCCTACATGAAAACCTGAAATGCACTGTTTATTTCATTTATATGTTTGTTATGTTGTATTTATTGTGCTATTACTCATAATTTGATTTGTTCCTATTTTATTACTTACCATTTATTTGTCTAACAATATTTAAAATTTAAATCAGTTAATCTAGTATTTTTTGGTGTCATAACCGCATAAAAACAACAAAAACAATAACTAGGCTTATTTTAGAGGCCCATTTTCCTTTCTTTAACTTTTTGTTTTGCAGCCAGTGAAAATTTTGGCAGGGCAAGTAAATATTTGAACCACTGGCCTGACTGAGCCAGTAGAAAAAATCCTTAGCGTTGAGCCCTGATATTATATTAATATATTCTCCTCTGATATATAGAGCACACAATATAAATATAATAATGTTGTGCATTATCAATAATAATAATAAATTATAGTTACTATTGGTTGTAGTATTAATAGTTGCATTGTTGTTTAATAAAAGTCACAACAAGTTGGTTTCTAAAAACTTTTTTTATTTTGTAATGCAACTTCTATAAAAAACAAATGTCAAAAAACAGAATGAACAACAATTTCAACACTAATAGTAAAAAAAGTCTCTTAGGTATAAGAGAACAAAATTGTTAATAACAAAACATCTGAGAACAAAGATCTTATCCATATGCAGAAAAATAAAATCAAGACACTATTGCAAGTGAAGAGGCATATATTCAGTAGCATTAAAACAATCAAAGAAACTCAAAGTTCTGCCTGTAACAAGGGGCAAAGAGCTTTCTTTTCTTTATATCAATACTACTGTCAAAACTTTGAGTTGGCTGACCAGTAGATGTGCTTTGAGGGTCTGAGGATGTTACTTGCATCAGGGTTTCTTGAATCTCTGTGTGACCAAGCACATTTTCACCTGGTAATGTAATTATAACTCTCTCATGTGGCAAGATGTCCTTCAGTGTAGAAACCATGTCATTTAAAGAGAACCCGATGTGATTTAGCTTTTTGTCTCTGGAACCCAAGATGCTCTTTTGGTAGTTCAGCTCACAGCGAATTACCTCACGTGTATGCGCATGGCTTGCACCTTGTAGTTTTTTAAGCAATCGTTCCACGTCTTGTTTGCTTTTACATGGGCCGCCATATTTTGAAACGGCTCCAACAATCATTTTCTTATAAATGTGATCCTGAGCCTTTTGCTTCAGTCTAGACACCTTCATTTTTTTTGCGGCATTGAGATTTGCTCCTTCAAACATGGAGTAGTGTTTTGAAGCTTGTTGCTTTTGAATGCTTTTGGCAGGTGATAATGTGACCGATGGTAATGTAGGTTCATCCGTCGTCATTCGGGAAGCAGGTTCTTGTTCTGTCTCTGCAGAAGTGCAACCTTTGGCTTGAGTTTTATCAGGCCTGGTCTTCTCATAATGGTACCGATGACCGAAGGGGTACTCACCCATCAGCTGTGAAAATGTGCAGTTTGCCATTTGAACAGCAATATCACGAGGCTGATCTTTGCAGTACTCGCCACCAGGTAAGAAATCTTTGAGACTGTCCTCCAGTACAGCTGCGAGGGCTTTCATCATCCTCTGCAAACAAGCCCTCATTAGAGTACCGTACTGGTTCTCTGCATTAGCACGACAAAATCTGAACACTCCTTCAAAAGTTCCCTCTTGCATTGGAACCTGCAAGAATACATTCAGAAAAGCTTCTGGTTGCAAAAGGCAACTGGCATCTTGCGACCATTCCAAGAGCTTGTCGTACAGGCAAAGGATGTACCTACTGAAAAGAGGATATTCTCCATCACTCTTCAGAAGCTGCCAAAAGGGTCCCAAGACTTTAAGGTAGACAATAGCAACAACACAGACTAGCGCCTGCAAAGCCTCGTCGTTTGCGTCAGCATTGACGCTCTCCAACAGGATATCTGCATTGTCATTCAGAAGCTGCAGATCAGATAAAAAAAGAACAACATCTTCATGATGGTGAATGAGTCCGGCAGCTGCCTCAAAGTAGTTAATGACACGGTTTGACCGATTTATGGGTAGTCTGGAAGGGTTTTTTCTCTCGAGGCAAAAAGCAAGCCAGTGCCTGCGGTAGTTTGGATTGGTCTCCTCACTTGGACATAAAATTTCAGAAGCCATGTGAATGTAACGAGTCACGGCACTCTCATCGAAATTGACAAAACTCTGAAATCTGGGGTGCTTGTCACGTCCCAGTTTTTCGCCTGTGGTATTCACGAGATCTCTACCAAATGATATAATTTGCTGCTCAGTAACATCAATGAGTTCAAAAAGGAATTGGCAGATGTAGCGCAGGAAATTCAAAGGTGGCACTAGTGGATGGGTGCTTTCTTTGACTTTGTCATCGAGGGATCTCAGGTTGGCATCTTCCTTCAGCATTGCTGAGAAGTGATTCTGAAGCAGATCCATTGACGCCAACTTAGCAGCTTCATTCTTTCCTCCATACACATCAGCAATCTTCTGCCAAGACAGCACAGAGATATCAAGAAGAGTTACATTGTCGCCCGTGTCACTTCTTGGGTCTTCGTCCACATCTCCTAGCGACTGTATCAATTTTTGTTGGCTCAGTGATTTCCGTTCTCTTTTTACACCGATCACATGGGGTATTTGCTTTGGTTCATGCTGAAACGGAGTTTTCACAGTGGCATCTGTCAGCAAAATATCAAAGGGTTCATCTTCCTCCTTGACTGCAGTGGTAGGTTTATGCACAGAAATGCGGCGTTTCTTCTTTAGATGTGCTTTGATCATTGCTACCCTTCTGTATTCAATATCATCAGCATCCCTTTCCGGAGCAAGATCAAATGGACTCTGAAGAAACTCATCCAGCAATCCACGGCTCCTCTTTCGGCTCCTCTGATTGTTGCGGTACTGTATTCTAAAATTCTTAAGATTAGCTCGTAGGAGCCTGTAGGCTTTTTGGATCTTGCCATCACTACAAAATAAAGGCTCAAAGTTTCGAATCCAGGACACTAAGACAACTGGGTCTAATTTCTCTCGTGAAATAAAGTTAGTCAATTCGAGAACTAGGCCGTTTGTGAGACCAGTTAATTTTGCACGATCAGAAAAATCAGACATTTCAAGTAAATCTCTTCTTCCGATTCCGATACTATCACATATAGGTCCAACGAATTCGAAGTTGACGTTCGACTCAAGAAAATTTTGCCTGGCATCTCCAGTTAAGCTCAAAGCTGTCGTGGTGTTTCTCTCAATCAGGCTTCGAAAATCGGCAGACTGAAACATTGGGATAATCTTTTGAAGCCATTGTATTAAATCAACCCATGAAAGATCTTGCTCCTCTCTCATCAGCCCAATTTGGACCAACATGCGGTTTTTCCAGGGCTTTTCGTCCAGCTCCAACAGCTCTCCGTAATGAGCACCAAGGAAGTCGTCAACAAGTTTAGAGTAAAAATCATCCTCTGCAAGACATGAAACAACAAGACTATTAAAATATGAGTGTGTGTGTATATATATATATATATATACATACATATTAAGTAAATGTTAAGTAAACATACACTATGTATAGAAAATAACTATATTATGTGAGTTATCAAATGTAAGAAAGCTGATACTTAAAAATAAGACATTTGTTTTGAGTGTAAGTCACTGAAAAACAAGACAAAAAGTCGTACTCACTGAGCTCAGCAGCAATGGTCTTAGCACTCGCACTTGAGGAACCAAAGACTTGCAGGTCCTCCATAGTTGAACATCAAAGTAGCTTGGCTTGTTTTTTAAACCATCCGGTTGAGCACGCTTCCAAATAAAGGCCAGATAAATGTTTTAGTAATAACGACCAGAGCATGGTAGTCCACAGTTGATCTTAATCGTGCAGCAAATATTATCCCTCAGGATTCTTTTTTTGTCAAGTTACAACAGGTGTACCAGTCTGAGAGCATAATTTTTCTATTGGTATTAAAGGGTTGGGTTAGGGTACTTTATTCAAAGGTCTCCATGTTGCAATGTATTTATACATTTAAGTATTGAGTAATAATTAACTACATGCACTTACTATAGGGTTAGGATGAGGGTAGGGTTAATTACATGTAATTATGCATAATTTATAGTTATTAATACAGTAACTACATGTAACGTGTAACAATGACACGAAAACTAGTACAACCCTTGGTTATTTTATGAAACTCTCATCTGCTGCCTTTTCAGTCCTTAGATTTACAATCTTTTGGTTTACAATACATTAAAAACAATACTATGGTAAGTTTACAGTATCTTTGTATAAGCCAACACTATAAACAGATTAAGAAAAAAAAATTCAAGGACATTGCATGTTAATTAATTCACCATAACTTTAAAAAAAAAATTTATCCGTGTTTGCTTGGTAATATATTGTAAAGATTATGAAAATGACCAGTTGTGCATGTCACACAAAAAGGGAATAAACAGAATGGATAGAATTCATGGGACAAAAATAGTACTAAAATAATGGTGCAAAAGTTCAGTTGCATCACTAGTGTAAATCAAGGTCACATATTCGGTCAACTAGTTATTCTTGAATAATCAAGGAACAAAATGTTCACGCCGCATTTGCTCACGCGGTTGCTTTTTGTAGGAAATGACTATTATTGACTAAATATCTATATTTTGGTTTAATATTTTTTTAAACGTGGTAGGGCTGAAATTTGTATATGCTCATTACTCGTTTTTTGTTCTCTTGAACCGCGCGAGAACGCGTCATGTACAGTCTCGCGAAGTTTGTAAACATGCTGTCTGTGTTGAATTGGTATTTCTGTGGGAGATTACCATTGATTTAACGCTTAAACAACGTTATATAGTAAACATGTTTAAAACTTTAATAAGCATGCACAAAATTGTACCAAGGGAAATTAATGTATTTTCAACAACAACAGTAATGCGTAAGTGTGAAATCTCTGTACTCACCAATGTATTGTGCTGCGACGGTATTATTTGCTTTGTAGTAGATGTAACGCTAGGTGTTTTGTGTTGCGTGGTTTTCTCTTTGAACCCTTTGCAGTGTGTAGAGAGAGGGTTGGGGATTCTGTTTGGTAATAATTTTCATGTAAACGCATCCACTCTACATCACCGACTTCCCTGTTGAGTCACGTGAGCATTTGAGGAGTCTCTGATTGGATATACCCCTTCCATAAACCTACTCCAAAGATTGGTTCTGTCCACAAACTAACCCATTCGTCCTAACACCGTCATTTGTAGGCACTTGTTGTTGTTTATTAGGTTTTCTTTTCGATTGACAAAGATGCTTTATTGAAATTCACGTGCCCTAATTTTATTGCAGCAGTGATTCGCCATATAAAACGTGAAATCTCTTATGATATAAATATTTTTGAAATGTCAGTATCAAAAAGAAAAGAAAAGGAAAGAAAAAAAGTATAATGTTGTTGACTCGCGATCGGTTCAGGCCGAGGTGGAAAAAAGTTTCAGTCCGAATTAGTTAACATTTAGTTTTGATATTAAATAAGTAGTTTTGACCAGTAACAAAACAACCAAAACCTCTATATTTAAAACGCCAACGTGTGTGTTATGTCCGCATCAGCATGCATAAATATTTTGTGCAATACTCTTTTATTTAATGACGAATTGTGAAGCATGTTCTGCAAAAAAGTTATTCTCCAAACGAGAGTGGGCAGGCTAGACAGAGCCTCTCATCGCTGGGCAAGAAAGCGGATATGACGACATTCATTGGCCGAAGTGCATCATGGGGCTTTGATAATAACAACAAAGGAGCGCTGTACTTCGATTATGCTTCAGTAATGGGGCTGTAAACGCTACATTATTACTTTGCACAAATGTCCGAAGACCTCACAACTGCTGTTGAACCTTTCTGCTGCAATGTATAAAGAAAAGCGATAATAAAGTTTACATGAACGTGCTCTTGCGATTTTTCCGTATTTTTAAGGACCAGTTGTAGAAAGAAATATTTTTTTCCTCTTATTTTCGGAATGGAAAGCAGAATAATGCAGGTTTCCAACCCAAGCACAGAGTCACTCCAGGCTCCTGCGGAAATGCCAACCACTCATTCCAGCAGAGCTGGGACATCCCAGACTGCACCTGCCAAAGGAAAAGGACTTTTAAAAAGGAAAGCTGCTTCTCTTAAGGATGACAAAAGCAAAAAGAAAAAGAGAAAAAATGTAAAACGAACTGTGAGACCAAATTACACCGTCCAGGAGGGAGAGGACATGCTTTTGATTATATCAAATATAAGCAGTGGTGACAGTATATGGAAGCCCAAGCGGAAGGGATGTAAGAAAAAAAAGGTAAACAAAAAAGGCAAAAGTAAAACCTCTGCTAACAAAACTAAAAAAGCACCTGTAAAAGTTAAAATCCCCAAAGTCACAGAAGAAACTATTGATAAAAATGTTGGTAGGTTTGACCACTGGGGTCAGAGTTTACCAATTGAGGTCCTGGTGAAAATCTTTCAGTTTGCAGTTTGCCAGGATGGAGCAGTTCCTTTTCTATGCAGGTGAGGCCATACATTGTATTTGTGCTATTCAGTTTCTGTTCAGCTTTTATAAGTGGCTACATATACTATAATGGCTTTATGTTTATTGTTACATTGGTTTGCTGTCTTTATAAGGGTTGGCAGAGTTTGCCGTCTATGGAATGGAGCTGCATCCTCTCCGGTCCTGTGGCGCAATGTGTCAGTCGGCTACTGCTGGATTGAACCCAGTAAGAGTCAATTACCTGGGACAGAACAGAAGATTAGGAACACTATAGGCTGGCTAGCTGAAAACAGGTCAGTGGTTGAACCATACAAATGTATGTTTTTTTATTTTTACACTGGAAGATCTTATTGAAGAAATTTTATCATGCAGGATTATGCATGGCAAAGCATTATTCATGTGAAGTAGCTAAATTTTGTTGTGTCCATTTCCTGCAGATTGTCTCAGCTGAGAGAGTTCTCCCTTTGCCATTGGAAAAAACATGTTGACTATGTTATTCAGGTAATAATTCATCTGCTGTGGAATTTTGTTTCTGGTATCTAAATCTGTTTCTGATCATGTTGTGTATTATATAATCAGGGTCTGTGCTCTGTTTTTCTAGAATGTTTCTCAATCATGCCCAAATCTTCATTCTCTCAAGCTGTCTTACTGCACGGGAATGACAGAAACAGCCTTCCAAATCCTTGGTGCTGAATGTCGTTCGTTAGAGAATATAAATCTGCAACACTCAGAGGTTTGTATGTAACTGTATTATTGTTTACTTGGGGTAAGACTCCCTTTAATTCTAAAATGAATTTTATTCGCCCTCATGTTATTCCAAACCTGTATGGCTTACTGTCTTCTGTAGATAAGAACAGAGGATATTTTTATGGCCTACTATGGTGTCGTATGGACTACTTTGATACTTTTTTTTTGTTTTTGTTTTTTGCATCTTTGAAACGCTTCTGTCCAAGTTCACTATAGTTGCATGGAAAAGAGTAACCGGTATTCTCAGTATAGACTGAATTTCTCCTTTTACACCTGGTAATAGGATCTCTCTGAGGTGATCTATTCACAAGTGGTCAGCCAATAAATATTGCTGTTTACACCTGGTAGTGAGGGGTGTTTCATTGTGTCTCCTGTGACCACTCTGCATCATTGTGTTATCAATTGCATGTTGATAAAATGAAAAAATAAGTTCTCCTTAAACAGTTTCATCCCAAAATATTCATGAATTCTTGTGCATTTATTTGTATCTACTTTTCTAAATCCCTTCTTTTAACTTCATTTTTGATTGACAGGTTAGTAGTCAGGTATTTACTGTTGTTTGATGCATGCAGGCATTTTTTTTTTTTTTGACCACATTTATTGTGGTCAAAAGTGGTTTAAACCTCCTCCAGATGTGGTGAAATTGGACGAATCACAAAACAAACCATGCAAAAGAAATGCTGAAAACACGGCCTAAATGAAACCATAGTCTAAGGGGTTTGGAATTTTATTTTTAATGCGAACTTTTCTTTTAAGAAGGTGACTCCTGAAGTATTTTTGTCTATTTTAGTATTATGCCACAGCCATTCATTCTTTACTTTACTGATCCACTACATGCTACCCCTTATACCTGTTTTGTGTCCTTGGTTTTAAAATAGTTTAATGTTGATGGTCTGGTGTCCTTCCTTGAGGCTTATGGCAACCAAATAAAGAAAATTTACTTCACGCACAGCACCAAGAGTGACAAACTGCTCAGTGCTTTGTCTGTAAGTTAATATTAATCATTTTCCCTTAATGTGACCCAAGATGTTGCTGTGTGTATGTTTGTTTCTGATGAGAAACAAATGTCTCTGAATTTAAAGAAAGGTTGCTGTCCTGAGCTCAGGCTGTTGGAGATCAATACTAAATTGGATGGAGGATACTGCCAGCTTCCTATCTGCATTCAGGCTTTGCAGATTGGATGCCCTCAACTTCAGGTATTAAACTAAAATGTGTTGTGATCTTTATGTACATGTACACAAACCAAATCGATATACAAGAAAAAGGAGATTTATTGCTGTATTTTCTCAATTGAGTGCATGGTCACTGTTTGACGTTCTAAAAAAACTTTTGCACACATTCCTCTACATTAGGGATGGGCAACTTCAGTCCTGGAGGGCCACTGTCCTACTGAGTATAGCACAAACACACCTGAACAAGCTAATCAATGTCTTCAGGATTACTAGAAAGCTACTGACAGGTGACTTTTTATCAGGGTTGGAACTTAACTCTGCAGGACAGTGGCCCTCCAGGACCAAGTTGCCCGTCCCTGTTCTGTATTATTAATGATGACATTGTAGTATGAGAATTTATAAAAATTGTACTACATATATAAAATATTACAATCTTATTTTTCTTTTTTTAATATAGACATTTAGATTGATGAATGTCACTCCAGTTCCTAAAATGATCCGCAACACACCCAGTTCAACATCTGGTTTTCCTATGTTAGAGGAGCTGTGCATTGCCACTTCCTCTCACTCTTTCATGACGGACAGTGACCTGAACAATGTGCTGCATGGCTCCCCCCACCTGCGTGTGCTAGACCTGCGTGGTGCTTCCCGCATCACAGCCACTGGCCTCTACGCTCTGCCTTTTGAGAGTACGTTTCATTTTCAAAATAATATGGTAAACATTGATGTACCTCACACAGTGGTGAAAATGTAATATTTAAACCACACACATCTATGAATAGCAAATGGTTCAATGGACTTTCCCTATTTTTATTCTTATAGTTTACAGTATGAAAGGATTTCATCATACCTATGAGTTTCAGGTATGCAATAATATGCTGCTTTTCCATTAATTTGCTGCCCTGTCTTGTGTAGAACTAGAGTGTCTATATTGGGGCCTGTACTTCAACAGCAATACCATGGTAGCATCCAAGAAAGGCATACACATGCTTGCTCAGAAATGGAGCAACACCCTCAGGGAGCTTGATTTGGCCAACCAACCATTTTCAGAGGAAGACATGGAGATTGCCATGGGACATCTTGCACATGGTGCTGGAGTTGATTTGTTTCGCTCCCTGAACCTCAGTGGTACAAAAATCACTTCATCTGCACTCAGGTAAAGATTACCTTTGTAGTTGCACTCATGAATATAGTGCCTGCCAGAAGACTCACCCATTAAAACTTGTAGAAAAGAGTTTATAAATATAATTGAGAGTACAAGGCATTTCTTAATTTTCAGTAGATTGGTAAAGATGTTCTAGTTCCATTTATTAATGTTTTACAGGTTATTCATAACCCAGGCACCAGCTCTGAAGTACTTGAATCTGTCTTCTTGCCGGTATCTGCCCAGAGGGCTCAAACGACTATATCATGATCAAGAACACATTCAGCTTCTCTTGGACAAATTAGGCTGAACTTGTATGTATCGCAGTAACATTGTTGAGATTTTGTATATAAAGATAAAGCCATTTCCCAGTTAATGTTAGACCCCCCCCCCCCCATAAATATTTGTGTATCTTTACTGCCCTACTCTGCTACAATTTTTTTTTCATGTTCATGTACTGGTATGCAATAAATGTCACATGTTGTGAGCTTATGATAATGTAAACAAGCCACGCTTAATAAAAGCACAATGTTTATAATGAAAGAGATTACTGACTGGAAAATTGTAAAATAAAATGACATGTTGCAGCTTTGTTTATTTGTATTGTTTTGAACATGTAGACAGAAAGCATTAATTTGTATTAAACAATACACTACCTTTTTAAACTTCTAGATTGCAGTTTAAAAGTGTAAAACTAGAAAATGATTTTATCTTAAACTATAATGTGTGCAATGCACAATGAAACTGAAATGATGTACACTTACAGATATACAAATGGACTAAGTAGAAAGAGAAGAGTATTACTGTAGTTAATAAACCATGAACAGCTTGCATGGCATGTTACATCCAATCTTAAATCTATTTTTTTAAAGCAAGCAGACTCAGACCAGTCTTTGGGTCTCTAACACACCTCTCCACAAGTTGCAGATATGTGAGGTTCTCCTGTGTGTTGGGATCAAAGAATCCCTTGGTGTCATCATCTGAATCAGAGAGGATCTTGTTCATCTCCTCATCAAAATACCCTCTTTGGTAAGCCACCTCCACAGGGACACGATGGCTGTGCACAGGATCAATGATGCCCCCCGTAGCAATTTGAGCTTCTAACAGACGAATACCGTGGTCCTTGACAATCAGATCTTTTTTCAAGGCCTGGAACAAGGAGATTGTCTTTCCTGTGTTGGGGTCTGTGTAACCAGTAACTGCCCTCTCTGCAGACAGCAGTTTGTTTTTCCATTCTGTCCCAACAATCCCTTCAGCCACCGCCTGCTCTACTGACAGTTTTTTGTTCTTCACTGGGTCAATCATAAAGCCAGTGGCAGCCTGGGCCTCAAGCAAAACCAGAGATGTTCCGGGTGTCAGAA
Source organism: Zacco platypus (assembly GCA_038088235.1). Taxonomy (NCBI): domain Eukaryota; kingdom Metazoa; phylum Chordata; class Actinopteri; order Cypriniformes; family Xenocyprididae; genus Zacco; species Zacco platypus. Next base: position 9,435,665 of record CM076071.1, on the reverse strand, counting down.
GTCCCTTATTTTTGGCTTCAGATATACTCATGGTCTGTTTGGTTGACTGCACAAACACACCAGCAATGCTGTTCGTTCCTTTCAGGTATCTTCGCACAGAGTCTATTTCACTTACATGATCAACCGTAACTTTTCCAGAAGTTAGGTCTTTGTACATTTTCTCATCAATGACTTTGGATAGCAGTAACTCATTAGCACTCACATCCTTTCTGATACCTTGAAACTTGTGCTCTTGGGTTGTCTCTGTTGTTGCTGTGGTGATAGTGGTAATGGTTTGGGTGCTTGCTCCTGATTTCTGTGCTACCAGTGTAAGAACTATTTCTAAGAATTCTTCAATAGTTATTGTACCTGACTTAAACTGTTGCACCAGTTCTCTCCTCTTTTCCTCAGATATGTAATTTGAATACAGCAGATCCCAAAGAGTCACCAGCTGTCCTTGGAATTTACCTCCTGCTTTCTTTGTGGTCATAGACTTGAGGATATTCTTTGTATGCTCATCAACGAAGAAGTAGTACTCGCCCTTTTTCGCAATCACAAGGAGGCTCAGGCCAGTGTTGGGGTCTTTAACACACCTCTCCACAAGTTGCAGGTATGTGAGGTTCTCCTGTGTGTTGGGATCAAAGAATCCCTTGGTGTCATCATCTGGATCAGAGAGGATCTTGTTCATCTCCTCATCAAAATACCCTCTTTGGTAAGCCACCTCCACAGGGACACGATGGCTGTGCACAGGATCAATGATGCCCCCCGTAGCAATCTGAGCTTCTAACAGACGAATACCGTGGTCCTTGACAATCAGATCTTTTTTCAAGGCCTGGAACAAGGAGATTGTCTTTCCTGTGTTGGGGTCTGTGTAACCAGTAACTGCCCTCTCTGCAGACAGCAGTTTGTTTTTCCATTCTGTCCCAACAATCCCTTCAGCCACCGCCTGCTCTACTGACAGTTTTTTGTTCTTCACTGGGTCAATCATAAAGCCAGTGGCAGCCTGGGCCTCAAGCAAAACTAGAGATGTTCCGGGTGTCAGAAGTCCCTTATTTTTGGCTTCAGATATACTCATGGTCTGTTTGGTTGACTGCACAAACACACCAGCAATGCTGTTCGTTCCTTTCAGGTATCTTCGCACAGAGTCTATTTCACTTACATGATCAACCGTAACTTTTCCAGAAGTTAGGTCTTTGTACATTTTCTCATCAATGACTTTGGATAGCAGTAACTCATTAGCACTCACATCCTTTCTGATACCTTGAAACTTGTGCTCTTGGGTTGTCTCTGTTGTTGCTGTGGTGATAGTGGTAATGGTTTGGGTGCTTGCTCCTGATTTCTGTGCTACCAGTGTAAGAACTATTTCTAAGAATTCTTCAATAGTTATTGTACCTGACTTAAACTGTTGCACCAGTTCCCTCCTCTTTTCCTCAGATATGTAATTTGAATACAGCAGATCCCAAAGAGTCACCAGCTGTCCTTGGAATTTACCTCCTGCTTTCTTTGTGGTCATAGACTTGAGGATATTCTTTGTATGCTCATCAACGAAGAAGTAGTACTCGCCCTTTTTCGCAATCACAAGGAGGCTCAGGCCAGTGTTGGGGTCTTTAACACACCTCTCCACAAGTTGCAGGTATGTGAGGTTCTCCTGTGTGTTGGGATCAAAGAATCCCTTGGTGTCATCATCTGGATCAGAGAGGATCTTGTTCATCTCCTCATCAAAATACCCTCTTTGGTAAGCCACCTCCACAGGGACACGATGGCTGTGCACAGGATCAATGATGCCCCCCGTAGCAATCTGAGCTTCTAACAGACGAATACCGTGGTCCTTGACAATCAGATCTTTTTTCAAGGCCTGGAACAAGGAGATTGTCTTTCCTGTGTTGGGGTCTGTGTAACCAGTAACTGCCCTCTCTGCAGACAGCAGTTTGTTTTTCCATTCTGTCCCAACAATCCCTTCAGCCACCGCCTGCTCTACTGACAGTTTTTTGTTCTTCACTGGGTCAATCATAAAGCCAGTGGCAGCCTGGGCCTCAAGCAAAACTAGAGATGTTCCGGGTGTCAGAAGTCCCTTATTTTTGGCTTCAGATATGCTCATGGTCTGTTTGGTAGACTGCACAAACACACCAGCAATGCTGTTCGTTCCTTTCAGGTATCTTCGCACAGAGTCCATTTCACTTACATGATCAACCGTAACTTTTCCAGAAGTTAGGTCTTTGTACATTTTCTCATCAATGACTTTGGATACCAGTAACTCATTAGCACTCACATCCTTTCTGATACCTTGAAACTTGTGCTCTTGGGTTGTCTCTGTTGTTGCCGTGGTGATAGTGGTAATGGTTTGGGTGCTTGTTCCTGATTTCTGTGCTACCAGTGTAAGAACTATTTCTAAGAATTCTTCGATAGTTATTGTACCTGACTTAAACTGTTGCACCAGTTCTCTCCTCTTTTCCTCAGATATGTAATTTGAATACAGCAGATCCCAAAGAGTCACCAGCTGTCCTTGGAATTTACCTCCTGCTTTCTTTGTGGTCATAGACTTGAGGATATTCTTTGTATGCTCATCAACGAAGAAGTAGTACTCGCCCTTTTTCGCAATCACAAGGAGGCTCAGGCCAGTGTTGGGGTCTTTAACACACCTCTCCACAAGTTGCAGGTATGTGAGGTTCTCCTGTGTGTTGGGATCAAAGAATCCCTTGGTGTCGTCATCTGGATCAGAGAGGATCTTGTTCATCTCCTCATCAAAATACCCTCTTTGGTAAGCCACCTCCACAGGGACACGATGGCTGTGCACAGGATCAATGATGCCCCCCGTAGCAATCTGAGCTTCTAACAGACGAATACCGTGGTCCTTGACAATCAGATCTTTTTTCAAGGCCTGGAACAAGGAGATTGTCTTTCCTGTGTTGGGGTCTGTGTAACCAGTAACTGCCCTCTCTGCAGACAGCAGTTTGTTTTTCCATTCTGTCCCAACAATCCCTTCAGCCACCGCCTGCTCTACTGACAGTTTTTTGTTCTTCACTGGGTCAATCATAAAGCCAGTGGCAGCCTGGGCCTCAAGCAAAACTAGAGATGTTCCGGGTGTCAGAAGTCCCTTATTTTTGGCTTCAGATATGCTCATGGTCTGTTTGGTAGACTGCACAAACACACCAGCAATGCTGTTCGTTCCTTTCAGGTATCTTCGCACAGAGTCCATTTCACTTACATGATCAACCGTAACTTTTCCAGAAGTTAGGTCTTTGTACATTTTCTCATCAATGACTTTGGATAGCAGTAACTCATTAGCACTCACATCCTTTCTGATACCTTGAAAGTTGTGCTTTTGGGTTGTCTCTGTTGTTGCTGTGGTGATAGTGGTAATGGTTTGGGTGCTTGTTCCTGATTTCTGTGCTACCAATGTAAGAACTATTTCTAAGAATTCTTCAATAGTTATTGTACCTGACTTAAACTGTTGCACCAGTTCTCTCCTCTTTTCCTCAGATATGTAATTTGAATACAGCAGATCCCAAAGAGTCACCAGCTGTCCTTGGAATTTACCTCCTGCTTTCTTTGTGGTCATAGACTTGAGGATAATCTTTGTATGCTCATCAACGAAGAAGTAGTACTCGCCCTTTTTCGCAATCACAAGGAGGCTCAGGCCAGTGTTGGGGTCTTTAACACACCTCTCCACAAGTTGCAGGTATGTGAGGTTCTCCTTTGTGTTGGGATCAAAGAATCCCTTGGTGTCATCATCTGGATCAGAGAGGATCTTATTCATCTCCTCATCAAAATACCCTCTTTGGTAAGCCACCTCCACAGGGACACGATGGCTGTGCACAGGATCAATGATGCCCCCCGTGGCAATCTGAGCTTCTAACAGACGAATACCGTGGTCCTTGACAATCAGATCTTTTTTCAAGGCCTGGAACAAGGAGATTGTCTTTCCTGTGTTGGGGTCCGTGTAACCAGTAACTGCCCTCTCTGCAGACAGCAGTTTGTTTTTCCATTCTGTCCCAACAATCCCTTCAGCCACCGCCTGCTCTACTGACAGTTTTTTGTTCTTCACTGGGTCAATCATAAAGCCAGTGGCAGCCTGGGCCTCAAGCAAAACTAGAGATGTTCCGGGTGTCAGAAGTCCCTTATTTTTGGCTTCAGATATGCTCATGGTCTGTTTGGTAGACTGCACAAACACACCAGCAATGCTGTTCGTTCCTTTCAGGTATCTTCGCACAGAGTCCATTTCACTTACATGATCAACCGTAACTTTTCCAGAAGTTAGGTCTTTGTACATTTTCTCATCAATGACTTTGGATACCAGTAACTCATTAGCACTCACATCCTTTCTGATACCTTGAAACTTGTGCTCTTGGGTTGTCTCTGTTGTTGCTGTGGTGATAGTGGTAATGGTTTGGGTGCTTGTTCCTGATTTCTGTGCTACCAGTGTAAGAACTATTTCTAAGAATTCTTCGATAGTTATTGTACCTGACTTAAACTGTTGCACCAGTTCTCTCCTCTTTTCCTCAGATATGTAATTTGAATACAGCAGATCCCAAAGAGTCACCAGCTGTCCTTGGAATTTACCTCCTGCTTTCTTTGTGGTCATAGACTTGAGGATATTCTTTGTATGCTCATCAACGAAGAAGTAGTACTCGCCCTTTTTCGCAATCACAAGGAGGCTCAGGCCAGTGTTGGGGTCTTTAACACACCTCTCCACAAGTTGCAGGTATGTGAGGTTCTCCTGTGTGTTGGGATCAAAGAATCCCTTGGTGTCATCATCTGGATCAGAGAGGATCTTGTTCATCTCCTCATCAAAATACCCTCTTTGGTAAGCCACCTCCACAGGGACACGATGGCTGTGCACAGGATCAATGATGCCCCCAGTAGCAATCTGAGCTTCTAACAGACGAATACCGTGGTCCTTGACAATCAGATCTTTTTTCAAGGCCTGGAACAAGGAGATTGTCTTTCCTGTGTTGGGGTCTGTGTAACCAGTAACTGCCCTCTCTGCAGACAGCAGTTTGTTTTTCCATTCTGTCCCAACAATCCCTTCAGCCACCGCCTGCTCTACTGACAGTTTTTTGTTCTTCACTGGGTCAATCATAAAGCCAGTGGCAGCCTGGGCCTCAAGCAAAACTAGAGATGTTCCGGGTGTCAGAAGTCCCTTATTTTTGGCTTCAGATATGCTCATGGTCTGTTTGGTAGACTGCACAAACACACCAGCAATGCTGTTCGTTCCTTTCAGGTATCTTCGCACAGAGTCCATTTCACTTACATGATCAACCGTAACTTTTCCAGAAGTTAGGTCTTTGTACATTTTCTCATCAATGACTTTGGATACCAGTAACTCATTAGCACTCACATCCTTTCTGATACCTTGAAACTTGTGCTCTTGGGTTGTCTCTGTTGTTGCTGTGGTGATAGTGGTAATGGTTTGGGTGCTTGTTCCTGATTTCTGTGCTACCAGTGTAAGAACTATTTCTAAGAATTCTTCAATAGTTATTGTACCTGACTTAAACTGTTGCACCAGTTCTCTCCTCTTTTCCTCAGATATGTAATTTGAATACAGCAGATCCCAAAGAGTCACCAGCTGTCCTTGGAATTTACCTCCTGCTTTCTTTGTGGTCATAGACTTGAGGATATTCTTTGAATGCTCATCAACAAAGAAGTAGTACTCGCCCTTTTTCGCAATCACAAGGAGGCTCAGGCCAGTGTTGGGGTCTTTAACACACCTCTCCACAAGTTGCAGGTATGTGAGGTTCTCCTGTGTGTTGGGATCAAAGAATCCCTTGGTGTCGTCATCTGGATCAGAGAGGATCTTGTTCATCTCCTCATCAAAATACCCTCTTTGGTAAGCCACCTCCACAGGGACACGATGGCTGTGCACAGGATCAATGATGCCCCCCGTAGCAATCTGAGCTTCTAACAGACGAATACCGTGGTCCTTGACAATCAGATCTTTTTTCAAGGCCTGGAACAAGGAGATTGTCTTTCCTGTGTTGGGGTCTGTGTAACCAGTAACTGCCCTCTCTGCAGACAGCAGTTTGTTTTTCCATTCTGTCCCAACAATCCCTTCAGCCACCGCCTGCTCTACTGACAGTTTTTTGTTCTTCACTGGGTCAATCATAAAGCCAGTGGCAGCCTGGGCCTCAAGCAAAACTAGAGATGTTCCGGGTGTCAGAAGTCCCTTATTTTTGGCTTCAGATATGCTCATGGTCTGTTTGGTAGACTGCACAAACACACCAGCAATACTGTTCGTTCCTTTCAGGTATCTTCGCACAGAGTCCATTTCACTTACATGATCAACCGTAACTTTTCCAGAAGTTAGGTCTTTGTACATTTTCTCATCAATGACTTTGGATAGCAGTAACTCATTAGCACTCACATCCTTTCTGATACCTTGAAAGTTGTGCTTTTGGGTTGTCTCTGTTGTTGCTGTGGTGATAGTGGTAATGGTTTGGGTGCTTGTTCCTGATTTCTGTGCTACCAATGTAAGAACTATTTCTAAGAATTCTTCAATAGTTATTGTACCTGACTTAAACTGTTGCACCAGTTCTCTCCTCTTTTCCTCAGATATGTAATTTGAATACAGCAGATCCCAAAGAGTCACCAGCTGTCCTTGGAATTTACCTCCTGCTTTCTTTGTGGTCATAGACTTGAGGATATTCTTTGTATGCTCATCAACGAAGAAGTAGTACTCGCCCTTTTTCGCAATCACAAGGAGGCTCAGGCCAGTGTTGGGGTCTTTAACACACCTCTCCACAAGTTGCAGGTATGTGAGGTTCTCCTGTGTGTTGGGATCAAAGAATCCCTTGGTGTCATCATCTGGATCAGAGAGGATCTTGTTCATCTCCTCATCAAAATACCCTCTTTGGTAAGCCACCTCCACAGGGACACGATGGCTGTGCACAGGATCAATGATGCCCCCCGTAGCAATCTGAGCTTCTAACAGACGAATACCGTGGTCCTTGACAATCAGATCTTTTTTCAAGGCCTGGAACAAGGAGATTGTCTTTCCTGTGTTGGGGTCTGTGTAACCAGTAACTGCCCTCTCTGCAGACAGCAGTTTGTTTTTCCATTCTGTCCCAACAATCCCTTCAGCCACCGCCTGCTCTACTGACAGTTTTTTGTTCTTCACTGGGTCAATCATAAAGCCAGTGGCAGCCTGGGCCTCAAGCAAAACTAGAGATGTTCCGGGTGTCAGAAGTCCCTTATTTTTGGCTTCAGATATGCTCATGGTCTGTTTGGTAGACTGCACAAACACACCAGCAATGCTGTTCGTTCCTTTCAGGTATCTTCGCACAGAGTCCATTTCACTTACATGATCAACCGTAACTTTTCCAGAAGTTAGGTCTTTGTACATTTTCTCATCAATGACTTTGGATAGCAGTAACTCATTAGCACTCACATCCTTTCTGATACCTTGAAAGTTGTGCTTTTGGGTTGTCTCTGTTGTTGCTGTGGTGATAGTGGTAATGGTTTGGGTGCTTGTTCCTGATTTCTGTGCTACCAATGTAAGAACTATTTCTAAGAATTCTTCAATAGTTATTGTACCTGACTTAAACTGTTGCACCAGTTCTCTCCTCTTTTCCTCAGATATGTAATTTGAATACAGCAGATCCCAAAGAGTCACCAGCTGTCCTTGGAATTTACCTCCTGCTTTCTTTGTGGTCATAGACTTGAGGATATTCTTTGTATGCTCATCAACGAAGAAGTAGTACTCGCCCTTTTTCGCAATCACAAGGAGGCTCAGGCCAGTGTTGGGGTCTTTAACACACCTCTCCACAAGTTGCAGGTATGTGAGGTTCTCCTGTGTGTTGGGATCAAAGAATCCCTTGGTGTCATCATCTGGATCAGAGAGGATCTTATTCATCTCCTCATCAAAATACCCTCTTTGGTAAGCCACCTCCACAGGGACACGATGGCTGTACACAGGATCAATGATGCCCCCCGTAGCAATCTGAGCTTCTAACAGACGAATACCGTGGTCCTTGACAATCAGATCTTTTTTCAAGGCCTGGAACAAGGAGATTGTCTTTCCTGTGTTGGGGTCTGTGTAACCAGTAACTGCCCTCTCTGCAGACAGCAGTTTGTTTTTCCATTCTGTCCCAACAATCCCTTCAGCCACCGCCTGCTCTACTGACAGTTTTTTGTTCTTCACTGGGTCAATCATAAAGCCAGTGGCAGCCTGGGCCTCAAGCAAAACTAGAGATGTTCCGGGTGTCAGAAGTCCCTTATTTTTGGCTTCAGATATGCTCATGGTCTGTTTGGTAGACTGCACAAACACACCAGCAATGCTGTTCGTTCCTTTCAGGTATCTTCGCACAGAGTCCATTTCACTTACATGATCAACCGTAACTTTTCCTGAAGTTAGGTCTTTGTACATTTTCTCATCAATGACTTTGGATACCAGTAACTCATTAGCACTCACATCCTTTCTGATACCTTGAAACTTGTGCTCTTGGGTTGTCTCTGTTGTTGCCGTGGTGATAGTGGTAATGGTTTGGGTGCTTGTTCCTGATTTCTGTGCTACCAATGTAAGAACTATTTCTAAGAATTCTTCAATAGTTATTGTACCTGACTTAAACTGTTGCACCAGTTCTCTCCTCTTTTCCTCAGATATGTAATTTGAATACAGCAGATCCCAAAGAGTCACCAGCTGTCCTTGGAATTTACCTCCTGCTTTCTTTGTGGTCATAGACTTGAGGATATTCTTTGTATGCTCATCAACGAAGAAGTAGTACTCGCCCTTTTTCGCAATCACAAGGAGGCTCAGGCCAGTGTTGGGGTCTTTAACACACCTCTCCACAAGTTGCAGGTATGTGAGGTTCTCCTGTGTGTTGGGATCAAAGAATCCCTTGGTGTCATCATCTGGATCAGAGAGGATCTTGTTCATCTCCTCATCAAAATACCCTCTTTGGTAAGCCACCTCCACAGGGACACGATGGCTGTGCACAGGATCAATGATGCCCCCCGTAGCAATCTGAGCTTCTAACAGACGAATACCGTGGTCCTTGACAATCAGATCTTTTTTCAAGGCCTGGAACAAGGAGATTGTCTTTCCTGTGTTGGGGTCCGTGTAACCAGTAACTGCCCTCTCTGCAGACAGCAGTTTGTTTTTCCATTCTGTCCCAACAATCCCTTCAGCCACCGCCTGCTCTACTGACAGTTTTTTGTTCTTCACTGGGTCAATCATAAAGCCAGTGGCAGCCTGGGCCTCAAGCAAAACTAGAGATGTTCCGGGTGTCAGAAGTCCCTTATTTTTGGCTTCAGATATGCTCATGGTCTGTTTGGTAGACTGCACAAACACACCAGCAATACTGTTCGTTCCTTTCAGGTATCTTCGCACAGAGTCCATTTCACTTACATGATCAACCGTAACTTTTCCAGAAGTTAGGTCTTTGTACATTTTCTCATCAATGACTTTGGATAGCAGTAACTCATTAGCACTCACATCCTTTCTGATACCTTGAAAGTTGTGCTTTTGGGTTGTCTCTGTTGTTGCTGTGGTGATAGTGGTAATGGTTTGGGTGCTTGTTCCTGATTTCTGTGCTACCAATGTAAGAACTATTTCTAAGAATTCTTCAATAGTTATTGTACCTGACTTAAACTGTTGCACCAGTTCTCTCCTCTTTTCCTCAGATATGTAATTTGAATACAGCAGATCCCAAAGAGTCACCAGCTGTCCTTGGAATTTACCTCCTGCTTTCTTTGTGGTCATAGACTTGAGGATATTCTTTGTATGCTCATCAACGAAGAAGTAGTACTCGCCCTTTTTCGCAATCACAAGGAGGCTCAGGCCAGTGTTGGGGTCTTTAACACACCTCTCCACAAGTTGCAGGTATGTGAGGTTCTCCTGTGTGTTGGGATCAAAGAATCCCTTGGTGTCATCATCTGGATCAGAGAGGATCTTATTCATCTCCTCATCAAAATACCCTCTTTGGTAAGCCACCTCCACAGGGACACGATGGCTGTGCACAGGATCAATGATGCCCCCCGTAGCAATCTGAGCTTCTAACAGACGAATACCGTGGTCCTTGACAATCAGATCTTTTTTCAAGGCCTGGAACAAGGAGATTGTCTTTCCTGTGTTGGGGTCCGTGTAACCAGTAACTGCCCTCTCTGCAGACAGCAGTTTGTTTTTCCATTCTGTCCCAACAATCCCTTCAGCCACCGCCTGCTCTACTGACAGTTTTTTGTTCTTCACTGGGTCAATCATAAAGCCAGTGGCAGCCTGGGCCTCAAGCAAAACTAGAGATGTTCCGGGTGTCAGAAGTCCCTTATTTTTGGCTTCAGATATGCTCATGGTCTGTTTGGTAGACTGCACAAACACACCAGCAATGCTGTTCGTTCCTTTCAGGTATCTTCGCACAGAGTCCATTTCACTTACATGATCAACCGTAACTTTTCCTGAAGTTAGGTCTTTGTACATTTTCTCATCAATGACTTTGGATACCAGTAACTCATTAGCACTCACATCCTTTCTGATACCTTGAAACTTGTGCTCTTGGGTTGTCTCTGTTGTTGCCGTGGTGATAGTGGTAATGGTTTGGGTGCTTGTTCCTGATTTCTGTGCTACCAATGTAAGAACTATTTCTAAGAATTCTTCAATAGTTATTGTACCTGACTTAAACTGTTGCACCAGTTCTCTCCTCTTTTCCTCAGATATGTAATTTGAATACAGCAGATCCCAAAGAGTCACCAGCTGTCCTTGGAATTTACCTCCTGCTTTCTTTGTGGTCATAGACTTGAGGATATTCTTTGTATGCTCATCAACGAAGAAGTAGTACTCGCCCTTTTTCGCAATCACAAGGAGGCTCAGGCCAGTGTTGGGGTCTTTAACACACCTCTCCACAAGTTGCAGGTATGTGAGGTTCTCCTGTGTGTTGGGATCAAATAATCCCTTGGTGTCATCATCTGGATCAGAGAGGATCTTGTTCATCTCCTCATCAAAATACCCTCTTTGGTAAGCCACCTCCACAGGGACACGATGGCTGTGCACAGGATCAATGATGCCCCCCGTAGCAATCTGAGCTTCTAACAGACGAATACCGTGGTCCTTGACAATCAGATCTTTTTTCAAGGCCTGGAACAAGGAGATTGTCTTTCCTGTGTTGGGGTCTGTGTAACCAGTAACTGCCCTCTCTGCAGACAGCAGTTTGTTTTTCCATTCTGTCCCAACAATCCCTTCAGCCACCGCCTGCTCTACTGACAGTTTTTTGTTCTTCACTGGGTCAATCATAAAGCCAGTGGCAGCCTGGGCCTCAAGCAAAACCAGAGATGTTCCTGGTGTCAGAAGTCCCTTATTTTTGGCTTCGGATATGCTCATGGTCTGTTTGGTTGACTGTACATATACTCCAGCAATACAGTTTGTTGCCCCAAGGTATTTTTGAATAGATTCCATATTGTTTATGTCTTCATCATCTACTTCATCATTGATAAGCTTTCTAATCATATCTTTTGAGATGATTTTTGCCTCAAATAGTTCACTGGCTGACACTTGTTTTCTCAGACCTTTAAAGGAATGCCTTTTTGTGGTAACCTCAATTATCATTGTTGTCACCATTTCTGTTATCTCCTCAATTGATAGATTCTTTTGTTTGTATTGGTCAAGTAATTCTTTTCTTTTTTTTGCAGATATATACTCTGAGTGTAGTACATCCCAAAGTGATACACGTTTGTCTGCAAACTTTCCAGCATTGATGATCACTGATTTTTCTTTGAAGACATTTATTATTTGCTTGTCATTGTAGGTTGAGCTTTCAGCACTCTTTTCATTTATTGGAAGAAGCAGCAGGCCAGTTGTTGAATTCCTTTCACATTTCTTCATGAGCTGATGGTAGGTAAGAAGTTCTTTTGTTTGGGGGTCTGAAAACCCTTTTTCACTGTTACTAAGATTTGCTAGATGATCACTGATCTCCTTATTCAAGCATCCTTTCATAATTGCTTTCTGAACAGGCACCCGAAAGCTTCCAATTGGATCAATAATCCCCCCTGTGGCAAGCTGTGCATCTAAAAGGTTCAGTCCATGTTTCCGAGGGATGAGGCCTTTATTCATTGCTTCAAATAAGCATATCTGCTTATTTGTGTATGGGTCTGTGAAGCCAGTGACAGCACATTCAGCCAATAGCAAGTGCTCTAATATCTCTGGACTGATGAGTTGATCTCTGACAGCTTCCATGACTGAGTGATGTGTGTTTTTGATTGGATCGATGACATATCCAGTTGCTGCCTGTGCCTCAAGCAACAATAGTGCTGCATCGGAAGTGAGTAAGTCTTCAGTTTTAGCCATGTATAAACTTAACACTTTTCCTGATGGATGGAGCTTTACTCCAGCAATACTTCGAGTTCCCTTCAAATACTGTTGTACAGATTCAAGTTTAACTACATTTTCAAGGGTCTCCTTGCCATGTTGTAGCTCTTTGTAAGTACTGGTGTCAATGATTCCAGAGTCATACAGCTGTTGCACAGAAACAGGTTTTCTTAGGCCCATTGTTGTTTGAGGAGCTGCTTCTTTCTGTTCCAGTGTTTGAATAGTTGTGATAACCAAGTTGACAACATCCTTGATATTTATCTTGCCCAAACAATATTGTTCAAAGAACTGCTGCCTCTGTTCATCTGTGAAGTATACAGAATGAATTATCTCCCAAAGAGACAGTGATTTCCCAGAGAAACGGCCAACAGGAACAAGAACTTTGTTTTTCTCAAATTCTTCCTTAATCTCAACCTCTGAGATAATTTTTTGTGATTTTTCTTGTGTTTTACCTTTTTCGGCAACTGGAAGAAGTAAAAGACCAGTTTCGGGATCCTTGATGCATCGTGCCATCATCTCCATGTAGGTCAGATTTTCTTGTGTGGTGGGATAAAAAAATCCTTTAGTGTCATCGCTTTGATCAGCAAGGATTTGGTTTAAGTCAGAGTCGAAATAACCCTTCCGGAAAGCAACATCAAGTGGCAAATGTAAACATGTTAAGGGATCAATGATGCCACCTGTAGCAATCTGGGCTTCAAGCAGACGAATACCATGCTGCTTTACAATAAGTTCTTTCTCGATTGCTTCGAAAAGTGATATTTTCTTGCCTGTGTATGGATCTTCGTAACCAGTGACTGCTTTCTCTGCAGCCAGGAGCTTTTCATACAAGTCTGGAACAATGATTTTCTGCTTCAGTGCCTCATCAACAGTGAGTTTCTTGTTTTGTATTGGATCAATAATGAACCCAGTGGCAGCCTGTGCTTCAAGAAGACACAATGCAGTGCCAGGGGTAAGATGTCCTTCTTTTTTGGCTGTGTAGATGCTCATTTTCTGATTAGACTTTTGTAATATTACACCTGCTATACAGCTTGTTCCCCTGAGGAAATTTCTCACAGTGCCCATCTCAATGAGATCTTTGATTGTTAGCTTCCCATAAATCACATTTTTGTATGTTTTTTCATCTATTATTCCCAAATGCAGCAGCTCCAAAATAGAGACTTTTCCCCTGAGACCATCTACACTGAGGTCAGCATTTCTTTGTACTTCTTTGCTCTCAATGATCTCTACAACTATTGTAATGATTTCTTCAATTGAGATTGTTTTTGACTTGTAACATTTTAACAGCTCCTGTCTTCTCTCCTCAGACAAATATTCAGAGTTGATGATATCCCAAAGTGTCACTTTCTTGTTGCTGAATCTGCCGTATCTCACAGAGACATATGTGGTTTGGAGGGCCTCTTTGGTGCTGTCCCCTATCTTGACTCTCTTGTCGTTCCCTTTGATTGTCAAAAGGCAAAGGCCTGTGCTTTGGTCAGTGACACATCTGGACATAAGCTGCATATAAGTAAGGTTTTCATGAGTGTTTGGGTCAAAGAATCCTTTTGTGTCATCAGTTGGATCACAAAGGGTCTGATTAATTTCAGTATCAAAGAATCCTCGTTTATAAGCTATATGAACTGGAATGCGATGGCTATTTACAGGATCAATAATGCCCCCTGTGGCAATCTGGGCCTCTAGCAGACGTATACCATGATCTTTCACTATTAAATCTTTTCGCATTGCTTGGAACAATGAGATTTTCTTGCCAGTGTATGGATCGTGGTAACCGGTCACTGCCTTCTCTGCTGAGGATAGTTTTGCATGAAGATCAGCCCCAACCACCCGTGCCTTCACTGCATCATCTACAGTGAACTTTTGATTAGCTATTGGGTCAATTATGAATCCTGTTGCAGCCTGAGCTTCAAGAAGAACAAGTGATGTTCCTGGCCTCAGAATTCCTTTTTGTCGGGCTTGGTAGATTGACATCACTTGTGAGTCAGGAAGCAGCACACCAGCAATGCTTGGTTTACCTTGTAGATATGTTTGCACAGATTCATTGTCCGTAACATCTTTGACAGTCTTTTTTCCTTCTCTGAGATCTTCTAGATCGTGCTCTGTGATGATATCAGCCTCGACTAGCTGGTTTGCACTTACTTTTTCCCTTATACCTTCAAAAACTACATTAGCTGTTTTCACTGAATGTTCAATGATCTCCAGAACTTTAGTGACTATAATTTCAATTGTGAGTGTTCTGTTTCTGTATTGCTGGATAAAGTCTTGCCTTTGTTGTTCAGTGAAGTATTCAGACATAAGTAATTCCCAGAGTGAAACAGTCATTCCCATATATTTTCCACAAGTCACTTTCACCATGACACCCTTGAAGAGTTTTTTGATGTCATAGCCAATGAATGTGTAATTCAGACTACCAGATGGATCCTGAATGGGCAACAATGTGAGTCCTGTAGAAGGGTCAATGACACAACGATCCAGCAGTTGCAGATATGTCAGATTATCCTTTGTGTTCGGGTCAAAGAATCCTTTAGTGTCATCTTCAGGATCCTTAAGGATAGTGTTCATTTCTTCATCGAAGAAGCCACGCTTGTATGCTACATCAACCGGAACTCTGTGACTGTTTATGGGATCAATAATTCCACCAGTTGCAATTTGTGCTTCAAGCAAGCGGATTCCATGCTCCTTCACAATCAGTTCCTTCTTCAGAGCTTGAAAAAGAGAAATGGTTTCACCAGTGTATGGGTCGTTGTAACCAGTAACTGCACGTTCTGCTGCAAGCAATTTTGCATGGTATTCTGGTCCGACAAGTTTTTGTTTAATGGCTTCATCTACAGTGAATGTCTTGTTTTCAACAGGGTCAATCATGAATCCAGTTGCAGCCTGTGCTTCTAGCAGAATCAAAGCAGAACCAGGCATGATTATTCCTTGTCTCATTGCCTGATAGATGCTCATTTTCTTATTTGTGGAGAGCACAGCTACACCCCCAATGCTCTGTTTACCTTCTAGATACTCTTTCACTGTTTCCATTAACATCACATCCTGGGTGGTGGTTTTACCCTCATGTAGATTTTCAAATGTCTGTTGGTCAATTATTTTTGAGGCCAGAAGCTCAGCAGATGTTACACCTCTGCGTAGGCCTTTAAATGTGATGTAGATTGGGAAAAGCAGTAAACCTGTCTCGGGTGCTGCAGTGCATTTCTTTATCAGCGATGGATAGGTGAGGTTTTCCTGAGAGTTTGGGTCATAGAATACTTTTAAAGTATCCATCTGGTCTCTGAAAAGATCTTTGTCATAGAGACCTCGGCCATAGGCTTGCTCTTCTGTTAGGTAGCATTTTTCAATAGGGTCATAGATCCCTTTGCCAGAGATCTGTGCTTCAAGTAATCTAATGCCATATTCTTTTGGAATGACATCTTTCTGCATGGCCTGGAAGAGTGAGATTTGTTGGTTGATGTAAGGATCTGTGTAGCCCATGATGGCCCTCTCAGCAAATTGAAGTTTCTCTTTCATTTCACGTCCCACAATTCCTTCCTTTACAGCATCTTCAACAGAGCATGTCCTGTTTTTGACAGGGTCGATGATTCCTCCTGTTGCAGCTTGGGCTTCTAACAGTGCCAGACATGTTCCTAGATTCAACAAGCGTTTCTTGTAGGCTTGGTATATTGTAATGGTTTCATTTGAATGTCCAAGAAACACTCCAGCAACTGGCCCCTGAGAATTGAAACTTTCCTGAGGTGACATTTTTTTTGTGGACAATTTCTTGCACCAGGTTCTGTGGATTACATAAGAATAATTGTTAGTCATGCATTTAAAAACTTTTTTTTTTTTAAAGAAAAATACTGTGAAAATGCTACAGTAAAACATGTTAACCAGTTAACTGTTCTTGCAAGTAAAGACTATGAATTACCATATAGTTTATGAAAAATAAATAAATAAATAAAGTCACAGCAGTCCCTGCATTACACATCACATATGATTACATTTCTTAGAAATTATTTAGTTGCTTAATTTTATTATCAGTCCTGTACATTGCTACATGTGTTAGGTTTTATGTTATTTATTATAATATATTTTGCATTATTTTAGTGCATTGTTTTACCCAGATGGTGTTTTGTCTTTGAATGTGTGACCCTGTGCACAGTCTATATATGTGTATTGACCATGTTTTATGAACAAAGTCCAGAGGGGGAAAAAAAGCTGAATTTATAAAACATGAACATGTTCAAAAGTTTACATATCCTTGAATCGTAATAACGTTTGTTGTTACCTGGATGATCCATGACTATTTGATTGTTTGTTTTGTAATGGTTGTTCACGAGTCCCTTGTTTGTCATGAGCAGTTAAACTGGGCTCTGTTTTTCAGAAAAATCCTCTCTTGCAAAATCTTTGATTTTCCAGTGTCTTCTGCATATTTGAACCCTTTCCAACAATGACTGTATGATTTTGAGATCTATCTTTTCACATTGAGGACAACTGATAGACTCAAACACAACTATTAAACGAGCTGCAAACATTCACTGATGATCCAGAAGGAAACGCAATGCATGAACATAATGCACTTTTGAACAAGAAGATGATGTACAAGGTTTTTTTTTGTTTAAAGTTCCAGAAGACAAAAAAAGTACAATTTATGCTGTTCATCCAATTCAAAATGTTTACATCCCAGCATTGTGTTTCCTTCTGGAGCAACAGTGAATGTTTGCAGGTTTTTTAATGGTTGGAAAGATGGATCTCAAAATCATAGTCACTGCTGAAAGGGATTCAAATATGCAAAAGATACTGGAAAATCAAAGAATTATGGAGTATTTTTTGAAGAACAGAGTTCAGTTTAACTGCTCAAACAAGGGACTCAAGAAAAACCATCACAAAATGTTGTGGATCATCCAGGTAACAACACACAGTCTTAGAATCAAGGTATCCAAACTTTTCAACTGGGTTATTTTTATAAATTCAGCTCTTTTTTTGTTGTTAACATCTGTTATAAATAGTTCATTCAGGACAGTACTAAATAAAAAAATAACATGCCATTTTCACGATCCTTTATTTTGTTGAATTGATTAACTTTTTTGCATATTCTGCAAGAGGTATGTTAACTTTTGAGCTCTTAATGAAATGCTTCTAAGAAACATTGTCACTTTTTTACCCTAAAATTACAAGATATTTTTTTACAGTGCAGCACATGACAAAACTATATAGTGCAGCTACATACACAGAAACACCTTAACATAAATATGAATACACTGTTGAATCCTGTGTTTGGGCTAACAATGAAAACACACTTCACCTTTATCATGACTTGTCCTGACAAGAAAAACTTCTTGAGCATTGCATCATTTGGAAAAGTGTTTTGCATTAACATTCTAAGTAATGGAAAACTGGAAATACAGGATGCTGGTGTATTTCTGAAGAATGTCAGAATAAAGAATCAATGATCCAAACAAGCTTTTCACTTGTCAGTTACACAATGCACAAAAGTATTTGAAGCATTTGAGGTGCACCTCTCCCTCTCCCTCTCCCTCTCTCTCTCTCTCCCTCCCTCTCTCCCTCCCTCTCTGACAAAACAAAAAATAACGCTCTCTCTCTCTCTCTCTCTCTCTGACAAAACAAAAAATAAAAAGAAGAATATTATGTGCAATATTATATGTATGGGTAAACGTCTCCTTTTTGTTGCACAATTGCATTAGACTCGTGGTCCAAGTGCGGGCCACATATCATATGACGTCACCATTTAAAACCAATCAGTTTTAATGTTATGGTATTAGCAGATAATATCATTATTATACCTAGGTGTAGAACACACGGAAGAGGCGGTGTGCCTGGTGGCACATACGGTATTTTATTTCTGTCACACTGCAAAAATCAACAAATACTACTGGCAACAAATGCAATAAGAAATTCGTTTTCATTTCACAGTGTGTTGAAATGGCTGGCAATGTGATTTCTTCAGATCAAAGTCAAACTCTCCTGTTCAGTAAATTCACATTGCACAACGTTGAGCGCATTGTTACAATCTCACGATATCAAGCATTCTGTTATGTCGCGATCCCTCGCGCGGCATCCGCGAGCTGCCACGGGAGCGCCGATGAGGTTATTTTTTATCGATTTAAAATTCAACTACATCAAACAAACACATTGAATTCACATGTATTTTGACATTGTATTTTTTGCATTCGCCAAGTACTTTACTACGAGCAAACAAAGGCAGCCCATCTCGCTCATTGACAGCAAAATGTTTTTCCATTCTTCTTACCTTCGCTGCTGATGCTCATTGGTACGTTCTTCATTTCGTTTTTCTCCTCCTACTATTGGAATTCCGCCAAAGCGCACACTTGTTAGTGTTCATTAACAGTAGTCTACTCAGTAGGCTGTATGCGCGTCTGAAAATAGTATGATCACCTATATATATATATATATATATATATATATATATATAGTTCAAACTTACATTCATTTTAATTTAATTTAAAAACAAAAATAAATTGTAAAACTTGGAAGTTATTTTTTACTAGATTTTATTTATAAGTGGTACTCATTCAAGTGATACTCACTGCAGAGTCTATGATGGCTAGCTCCTCCTCTCTGGACGTCGAATGGGGTGGAGAGATAGAGTTGTGGGTGGGGTTATGGTAGGATTAGGGTGTGGTTGTACATTCGCTCCTCCTCGCTGGACGTCTAGCGAGGGGGAGCTAACGTAAGCTCCACCCATTTGCTCTGCAGTGAGCACCTTCACTTAATATTTAACTTCAATTTAGATTACAGAACTGATATTTAGTTTTATAATAGTTTATAATTGTTCAATCGATGTGCTCCTTGGCACATTTTAACCGATTCTGCACATACCGTTTTATTCAACAAGTGAAGTATCTAAATGTGAAAGTGAAAGTGAAAGTCGTGACGTATTGTCAAGTATGGTGACCCATACTCGAAATTAGTGCTCTGCATCCCAAGTGCACACACACAGCAGTGAGTAGTGAACACACACACAGTGAACACACACCCGGAGCAGTGGGCAGCTATTGCGACAGCGCCCGGGGAGCAATTAGGGGTTAGGTGCCTTGCTCAAGGGCACTTTAGTCGTGGTATCGAAGGTGGAGAGAGTGTTGTTTATTCACAATCCCCACCTTCAATTCCTGCCGGCGTGGGAATCGAACCGGCAACCTTCACATTACAAGCCCAACTCCCTCACCATTAGGCCTAGTCGACTACCCACGACTAGGCCACGACTAAATGTAATTTAGGGAGGAGCGAGCCCATCTAATCCTCCAATCAACAGCCAGAGTGTATAAGCAGCTGCTTGCCTCTCTTCAGTCCCAGCTGATCCAGCATTCCTCCACCTCCCCAAACTCCACCTTCATCTCAGGTACCTTTCCCTATGTAATCATGTCCTATATTTATTCTCTGTGGGGGTATATCAGAGCTCGAGTTGATCACAGCAAGCCAAATAAGCTTACCTAATACCTTAAAGATTTTATGGGCAAACTAACTTGTTAATGGTGCTTTACACGCGGTCTTCTCTCTGATAGCTTAGCTTCGATCAAACATCTTCTTACTGTGACAGTACTTACACCTAATTTTAGGTATGATTGGCTGAATATTTGCCTTTCTGACTATTTTCCAATCCATTTTAACAATAAGTGCTCATTTTCTTCAGTGTTTCGGGGTTTTGTTGCCATTTTAAAGCATTTTAGATCATTTTAGCTCAGCATCCTGTCCTTCTTTATACACCCCCCCCCTCCAAACAACTTTTTAATCAATGTTTTATTACAATGTTTGGAATGGCCCATTTTGCTTTTAATTAAAAAAGAAATGTTTTATAACAATCTGTGACCCCCCCCCCTTCCTTATTAAGGATAATTAATGGCTGTTTTCTTCACAGAATCCCTAAGTAAACTCCGTACTGCAATTATTTTGAACACAAACCTTTCAATGAATGAGTCAATTGCTCAGAAAAGGCAGCATGTATGTCATGATAGTTAGGTCTGTTGTTTTTCTTTTCCAGTACAAGTAAATTATTTTCAATGCAGAAATATCACTATTAATAATATGGTTCATCAGGTTACTGATGTTGTACTGCTCTTTTGTAACACAATTGTACATCACCATTTTAATGGCTTTATAACAAGGATGTGGTATCCTTTTGTAAACACCGAATGTTTTATGCAAATTATTCTGCAAGTGATGTTTGCTTTAAATGATATCTCAGTTATAAAGTCTCATTGCTGCAGGCATGAATAGCTTTCTTCTTGCAAGGAGAGAGCAGGGGGCTTTAAACTCCTACACAATGACCTCTGCTAATGACCTCTTCCTGTCCAAATTCCTTGGATGCAGATAGTATTGTATTAAAAAAAAAAAAAAGGACTTCTGAAACAAGAAGTCACATGACTTAGAAACTTTCTAAAAGAGCACTCAAATGAATACTACTTCACTTTTTGTGAAGCTGTATATACAATGCATTTATAAGTTTATTTTACTGAATCATAAAGGTATTCTAATTGTAATGCCCCCCCCCCCCCCCCGACATTTTTAAACCAAAATTATATTATCTCACTATATGGTTAAATGTTGTAATGCATAATAATGCAGAGTTAATGCATTGTTCTATTTTTTATTCTTATTAGGTGTACAATACTTTCATTATGTACAGGAAGCATCAGCCTACTTTCGTTATTCAGTGGATAACTCATTTACTTGCCCCATAAAGTACCAGGCAAAATTCACTTTTGATAAAAATGTGATACATTTCATAATGTAAATGATTAACCAGTCCTCATACCATCAAAAAAGTATATTATATTATACAATCATCCATGTTCAAAGGTATCCAACTGTGCACTGTCTGCAAATATTTGCCCTTTCATAAAACATTTGAGCTTTTTATTGCTAAGAGGTGTGGTCAAATAAGTGAACATATGTTAAACATGACATTCTTGAGAATTGTGAATTATGGCACACACCCGTTCAGTTGCCTGAAAGTCCTTGCTTTAAGTTATCACTGCTAGGTTTTTTAAGCAAAGGACAATGCTACAAGAACAATCTTAAGCCCTCAACCAACAAAAAACAAAACAGTTTCATAGCTACTTGAACTCGTTCTTACCTCGTGTTTATTTGCAAGAAGCTAGGTTTCATTCAGGATCCCGTCAGTCAAGTTGAGGGTGGTTTTTTCTGCTCACTAAGGTTTAATGTGGGTCAAGCACACTGTGGACACTCAGTGAAAAACTGAGTATGCTTCCTTCCTTCCTTTCCTCTGTTTAATACTGGTCCGCCAGGGCCAAACCCCACCCCCATGAACACTCCCCCTCTTGCTTCAGATAAATGAATAATACCTTCCACCCGAGTGAAGGAATGGCACTCTGCTTATTCATATTTTATGTATGTTACTTTAAATGGGGTTACTGGGGACAAACTGACTGGCAGTTTTTTTTTTTTTGGTTTTTTTTTTGTTGTTGTTGTCCCCCCTCCAGTGCTTTCACAATTGCTGGCTGACATGTCAGACTGTGGTAAAGCAATGTGTCGAGCTCATGTTCAAACTGGCAGTGAAAACCTGTTCTCATGAACAATTTTATCATGCATTTCACTAGTATTCTCTCATGTTTGTGCAGTTTCTGTTAATCATTTCAAATTATGTAAATAATTAAATGATGTCTTATCTCATTTACTGAATGCGTGGTCATCAAACAAGAGCCCGCTCCACCTGCAGCTTTTGGTTTTGTGGTACAAATATCCTTTAAGGAGGTGTAACGTACATGAAGACAGTCGTTGACAGTATTAATATATCTTATTGAACTGAACTGAACTGAGCTGCACAATGATGACAACAACAAAAAACAACAACATTTATTTATAAAGCACATTTAGACACAATATTAATTCAAAGTGCTGTACAGATACAGAGCAGGTATCTCAATAAAAACAATTACATGTTCCCAAAAGCTAAAGAATAAAAATATGATTTAAGAATGGATTTAAAAATGTCCAATGAAGGAGCAATGACATTATTATCTTGCTACAGCTGCTTTACAGCAGAATTTAAAGTTCTCATACTTAATGAAATTTGCATTATTATTTCTGTTACTTTACTTTTTATTATTGTGAAGCAGCTTTGAAACTATTTCTATTGTATAAAACAACTTTCTTGACCATCTTATACTGTTTATTCAATGTACTATTCACTACTGTAAAGAATAGATTAAAATTTTAGTTTGGGGTCAGTAAGATATTTAAAAAAAAAAAATTTGATCAACAATAAAGTAAAA
The DNA here is from genome assembly GCA_038088235.1 of Zacco platypus. Lineage (NCBI taxonomy): Eukaryota > Metazoa > Chordata > Actinopteri > Cypriniformes > Xenocyprididae > Zacco > Zacco platypus. The sequence continues at coordinate 9,413,153 of CM076071.1, read as the reverse complement.
ACAGTAACATTTTAGGTTTTTTTTTTCATTCCTTTTTTGTGTGTGTGTGTGTGTGTGTGTAATGGGAAAGCTGATTTTTTTTAGCGCCATCCTTCCAGTCTTCAGTATCACATGATCCTTCGGAAATCATTGTAATATGCTGATGTGGTTCTCAAGAAACTGATAAAAATAATAAACGTTGAAAACAGTTGCGCTGTTTAATGGAAACTGTGATGATTTCTTCATGATTCTTTGATGAATGAAAGTAACAGGAATCTTATGTAACATTATAAATGTACTTACTGTCACTTTTGATAAATTGTCTGTGTCCTTGCTGAATTATAAGTATCAGTTTCTTAACAAAAAACAAAAAAATCTGACCTCAAACTTTTGAACAGTATTATACTACCTCTAATTAAATTACACAATAAACTTTTTTAAACAGTTCCTTATAGAAGAACTTATAGTCATTACAATTTTAAATCTGACCTTTTTTTTTTCAGCCATTTCAGCTAAACTTCACAGGCAGATATAAGCAGGAATTAATTCCTGTAACCCACCTATGTGTTTCATACCCCCCCCCCCCTCCTTTTAAAAAAAATCCTTTAATGTGCAAAATATTTGCATATTGGAGAGAGAATCATTCTGCTAATTTGACAGAACAGGCTGCAGAAATCTTCCAGGACAAAAGCTGAGCATGTTTGCCAAAACCATTCCTCTTGTCACTTTCTGTTGTTTAAGGCATTACAGGCAACAAGTTGTAGCTCTTACCAAGTACTTTGAATTCCTCATCTCTCAGTGAAAATGGGTTGGAATGTTTGACACCCACACAGCTGCAGAAAGATGTGACTAAGAACCGCATAAGACTGCATTGAATAACATGCAATGTCTTATCTCTGTCTTATCTCTGTTCCTTGGTGGAGATGCTTTCACTTGAATGAGATCCTGCTAAACCTGCTGCTCTTGGTTTGTGGATAAACATATCTTAAAGAAAGCAAAGATACCAGGTTAAGTTGGACCACTGACCTTCTGGTGTTGTTCCGTCAATTTAGACCGGAAAAAAAGTTTTTAATTTTTCGCAACTCTCTGTGGCAGTTGCTATGTGACCCCATAAAAGGAAAGGAAAAAAATGGACTTGATTCGAGAAAGCTAAATTGTAAGAAAAATTATGGGAAATGTGACACAGCAAAGTAGTGACACTCTAAAATATCAAGAGTACAAAATAGACACACTCCACTCACCCCAAACATATCTGAACACACACATAAACACACACTGGAGTGGCTGAAACAATATGGCAAAATTGAGCCAGAAGACTTAAAGAAGTGGTTGAAGTCAGATCAGACCCAAACCTTTTCGGTTTTGATGTAATGTGTAATAAAATGTCTTTTCGAGTTGAATAAAATGTTCGGGTTTGACTGTAGTAAAATGAATGGAAAAACTGATACTTTGAATCAACATTTCAAGCAAAATATTATCTAAACCTTGACAAAAAGTGGTCTTTGAGAATGTCTAAATAAAAACCTAATAAAAGTAAGTTTTTATGTCAAAAACAACTGTATAATTTTCTCTTTATATAGAGCTATATATAAAGATGTTTTTCTTTCTTTTTTTAGTCCCAACAGATGGCACTAACCTGCCTTCAAAAATGGGATTTTAAAGGCCTTCTATACATCTTTATTTGAATAATAATAATAATAATAATTACATTTTTTTTATTATTTTCAATGGGAAAAACTGACCATAATCATTGTATAAATATTAATTAGTGACCTGTAATTCTCTCAAAATACAAAATAAAGAAAAAATATTATTGAACAAAAGTATATTACATTGATTTTACTGAAAATAATAATAATAAAAAGTTTAATTTTGTCACATTTCAGTTTGGTTTTGAAATTTCAGTTCGTATTTTGATCAGTTTCTGTGTTTCTTTGTTCAGTTTCAAGCCACTCCTAAGTTTCTGGTCGTTTCACTTGTATCAGGTGTGCATAATTAATTACCTTGTTTGTAACTGCTATTTAAGTTATGTCTTGACTCTCATTCTCTGTCCGATCACTGTTATGTTCAAAGCCGTTTTTTGCTGTCTATTTTCTGGTTTGTGAGTAAGATTACAAAAGTCTATTCCTTCACGCTCTTCAGTCTGTTCCTGAAAACAACCACTGTGACACATTTCAGGTGTTCGTCATTATCAACACCATATATTAACTACAGCTTTTCAAACGATCAGTCTCGATCAGTGCTGGGCATGTTACTTTAAAAAAGTAATTAGTTATAGTTACTTCTCACAAATAGTAACTGAGTTAGTAACTGAGTTACATCACTATTAAAGTAACCAATTAAAAAGTTCAAATATGTCAAATAACTTTGTCACATTCATAATCATTACTTTTGCCAGTTCTTTATGGAAAGCTTTATGCGTGCGCCTTTATATATTACGTTAACGCTCTCCAGTTTATTTTCTCCAGTATTTAAGAAATTAAATTAATATAAATTTGATTAGGCAAATAATGTCTTACATGAACAACTAGTTGACTAGAAAAAACTATTTTCACATATTTTCGATCCATCATGTCAAGGGTATTCTGGTTTGAGCTTGCATGCTCTGACACAGACACAGAGCATTATATTTGTGTATGACTAATCTGTACTATTTCTTTACAACAAAACGCTTTGCAGGTCCATCATCTCTAGTCACACACCAATCACCATCAGTTAGCCTATGTGTCCCACCCCAACACACACACACACACACCAGAGAAAAACCTTTGCAGGTCCTATGGCTGAGAGTGAGCCTACTCGGATGAAAACCGCTTCAGTGAGCTCAATTATAGTAACGCCGCATTTTATTGTCAGTAACGGTAACGGCATGCAATGGAGAAAACAGTAATTCGGTTGATTACTCTGAAAAAAGTAACGGTGTTAGTAACGCCGTTATTCCCATCACTGGTCTCGATGAAGAATATCTGCACAGATATGAAGGAGTGAGGCATTTATGGAAATTAGTAAGCAAAATCAAATACATTGTTGTAGTTCATGTTGAACTAATCCAAACCCTCTGGGCAAATCAAATCTTTTTTAACCATCTTGTCATTATCTTAATTCGAATGAACAAGAACTCCAGATGAGCAGGGCTCTGCCAAAGTTTCAATGTGGTTGTTAATGTCTGGTTTGCATGTATATTCATGTTATGAGGCCTGTGTTCAGGTGTTATAAATCAATATCACTCTGTGCCAGTTTGATTTCCCCACATTCATGTTCAAACAGCTCCAGTATTCTTTTTGTCTTGTTTGTCCTTCTGCTCACTTTTCACAGCGTCTCCTCCCACACTTGTAATGCAGATGCAACTTAGAGGAACTGACGGAACAACTATGCAAGGCTTGGCCAGAAGAAACAAGGTGTGGGGATTTTTAGTCTGAAGTAGTTGTTTTCATTCCTGGGAAGAAAAAAAAACCCTGAAAAGGGGTTAGGTCGCTCATTTTCACAGGGTGTGAAAAAGTTTTTTTCCCTTCTTTTTCTTTTTTTTTAAACAATGCTAATGTTGTGTAAGCTGTTTTATCTTTTAATTACTTTATATACTTTTTCTATTTTTTACAACCCCCCAGCAAAATTTGAGTTGTGCCGAAATATAAATAACAAATATTCTAAATGAAATAAACTGTATAAGAATAAAAATAATTAAAAGATTAAATAATTAAAAAAAAAAAGTTAATTGAGAAAATAACTATTCCAGAAGGGGTTGGTTTAAACTCTCCCTTAAAAGCTAGTTATTTTGGGAACAACTGAAAAATGGAATGGTTTCATTTAATTGTCTTTAAGTCAAAGGGAAAATATGTTAATATGTTGTCCTACAATGAACTGAATATCAGCTACAGATTATGTCAAAGTTGAGGTAAGCCAGGCCATAATCATTATTTATATTGTACACTTTATTTTAAGTGTCTTTAACTATTACGTACTAACATTTAAATTAATCATTTGATACATTGCACGTATTCATACATACAGTCAGTGTTGGGGAAAGCTACTTTTAAAAGTAACGCATTACAATATTGCGCTATTCCTTAAAAAAGTAACTAATTGTGTTTGTTACTTTGTATGAAAAGTAATGCGTTACATTAGTTTTGCGTTACTTTTTCTCACATGGGCTGGGCTTGCTAAGCAAGGACTGGGCAGCGCCGCTTCAAGTCGAACAAGCCTAATGTCATTTCACAATGAAACTGACATAATGACGCAATGAGACATACGAGAGCCAATGCCATTTCACGATCAAAGCTTCTTTGGGCAGCAATTTTGAAGATCCAAAGAAGTTTTTGGGTCTGTTCTTTACATAAATCAATCGTTTGGCCTTGGAACACTTGGAATATTTGTGTTCCCTTTCGAAGGGAACGAGACGTTGCGTCGTACAACGCTAGGGGAACCGCCTCTGCGGGGACCGGTGTCTGAAACTAATATCCAATCTCGTCAATATGAACTTGACCGGCGACAGCCCATGACGTCATATCGATGCGTCCCACATGTATATAAGGGGCGCTCAGATAACATGTCGTCCTCTTTTCGTCTTCAGGGACTGTATGTTTGAAACACTATCGTGATATTATGAAATGCACAGGCAAACTAAGTGTGTGGATCCGTGTCACTCGTTATTTGACATTAGATTACACACACGAGCTGTGCGCTCTCTGTCTGCGTGAAGAGCACGTACGGGCAGTTCTCGAGGGAGCTGCTGGTGCAAACTGTGAATGTTCCATTCTCGTCTGGGTCTCTTCTCGAGGGAAGAGAGTTCAGCATCTGCGCCTGGTGGTTCGGGTCCCGCTCGCGCTGAGGCAGAGCGGAGACTCAGATCATGGGGCTTTCAGATGGCGCTCGCCGAACATTTGAAAGGGGTGTGACCGCTCGCGCGATTCGGCGGTTCGCGAGAAGGAGCTGCTGGGACAGGATGCGCTGTTTTCTACATCTGCAGTCCAGCGGTGAGTGCTCTTCCAACCGAGCAGGAGATGGCTGGAGAGGGTGAGTAAATACTGATTTCTCTCAGCCGCCCTGTGCCGCGTGTGCTGAGCTGTTGATTATGGAACGCGCTGCAGGCAGATTACAGTTTCCATGGCAGCGCGTTGGGGGAGAGGCCGCGCGCATTCAATGAATGACGATCGGTTTCTCTCTGGCCATATTTCTACAGCTCTAGTGAGCTTTCCATGCCTTCCTATACTGAGAAAGTTGGGGGGGCATGGAAGTACCCATGTTCTGTATTCCTTAAATATTCCATATACGTGTGTATATATGTATGTATATGTATGTATGTATGTATATATATATGTATGTATATATATGTATATATATGTATATGTATGTGTATGCGCGTTATATATGTGTATTATATAGGCTATACGGTGGTATGGGACATGGAGTTAGCCATGCGCCACCCTGTGGCCGCAGGATGAACTGTTTGGCTAAGTAATATGATACATTTTCATTTACTCATATGCAAATACTGAAGTATTTCTCTTTAGACCTCGGTTCCCTGTTTGGGTTTATTTTTGAGGGAATATGGGTACGTATCGATGCTGGAATTAGCCAACTAATGATAAACTTTATTGTTTGGCACTTCTTGCATGGATACAGCTCAAACTCTGCCATCTAGGTCCTAAAGTGACATTTCCCTTAGATGGCAGGGCATACGTGGCAGCGGGTCAGGCTGGTGCTGCTCTGCACACGATGACTGTGTGGCAGGCACACCAGGCTGTCCTGCAGAGAGACTTAGACCAGCAGCATTCAAAGACGTGCATGCTGCTGAGGTCTGAGTCCTCAACCAGACAGATGGCCTGGCCCGTCCCGACCTGAGGGTCGCAGACAGGGCCAGAAGGAGAGTGTCGCCTCCCGTGCACCCCTCCTGGTATGAGCAGGTCACTTGGAGGCGAGACTCAAGAAACTTGGGAGAGGTGATCCGCCAGGGACGCGGTAAAGATCGGCGCCCCTGGTGGATCCCCGCTCTCTGGTAGAGGGTTAAAATGATTTACCGTCTATGTTCTCTGTAAGCCGCAGTTTCTATATCGGACCAGAGCTGGGCCTATGACATTGATTCTGATGGCCCGCCTTTGGCGTGATAGTGAGACTCCCTTTCAGGCTATAAGGGTGGTAGGATCCACGTTTCCATGGTGGTAGACCGCCACCCTGTGGCCGCAGGGTGAATTGTTCCTCTCCTTTTCTTTAAAGCGAAGAAACAGGCAGGTTATGGGAAATTACTATGTTTTTCTTGGAAGATAAAATAAGAAAAATGTAGCTCTCCCTGTTTAGGAGGCTGGCAGAGATTTCGTGTATGTGTTGTGTATATATACATATACGCACGAGGGTTGCGTGTGTGTATATATGTGGATATATATGCAGTTACATTACAAATAAGCAGGGCTATTTTGTATATAGGTCCCCTTTTTCAGTAAGGGAGTGCAGTTATATACTTATTAGTCCCCTGAGGTCCCCTGTGTGTGTGGCAAAATATGAGAGTAGGAGGAATGCCAGTAGGAGCTTTTCTGTCTGAGGAGAGGAAAGGCTTTAGGTCCTCTGGCAAACCGCCGCTTTAGTTTTTATCAGTAAGTTGGCCTCCCCACTTGAGAGTGTGGTTAAGGCTGCTGCTGTGTGTAGGTAGGCCCTCTTGTATATTCAAGACAGGCCACCTTCACTGCCATCTCAGAGCAGGGTAGTCTTGTGACTTTGACCTTAGGAATGCTTAGCACCACTTGGGAGGCAGCAGGCCGCGCTGTGGGTGAGCCCCAGCGTTGCAGGCCATCAGCAGACCAGTAAGTCTTGCCGTCGGGTAAGCTGGCCTTAGCAGGCCGCCCTGTCGGCGAGCAGGCCTCCCTGTGGGCGAGCCCCAGGGTTGTAGGCCTTTCACTACTGTTAGTCTGACTGGGTAGTCTGGCTGTCAGGTAAGCTGGCCTTAACAGGCCGCCCTGTATGCTGACGTGTCTCTCTGTAGGCGAGCCCCAGGGCTGCAGACTATCCACGACTAGTAGTCTTGCTGTCAGGTGAGCTGGCCTTAGCAGGCCGCCCTGTATGCTGATATGCCTCCCTGTGGGTGAGCCCCGGGGTTGCAGGCATTGGATAGCTGCTAGTCTAAAGCTATCAGGTGAGCTGGCCTTAGCAGGCCGCCCTGTATGCTAACATGCTTCCCTGTGGGCGAGCCCAGGGTTGCAGGGAGCTGGCCTTAGCAGGCCACCCTGTATGCTAACATGCCTCCCTGTGGATGAGCCCCAGGGGTACGGATATATGACAGCTGGTTGGTCTAAATCATCAGGTAAGCTGGCCTTAGCAGGCCGCCCTGTGTGCTAGCAGGCCTCCCTGTGGTGGTAGGCCCTAGACAGCAGCTACCAGTTAGCCGGCCATTGTGGTCGCTCTGAAATGAGCCCCAGTGGCTGGACATCGCCAGCCTCAGAGTCCACGGCCTCCATGGCGCCGTTAACATAGGTGCGGTGCTGATCCTAGGATTGAGCAGAATGACTCCCCTAGCTTGATAGGGTCGATAGCACTTTGCTGAGTCCTGCTCTCCAGGATGCCCGTCTCTAAGATCCGTTGATTGAGTTGGTTACTGCCCTTCTGCAGTCCCTCTTTCTGGACGTCTCTTTGTGAGATTTTTGTAAGAGACACTGTTTCTGAGGAAACAGTCAGGTGGTTGGCAGGCTAGGCTACTAGCTCAGCTAGAGGCCGGGCCAGCCTCCATGGTGGCATTCAGGGTCGACTTTGCTCCCCTGAGAAGTGACAGCCCGGTTATGGCCGTAGGCCGTGTGCACTTCCCTTGTGAACGCCTTGGGGAGTGCACGGCCTCCATGGCACTGGTAAGGCAGATGCCATGTAGATCCAGGAGTCTCTAGGGTCCGTTGGTTGAGTTGGTTACTGCCCTTCTGCAGTCCCTCTTTCTGGACGTCTCTTTGTGAGATTTTTGTAAGAGACACTGTTTCTGAGGAAACAGTCAGGTGGTTGGCAGGCTAGGCTACTAGCTCAGCTAGAGGCCAGGCCAGCCTCCATGGTGGCATTCAGGTTTGACTTCATTCCCAAACAAGTGACTGGCTGGGTTGCCTATGGGCCCCAGGCCACGCTCCCTCAAGGGACCCCTTCTGAGGAAGTTGTTGGTCCCAGGCCTTGGTGCGGCCTTGGCAGGTCTCCATATGTGTGTAGAGGCCGCCTTAAGGCTTAGTGCTGAGGTTTTGACCGCTGGGAGCGCTGTCACTGACAGCCCAGTGGGACCCTGGGGGTCTGGCATTTCATTTGCCTGATTCTGACAGTGGTCACTGCCATAATTTGGCATGCACTCCCCTCAGCATGGCGGCGTGGGTATACCGTTCCCCTAGCGTTGTACGACGCAACTCGAGTTCCCTTCGAAAGGGAACGTCTCAGGTTACGTATGTAACCATAGTTCCCTGAGAACAGGGAACGAGACGTTGCGTCTTCCTGCCATGCCTCAGGGCCCGCCTGCTTACAGTCCCTTCAGACGATAAGCGGACGACATGTTATCTGAGCGCCCCTTATATACATGGTGGACGCATCGATATGACGTCATGGGCTGTCGCCGGTCAAGTTCATATTGACGAGATTGGATATTAGTTTCAGACACCGGTCCCCGCAGAGGCGGTTCCCCTAGCGTTGTACGACGCAACGTCTCGTTCCCTGTTCTCAGGGAACTATGGTTACATACGTAACCTGAGACGTTTTTTTAATAAATCACCTGCACTCACTTCTCTATCATCCAACCTGTCTGCATTTGCCCTCATCAGCACCTCTCATCTCACCCTTCATAATCAGTCACCCTCCACCCCAAAATTGTCTGGTCTTGTTCTACCTGAAACCTTACTTGACTACTTATCTGCATGATATTTAACAGTGTGATCCTCTTTCTCCCTCATCACTCTTCTGTTATCTGCATCAGTCATCTGGTCCACCATCTCAAATCTTCATCAACTAAAACCGATAAGAACTGTTATCCCCTACCAGCATTACCACAATTATCAGAATGTCAGTTACTCACCTGCTCTCATCGCTTGTGTGTTGACATCTGTGATAATAATCTACTTGTTTGGATACTTGCTGTGTTGCAATGACTGTATCCTGTCAATACAAATTGAGTGGGGCTGTGTTATGTGCTCAAACATGTCTAAATAGTATAAATAAATGTAAATAAAATTATGCTGGCAGATTAAATAAAACACAATGGAGTATCCTGCTGCGCGTCGAAAAATGACGCAGAGGGGTCCTGAACAGGCCTCGATATGTGACTTGTTGAGAGTGAGAGTGTGTGGCCTGTGTGCTACTCTAGTTTTATAGCATAAAAACAATGAAACCATAGTTTCTTACTGAGTTTATTATAGTTATTCTGTTATTTCTGTTGAAGATAATTTGGTTAAATGATCAACATTTGACCAAGTATTTTCCCTATTAGTCTCACTTACTTACTGCCGCTCCTAGCTGGACATTGCATCACATTTTCTGTTCATTGTTCTTATCTTGACACCCACAATGTCCTGAATAGCAGGAAGTCAAGAGCATGAGAAAGAACATCTAATGTGCATGTGATTCATTTTGGTTGGTGGAAAATATTTTTGTAAATGATACCATTTTCAGTCTAAAAATAAATGTTGAGATTAAAACTAACTAAGGTTTAATAATTTGGAAACGTTTTATTGATGTTAAAGGTTCTTCATGGAACCATCAATTCCAATAAAGAACCTTTATTTTCATGAAAAAACAAACATTTTAAAACAGAACAAGACCTTTTCTTTTCCAGCATGACAATAGTGTACAAAGCAAGGTTCATGTAGAAATTCTTCCAATTAAAATGTTAATACTATACTTAATATTTACAGATGGCTGCCAACCGAACCTCATCTCCCAGCATCAGTGCCTGGATTCACTGGAAGCAAATCAGTGCATAAGTTGCTGAAGTTTCAACGGAAGGGATTAATTGCCATTGTCTTGAAATGAAATGCTCTAGCAGACATGGGTGTGGTGTTCAGGTGGCCACATGCTTTAGGTCATTTAAATGTAACGTTCAAGATCATTTTGTACTCTGTAACTGGCACTATGTAATTTAGTTTCAGTAAAGAATGGGAGCTGAAATTGTTTGGGTGTGCTAATTGCGACTAAGTTTTATGTGATGACGTATTTTAATGCATCCAAACCTGTTAAAACCAAACTTTAATATTTGCTATGAAAACAAAAGTGAGAAGGGAGTTTCTGTAAGTGTTTAGGTGGAGATAGAGCTAATAGCCTACTTTAAATATTTATGGAAAGCTGAGAGATAATAATTGTGTTCAAAGAAATCAAAATACACACCCAACGTGTAAATAATCATTAATGCCACCATTTAATCAAAGTGTTTTGATGACAAGGTAATTATGAAGTTAACCTGGTTTCTTTTGGCTCAGTATGTTGGTTTCTTGATTATGCAAATATTGTGGGCAAATAAGTGAGTAAGTATTTTTCGGTCATGGTGTGAAACTCATCAATGCTACATCTGGTAAATTTGTTTCTTCTAAATATTCTGTTTAGATTTAGATTTTGTGCCAAGTAGTTGAGTTTATAACTGTTGCTCGACAAACAACACAAAAGATCTGATTTCAAAGCAGAAGAAAATGCTAAATTTTGCTCATAAAAAAAACAGATGGAACACATAAAAAATTTAATGATATATGCAATGTAGTGTCATGTTGTAAGTATCTTTGACTGAAAGCCCAAACTTTTGTTCTCGTGCTAGCATTTTCTTGTGATTATGGAAACTAAGTGGGTGTGAATAGCTTTAGGGGGTTTTTAACACATAACCAACCCAATACAAAACCTGTCACATAGCATGACAAATCTCTCTCTCCCTAAGGCGAATGTGTCAATTCAAGTTGATTGATTTAAATGATTACATAAATTATGCATACACTGATTTAAACCCTTATGTAGGTAAAATATAAACAATTTTAATACCTTGAATATTGTTTTTTCTGCCTATAAGGATGTGACTTACAACCAAGTAGTTGACAAATGGGTAAACTGACACTGTACAGCAGATATTTAATGTTTATTTACAATAGAATATTAACATTTCATACTGTAAATACCATACTCAGATCATGCATTTAATATCAGAACAGTTTCAAATATACCTTTAAGTGCCTCAAAAAGCTTACTTTAAAAAAAGGTTTGCTGAGTATAACTGCTCATATTGCATCATTTTAATCATGTTAGTAGAACATAAAAAGCAGAAGATATAATGTAGGAAAATATAACTAAAATTGAAGTTTTATGATTTACAGTACAGTGAACCAAAATTCTAAAAAAAATCCCCAAACAAAACACATTGGATTGGAGAGACTGAATCAGATTTTCTTTTTGTGCCTTTGAAATTCAGTCATTCTTAGTTTCCATTTACATTTTAGATGTCATTATTTGTTAACCTACAGAGTCCTTGTTTTTGTAAACAGCTACATTCAGTTCAGAGATCAATATTAAATTATTTGTAATGCTTGTCAATAGACCTACATCATTATACCAACACACAAGATATTATTATGCAGTATAACAACTAAATTACAGAGAAAATGTCCTGTGATTTACACATCAACGTTTCTAGTACGCTAAACACTTCAGATTTAAGTAAAATTGACCAATATGGGTGAATATCAGTTGACTAGACCAATTTCTTCTAGACCATTAGTGTTTTTTAATTCTAATCAATTCATAAGCTGTAAATGGAGGAGGATAAATAAAGGTAGTGGTACATGTATGTTGGTTGAAAGATCACAATGTGATGCTTTTGGAAGGAGCAATCCATTCCATATACTCTAAACACACAGGTGGAGCTCAAGTGGCAGTGCAAAATATGGAGCTATCTGATGATTCAAAACAAAGCTAGTAAGCATAACAAATGGGGACTTGAATTTAAAGAGGAGGTAGACTGGGCATTTTCAAGGTTGCAGGTTTTTTTTTTCTTCGGCTAATTGCTTTATTGTATTCTAAAAATCTTAAGTATTTTATGGCATATGACAAGAAATCATTAACCATGTCTTCAAGTCTACATTAAACATTAATACCTCGGTTTCTGTAAAATCTGTTGACAGGTGTCTGTAAATATGCAACTCTGTATTTCCCTCTCAGAAAGGGACATCCACTGATTAAAAAAAAAAAGAGACCCATCATTTATAATATTCTTTTCATTTCATAACTACCCAGTGCATGAGCTTTTCTGCAAAAAAAAAAAAAATTAATAATAATAATAGACATTGGCCAGGTTAGCTAATATTTAAACTGACGTTGTAACACAGAGGGGAGTGTTCTATGACAATATAACATTTTTATGCTACTATTAACATTAAAATTCTACATCTGTATAATAATATAATCTGCAGTGAAACATAATTATTGTTTTTAGGCTTTATATTTTGAGCCTATTGAGAGTGGACATTACATTTACAAGAAAGTTACAAGGTTAAGGCGCAAGTGAGGTCCCCTTTAAATCAGATGATTCTGGGAAGGACCAGAGGCAAATTATGGTCGGGATGTGAGTTATTTATGCTTTTAAAGATGTCATATTTGGAGGGATTTGTGGCAAATTCTGTAATGATCTTCAGTTTTTAAGATGGCTGTAGGATAGGTAAATTCCTTTCACTTTATTTAGTAAGACTGCATAGTACAAAGTTTATTGTTCTCTAGTTTTCCACAATAAGATAATGAATTTCTACAGAACAATGGTTATGGCAGTGCTGCCAAATGTGTAATGTTTTGTTTATTGACATGCTCCCAATCATAACGAGCGTCCAAATGGACTTTATTCCGCTCTGCAGATAGTCAACAGCCCCCCCCCCCTTTTTTTTTTTACCATGCTGGCTTAAAATGTTCAGTGTTTAAATATGACCAAATGTGTATAGATACCATAGGGATCTTTACACAAACATACACAAAAATATATAACACACAACTTTTACATCTCATCTGAAGCATTACCATATCCTCTCCAAGAAATCTAAACATTCTTGAAACTTTTCAGAATTATTCATGTGCCACATTACAAGGTACATGAAAAAAAATAACAGAAGACAATACAAAAAGAGAGGCTATAAGTATTTAACACTGCTAATAGTTGAAAGTATTGAATATAAAAAATACATGAATAGGATTCTGCCATGATTGTTGTGCAGAAAAAAAAACTGTATATGATTGTTTAATTTTGTCATTTGAAAATGAAAAGAGAAAACATATGTATATTAAACTAAATATATAAAAATGAAATAAAATTAAAGCCAGTCTTATATAGCAATATTATTCCCATCAGTAAAAAAAAAGCCCATTAGCAGTATCATGCAGAGCAGGATAAATATCCTTTTGTGTACATAAATTAAGCAACTAAAGAGGACTGAGTTTGTGATGATGTGAATATTCTCTTTTCATCGTAGCAACAGTTCCTGCCTAATGCTAAAGCTGTAAGGGCTTGCTTTAGCTCATCCATCTGAAGTCCACCATGTACCCCTGAATCATAACGGCGACCATAGCTAGTAGGGCTGTAGGATGAGGAAAAGCCCATGGAGAAACCTGAGCCTGTAGCATCAAAACTTCCCCTTCTAGAGCCTGATCTTGAACCAGTTCTGGATCCAGACCTAGACCCTGAAGCTGATCCAGAGCCACTGATGCTGTATGGGCTGTAAAGGCCTTTACTTGACTGAGAGGACGCCTCTAGCAACCTCAGGCCAGATCCTTCCTCTATCATACTTCTGTCCATGGCATCCTTGTATGAGATCTTGAGTTTTGTTTTGGGGCAGGTTAGGTATTTGGAATATCCACTGACATCTCTTAGTTTCTGTGCAGTGCGTGCATCTAGAGTGCCCTTCTTAACAGCATCATCCAGTGATACTCTTCCTGTAACATCTGGTTCAATTAAACCGCCTGTTAGGTACTGGACTTCAAGGAAACGTTGGCCAGCTTCGTAGTAGAGCCAACCCTTCTTTAAGGCTTGAGCGGCAGACATTTTTGTTTTGGTTCTTGGATCTTCAAATCCCTGAAAAGCTTTCTGTGCTAGGTTGATACGATCAACCATGATTTTGTCCACCAGCCCTTTGTTCATTGCATCAGCAACAGAGAATTTCTCTCCAGTGTTTGGGTCAATAATTCCCCCTGTGCATGCTTGTGCTTCAAGTAGTCTTTGACCAGTGATGTTGTCAACTAGATTCCGATGCATAGCCTCCGTAACTGACACCTTTTCCAGAGTATCTGTGTCTAAGATTCCAGCCACTGGTCCAGTTTCCTCGGTTGGATCAGTCCAGGTTGTAGCTGGAGTCTTTATGGAGGGAACTGGACTCATGGGATAGGATGAGCTGGACCCAAAGGAAGATGAACGGGACCTGAAGCCACTCATATTGCCAGAGAGCATGTCTGCAAATTCAGTGATAGAAAGAGTACCAGCACGGTACTGGTCCAAAGCAGATTGGTCTATGAGGCCCTTAGAGATTGCATCATCAATGTCATACTGCCGCCCAGACCTTCTGTCAATGATCATAGACTTGACAACACCATCTGATGATGAGGTGGTAATTTCTTCCCATTCACACTCTTGCTCTGCAAGTTCGATGTATGTTTGATGGTCAATGAGTCCTTTGCGGTATGCCTCATACACAGACATTTCTTTTCCGGTTTCTGGATCTACAATAACAACTCTACGTTTGCGGACTGAGGACTTGGAGGACGTCTTTCTTTCACGTTTCTTTTCTTTCAGCAGTAAAAGAGAAAGTCCAGTTTCAGGATCTGTTATACAGCGCTCCATCAGCTGGAGGTAAGTTAAATTCTCCTCTGTGTTTGGATCGAAGAACCCCTTAGTGTCATCAGAGGGATCAGTGAGGATACCATTCATTTCCTCATCAAATAGACCTCGATTGTAGGCCATTTCAACAGGAAGTCGATGACTTTCTTCAGGATCAATGATTCCACCGGTGGCTATTTGAGCCTCGAGCAAACGAATACCATGGTCTTTCAAAATAAGACCTTTCTTCATAGCCTGAAACAGGGAGATCACCTTGCCAGAGTATGGATCCTTGTAGCCAGTCACAGCTCGTTCAGCAGAGAGAAGCTTGTCTTTAAATTCTGGTCCTACAACACCAGTTTTTACAGCTTCAATGACATTCATTTTGAGATTTTTGATTGGATCAATCACATACCCAGTAGCTGCTTGAGCCTCTAAAAGTTCAAAGGCAGTGCCTGGTCTGATCATGTTCTTCTTCATGGCTTGGTAGACTGAAAGTCGATCTTTTGTAGCCTCTACAAACACGCCTGCAATACAGCTGATTCCTTCAAGATATTTCTTCAGGTCTTTACTGAGGTCCTCAACAGAAATGGTACCCTCCATGAGTGCTGTGTAGGTCTTCTGATCAATAATTTGAGAGCGCAACAACTCATCTGGAGTGATTTGTTTTCGAAGGCCCTTAAACAGAAGTCTCTTGTCCGCCAGAGACAATAATCGTAAGCCACTCTCTTTATCAACTTTGCATCTTTTGAGAAGTAGAGAATAAGACAGCTTTTCATCTGTTGTTGGATCTGTAAACTGTTTGACGTCTCCACTTGGATCAGATATCCTCTCACTGGTTTCTTTGTTCATGTAACCACGTTGCATGGCGATATCATTTGGGAGGCGGAAGTAGAACTCTGGATCCATGAGGCCACCTGTTGCTACCTGGGCCTCCAAAAGCTTCATGGCATAATCCTCAGAAACAAGGTCCTTTTTCATGGCTTGGAATAGAGAAATGACCTTACCGCTGTAGGGATCCTTATAACCTGTGACTGCTCTCTCAGCAGACAAGAGTTTGTCATGGATCTCTGGACCAACAAGACCCTTCCGGACAGCCTCATCAACTGTCAACAATTCATCTTTCACAGGATCAGTGATGAATCCTGTCGCTGCTTGTGCCTCCAACAGATCAATGGCAATGTCAGGTTTAATTAGACCTCTCTTCATGGCTTGGTAGATGCTAACCTTAGCATAGTTATCTGAGAGTACTCCAGCAATGCTGCCTGTTCCAAAGAGATATTGCTTCACACTTGGCATCTCCATAACTTCCCGGATTGTTTTCTTGCCTTGTTTGAGCATATTGTAAGTTTCAAGGTCTATGATACGCGCTCTGTAAAGTTCATCAATAGTAACCCGGCGTCTGATTACATCACATGACATACTCTGCTCAGTCTTGATGATCTCTCTTTGTTCAATTATCTCAATTACAATAATGATCATTCTCTCTTTTGTGATTTTGCCTGAGCGATACTGTTCAAGGAGCCTTTGTTTTTCCTCTTCGGGAAGCAAATCTGATTTCATGATTTCCCATAATGTCACTTGTTTTCCTGCATAACTCTCATGTGGTATGGCTATTTGGGTGTTGGCTAAATCTGTTTGTGCTTGTTCCTCAGTGTAAACATAGGATTTCTCAGCTTGCTCAGGAGTCTGGGCTTTAGAAAGTGGTATCAGGGCAATTCCAAATTCTGGGTCAGTCATACATCTCTCTTTCAGTTGTTTGTATGTGACATTTTCATCTTTGTTAGGGTCAGTGAAACATTTGATGTCATCTGTGGGGTCTTTAAAAGATTTGGCTAATTGTTTGCTGAAGTAGCCACGCTGAATGGCTATATCATTAGGGAGTCGATGGTTATTTACTGGATCAATTATCCCTCCAGTGGCCTCCTGGGCATCTAGAAGAGGTATGGCATGTTCTCTTAGAACAAGCTGTTTTTGCATTGCTTGAAGAAGAGAGATCTTATTACCAGTGTATGGATCTTTGTAACCAGTAACAGCTTTCTCTGCTGAAAGCAGTTTTTCATGAAGCTCTGGACCAACAATGCCAGCCTTAACAGCATCATCCACTGTAAACTTCTCATTCCTGATAGGATCAACTATGTAGCCAGTTGCTGCCTGAGCTTCCAGCAGGGACAGACCTGTGTTTGGTGTCAGCAGTTTCTGCTTCATTGCTTGGTAAATGCTGAGCTTTTCCTTTGTTTTTTCCAAAAATACCCCAGTAATACAATCAGAACCTTGCAAGTAGCGTTTGATGGAGTCACTGACTTCTGCAGGTTTCTTTTTGCCTTGTTGGATTTTGTCATAGGTGTCTTTATCAATGATTTTAGATTCAAGCAAGGAACTGGCTGGTACAGGGCCTCTAAAACCATCAAAGTTGTCCTGTCCCTTCTTTTCTTTTTCATCCACTGTAGCGATCACAATCTTGATCAGTTTTTCAATAGTGATTTTTCCTGATCTATACTGCCGAATAAATTCAATCCTTTGTTCCTCTGTGAAATATTCAGAGTTGATAATCTCCCAAATGGTGATTATTCTTCCTTTAAAAAGTCCACTGTGCAACTCAACCGTAGCATGGCTCAAGGTCTCTTTAGTTTGCGCATCAGATACTGGTTCTATTTCTTTTGACTTGATTGCCTTTTCAGATAGTGGAAGCAATGGAAGACCAGTCTGCTTATCAGTGATGCATCTTTTCAATAGTTCAGCATAAGTGATATTTTCTTGTGTGTTGGGGTCAATGAATACTCTATTGGAGTCTGATGGGCTGCTTAAGTTTTGATTCATCTCCTCATTTAGATACCCACGTTTATATGCAATATCTGGAGTGATGCGGTAACTTTTCTCAGGATCAATAATTCCTCCAGTTGCAAGTTGAGCTTCCAATAGACGGACACCTTGGTCTTTCTTAATGAGATCTTTTTGCATTGCTTCAAACAGAGAAACAGTTTTTCCAGTATATGGATCCTTGTAACCACAAATAGCTCTTTCTGCAGACAACAATTTCTCATGCAGCTCTGGGCCAACAACACCACTTTTGACTGCTTCATCAACTGTGAGCTTTTGATTTTTCACTGGATCAATTATGAAGCCTGTTCCAGCCTGGGCCTCCAGAAGATTTAGTGCAGGCTCTTTTCCGAGTAAGTCCTTCTTCATGGCTTCGTAGAAAGACATCTTTTCAGAAGTTGACTCAATCTGCACTCCAGCAATACTGTGTGTCCCCTTTAGGGCTTTCTTGACGGGTTCAAGCTCAGACACCTCTTTAGGAGTAGCTTTTCCATTGTGCAATTTGTTGAACAAATCTTTATTAATAACCTTTGCATCCAGAAGTTCAGACGCTGGCACTGATGATCTCAAGCCATCAAATGCAGGTTCCTTCTTGTTTTCCTTGTCCTCTACAACAGTTATTACAATTCTAATAATTTTTTCAACTGTAATTTTTCCTGTCTTGTATTGACGGATAAGATCCTTTCTCTGATCTTCAGTGAAGTACTCAGAGTTTATGACCTCCCAGATGGTGACAGCCTTTCCTTTGAATCTTCCAAACGGAACGGTTAGGTTTGCCTTACTAAATACATCTTTAGTTTCCTCATCAGTATAAGTTCTTTCAATTTGGCCTGCATGTTCTGTGATTGGTAATAATGGAATGCCTGTCTCAGGATCTGGTTTGCATCGCTCCAGTAACTCACAATAAGTGAGGCTATCCTGAGTGTTGGGATCAATGAATGCTTTTTTGTCAGTAGGAGGGCTGGACAGAATTTTGCTTAGATGATCATCAAGTTGACCTTGTGTGCATGCCATTTGGACTGGTACACGGTGACTATTGACAGGATCAATAATCCCACCAGTTGCATATTGAGAATCAAGAAGTTTTGTGGCCTGGTCTTCTGCGATCAAACCTTTTTTCATTGCTTCAAACAGTGAGATTGTATTTCCAGTGAATGGATCTTTGAATCCTGTGGCGGCCCTTTCAGCCGACAACAACTTGGTGTGTAACTCCGGTCCAATCAAGGTGTCCTTCACAGCTTCGCTTACAGAGAGTCTTCTGTTATTAATTGGGTCAATTATGTAACCAGATGCAGCTTGGGCTTCAAGAAGCATCATAGCTGTGCTTTGTGTAATCTTCTTGTCTTTCAAAGCTTGATAAATGCTCATTTTCTGGTTGGGTTCAACTATTACACCGCCGATGCAATCTTTACCTTTTAGGCACATCTTGATCTTGTCATTCTTAGAAAGCTCGTGCAAAGTTGTTTTGCCTTTCTTAAGCTTGTCAAATTCTTTTTTGCTGAGCACACCAATCTCATGAAGTCTGCTTGCAGGCACCTTTTCTCTGATTCCATCAAATGCCAGGCTTACATCTTTTTTCACACCATCCACTTCTGTAGAGCCATTTAGGACCTTCTTTGTTGTTTCGACCATGGTCATTTGAACTAACTCTTCTTCAGGTACATTGTCGGTTTGAATTTCAATCTCCTTGGTGTGGGATGACTTTTGTGAACTCTGAAGCTGCTGGAGTTTTTCTCGCAAGTTCTTGTTTTCCTCTGCCAGAAGTTTCTCTTGTTCAATTCTTTTCTTTTCAAGGTCTTGCATTTCTTTTTGCCTGGCATTCATCTCTTCCTCAGCATCCTTTTGCTTTTTGATAGCAGCATCCATGGCAGACTGCAGTTTCTTTCTTTCCTCCTCCATTTGCTTTTTCTGACGCTCCTGTTCATCTTTAAGTGCTTCAGCCTTCTTCACTTCATCTTCAAATTGCTTCTCCAGCTTCTTTTTCTCTGCCTCAATGGCTTTCTCCTTCTTCAGCAGTGTCTCTTTTTCTGCAAAGAAAGTCTGCTGGAGGATAGTCTTTTCCTGCTGTAACTGTTCTTGTTGTACATTTGCCATCTGTGGTAAAACAGCATAAAACAACAATTAATTCAATGCATGACATGGAAATAACTGTATAAGGAAAAATATAACTGCACAACTTGATACATAATATATTATATATAATATATATATACAATACATTTAAGGAACCAATAATTTAGCATTTTAAGATGCAGTTATATTCTTTCTTATATAATAACCCGTCAGTGTACTTTTTAATTAATGTCTGTTATATACTTTGCTGTCATATTTATATGGTGTATTGTGTTATTTTGATTCTGTGGTTACAGTGATTTCATTGATTTATAGTTTACCCACAAATGAAAACTCATTTACTCACACTCAGGTTGTCACAAACCTAACCTAACTCTCTTCCGCGGTAAGTTTGTTTCAATTGATTATGTCCATACAAAGGGGGTGAAAACTATATTGGAACCCATTTGCTTTTATTGCATGGGAAAAAAAGAGATACATTCTTCATACTCCTTGTGCAGAATTATTTGGCATGTTTATTTTCTGATCATATTTGTTTTCTAAGCACATTTTATGAATTCCAAACCTCATCAATCTTAATAACTACTATTAATTTTGTATTTAATCATTTATAAGTGATATATAATTATTCCATAAGGCTGGAAATGAAAAACACCTTATATTGAGGTGTGTTTTTGTTTTATAGGTAAAATGAGCCAAAAAAGAGATTTAGCTCAAACTGAAAAGACAAAATTATTAAATGCTCACGAGAAGGAAGCAATACTATTACAATACTACATTCTAAAATTGTTGGGTTAAAAACAACCCAAGTTGGATTGAAAATGGACAAACCCAGCAATAGGCTATTTTAACCCAGCAAATGGGTCGTTAAATGTTTGCCCAACCTGGTGGGTAGTTTTATTTAACTCAACTTTTGTTTAAAAATTACTGTATTGCTCGCTTACATTAAACCCAAAGTATGTTGGAAATTAATATTGTATTAATATGTTTAATAAATGAACATTTATAAATAAGTTTAATGATATAATAATTAAACAATAAACACTTATTAATAAATGTTCACCTTTTGATTATTATTGTTTCCTCTAGTAATTATGTGTCATATTTTTAATTTCTAACCTATTTTGAGTTCATTTTAAGCCAGTCATTTAGTAATTTTTAAACAATAGTTGAGTTAGGTAAAACTGTCCAGCAGCTGGGTTAAAACAACCCAATCACTGCGTTTGTCCATTTTCAACCCAACTTGGGTTGTTTTTAACCCTGCATTTTTTAGAGTGTAGAAATTGCAAAGTTAAGGCACGACCAATGGACAGCAAGATGCTCGTTGGGTCAGCAAGGTCAGACAAAAGGTGTGGGAGTTAATTTTTAGTCCATCTTCTATCCTGAAAAGTCCGTCTTGCAGATATGGAATAAAAATTATCTTCCAAAACTTACTGGCAGAACCTGGAAGATAAATTCTTCAAACGGTGGTACAAGAGGATGTGATGCCGGTCCTTCAAGAGTCACTCTCAGTTTCTCTGTCAATAAAGCCTATAAAACCAGTCTTCATGTATTTTACAATATTTCAGCTTGTGATTTTCATCAAGTGGGTAGGTTTCAGTTCTGGAAAATGGTGGTGCTGGAGACTAAATGGTTCATGATGATTTTACACTTAATTCTTAATTCTTTTGCAGTTAAAATGTGTCTTTTCTTTTCTACCTGTTTTTGTCTGACCTTGTCCACCTGTCATGCCTTGATTGCAAAGTTTTGCAATTTCTAGTATTGCATTAGTATTGCGTCCTGCTCATGAGCATTTAATATTTTTAGACTTTTCAGTCTGAGATAATCTCTTTTTTGGCTCATTTTGCAAGTACCTAATTATTATGCACATATCAATAAAAGGCGTTTTTCATTTCCAGCCTTCATGAACAACTATATATAACTTATAAATTATTAATACAAAAAAATAGTTATTAAGATTGATGTGGTTTGAAAATGGTAAAATGTGCTTGGAAAAAAATATGATCAGAAAATCAACTTGGCCTAATAATTCTGCAAACGGTGTATTATCGAGTTCCACAGAAGTCGTACAGATTTGAAACGAGTAAATGATGGCAGTTTTTTTTTTTTTTTTTTTGGAAATGGAAATCACTGTAATGACAGAATCAAGTGAATACAATATACTATATAAATATGATAACTTCACAACATACTAGAATAGAGATTAATTAAAAGGTACACTTATATAGACCAGCTGGAATTAGTTTGGTTTGTTGTTGAATAAATTATGGAAATATTAGGAAAATTACAACACATTATAATGCCCAAGTTACAGACATTAGAAAGTAATACAAAGTAAATAGTCATACTAAAAATGTGCAAATATGAACACTATGTTAAAGGGGACCAGAACATCTTTGTTCATGACAATTGCAGGCTTTGTTGTCACTGTGACTGGAAACATACAATTTACATGAACAAAGGTTCAGAAGTGGTATAAAAACAGTTAATTGTTAATTAAGGTGTTTAAGGGTGATATATAATATACTAGACAGCAGTACTACAACATATAACACAATACCTCTTTTGATTGTTTTTGTAAGTCAGCAGCCTCTTTTTTCAGTTTTTCCTTTTCTTTCTCAAGCTCTGCGATTGCTTTATGTAGATCATCAGCCTCTTTTTTGCTCTGCAGTCTCTGTACTTCTAGTTTCTCAACAACAGTGTATTTTTCTGAAGTCTGTTTTTCAGTCTCTAGCAGACGGTTTTTGATATCATCTGCTTGTTTCTTGAATTTTTTGGCTTCCTCTTCTGCTTTTGACTGAGCATCACTTAGCTGCGTCACCTTGATCTTTAGTTTCTCAGCCTCTGCGGTAATCTCTAATTGCCGCTTCCGTTCAGCCTCTAAGGATTTCTGGAAGCCTACAGTCTCCTGCTCCAGTCGCTGCTGCATCTCCTTTTTGGCCTCTAACAGCTTTTGAGCCTCTACCTGTGCCTGATCTTTCTGTTTCTGGAGCTTTTCAGCTTCAGCCTTG
Source organism: Zacco platypus (assembly GCA_038088235.1). NCBI lineage: Eukaryota > Metazoa > Chordata > Actinopteri > Cypriniformes > Xenocyprididae > Zacco > Zacco platypus. The sequence goes on along the minus strand of CM076071.1, from coordinate 9,390,512 downwards.
AGTTTTGTCGCTTCTAGAATAGCCTGCTTTTTCTCTTCCAACATCTTATCAGCCAGTTCCCTCTGTTTGGCAAGATCAGACTCTGCTATTTGTCGTAATCTTGCAGCTTCTTGAGCCTCAATGTTGAGCCGCGCTGCCTCCTCTGCCAATTTTTTCATGTTCTCAGCCTCCTCCTCAAGGAGTTTCTTAGTGTTGTCTTTATCTTTCTTCATAAGCTCTTGGTTTTCCTTTTCAATTTTAAGCTTCAGTTTTAGTAAGTCCTCCATCTGAATCTTGACTTTAGAGAGCTCATCTTCTACTTGAGCCTTCTGCTTCACTGCATCACTGACCTCTTGTTTGAGTCGCTTAAGTTCATCATCAAGGATAGATTTCTGTTTGTCTGTCTCATCAAGTTGCACTTTAACTTTAATTAACTCCTCTTCAACCGAAGACTTCTGCTTCAGGGTCTTTTCTGCAAGCTTTTTGTACTTGGCCATTTCCGCATCAGCCTCTTGCTTTTGTTTTAAAGCAGCAGCCTCTGCCTCAGCCCGTCTAGAAGCTTCCTTTTCAGCTTCCTTTCTCAGTTTTTCAGCATCTTCCTGGGCTTTGGCTTGTTTGGCAGCTTCAGCCTCAGCTGCCTGCTTTTGACGTTCAGCTTCCTCTGCTTTCTTCTGTAACAGGGCAGCCTCTTTCTCAGCCTTGTCTTTAGCCTTTTCTGCATCTTGCGCCAGTTTCTTTGCTTTTTCAGACTCTTCCTTGAGTTTATCCTGCACCATGCTGTCTTTATTTTGCTGGAGAAGAACATCTTGAGCTTTCTGCTCCGCAGCAGAGCACTTCTGAGCAGCTTCTTTGACTAAAATTATCTGTCTCTCGGCTTCTTTCTCTGCAATCTCTTTCTGCTTTTTGGCATCTTCTGCTTTCTTTATAAGACGATCAACTTCCTCTTGAGCCACTTTGTGTTGTCTCGCTGCCTCTTCTTCTGCAGCTTGGATTTTTTTCACCTTGGCCTCTGCCTCTTTCCTTTTTTTCTCCTCTTCCAAAGCAAGTTTTCGGAATTTCTCTGCCTCTTCCTCCGCCTTCGCTTTGCTCTTCTGTGTCTCCTCTGCGATGCCCTTCAGTTTGTTAAGCTCAAGTTCAAGGTCCTGTTTGCCTGTTGACGCTTTTTCAAAATTGAGTTTGAGAATGTGGATCTCCTCCTCGACCACTTTCCTCTGCTTCAAGGTTTCTTCTACGATTTTCTTTTGCCTGTCGAGCTCAGTGTCTGAAGACTTCTTGAGCTGATCAATCTTTTCTGCAATTGCTTGCTTATGCTGAGCTGCTTGATCCTCAAGAACTTTCCTCTGGTAGGCCTCATCTTCGGCTTTTCTCTTTAAACGATCATTTTCAGCCTCCTTCTCTTTCAAAGCGATCTCAGCCTCAGTTTTTAGACGGGTTGCTTCGTTGATAGCTGCTAACTTTTCTTTGAGGATCTTCTCAGCCTCTGCTCTCTGACGGGCAGCTTCTTCTTCTGCAGTCTGCCTCTGTTTCTTTGCATCTTCTACAACTGACCTCAGTTTAGTTGCCTCCTCAGCCAGTTCCCTCATCTTGGCAGCCTCAGATTCAAGTAGTTGTTTGCTCTTTTCAGTGTTTGACATAGACACTTTCTCAGCTTTGGATTTCATCTGCAGTAGAACCTCCATCTCCTTCCTTACTTTGACCAGTTCATCCTCAAGCTCCTTCTTCTGTTTAACAGCAGCATTAACATCATTTTTGAGACGCTGGAACTCATCATCCAAGACAGATCTTTGTTGTTCAGCATGCTCAAAATCTGCTCTTAACCTAATAAGCTCTTGCTCTGCTGCAAGCTTCTGTTTAGCCGTTTCTTCAGCCATCTTCCTTTGGTTCTCCAGTTCCTTTTCGGCAAACTCTTTCTGTTTAAGGGCAGCCTCCTCAGCTTTTCCTCTCTTCTTTGCCTCACGTTTGGCCTCCTCCTTCTGTTTCTCTGCTTCCTCCTGAGCTGCAGTTTTCTTATTGGCCTCTTCTTCTGCCTGGAGCCGGAGCCGGAGAGCTTCATTAGCCTTCTGTCTCCATGTTTCTAGCTCCTTCTCTGCCTGCTCTCTTGCTTTATCTGCTTCGGCTTGCTGCTTTTTGAGATGTTCTGCCTCCTCCTGCAGTTGAATGACCATCACCTGCTCGTGTTTGAGTGATTCTTCCAGTTTTGCGGTCAATGACAATTGTTTACTCTCAAGCTGAGTGGCTGCAGTCTTCTTAGCAACCTCCTCTACAACCTGAATCTGTCTCTGCTTTTCCAGCTCTGCTTGCTTCATGTGCCTCTCAGCTTCTTCAGCTTGAAGCTTGAACTTCTCAAGATCCTCAAGGGCCCTCTTCTTCTCTTTGGCAGCCTCCTTTTCTGCCTCTGATTTAAGTTTAAGCTCCTCTTCTGCCTTGCGTTTCTTCTGAGTCTCTTCGGAAACTTGTTTCCGAAGCTTCTCTGCCTCATCCTGTGCTGCCTTTCGAAGTTTTTCGGCATCTGCAGCTTTATCCCTCAGCTGTTGAAGCTCTGTTTCAGCAGTGTTTTTTTGTTTCATTGTTGTCTCTAACTGGATTCGGATTATACGGATTTCTTCTTCAATTCTAGTGCGGCTTTGTAGGGCTTCCTCTACCTGTTGAGTCTTGGACTTGATTTCGTGCTCAGAAAGGCTTTTGAGCTCCTGAAGCTCTCGCTGGATATTGTGCTTCTGTTTCTCTGCATCGACAGCAACGTCCTGCCGCTTGCTGACTTCATCTTTCATCTTCGTTTTCAGCTCATTTGCCTCTTGTTCTGCTTTAGCAATAGCCTTTGCGTGAGATTCAGCTAACTGCCTTTGCTTTTCTAGCTCAGCCTGCATCTCAGCTAGCTTTTTTCTATCTTCTTCCTTAAGTTTTTCGGCGGCTTTCTGTATTAGTGGGGGTAAATAGTAGGGGAAATAGAAACAAAGTTAAGCATCTAAGAGTTAGATATTATAAGTGCATGTACGTACATGCAAATGTAAGTACATGGACAAAGTTACAGGCTGTTATGCTAAATAGTTATGCTAAATAGAAAAACAACTTATGTAGTTACAGAAGATTTATTAAGGATAATACAAAGTCACAATGTATGGTACACAAAATGAGACACAATCACTTCACAAAACACTACTACAGCAGGAATATCAAATGGATTCATGCTAATAAGGTGTTATCACTGGATATGGCTACTTTTTTTTTTAAATAAATAACAGCAATTTTGAAGACCAAAAAGTTGTGGTTTTTAATATTTCACATCAGAGTGAAAAGGGTTACAGAAGGTATTTTGGATTAACAAATTAATCTTTACATAAATTATTTTTGTAAAGGGTCGATGAACAATAAAGTATAGAACAGCTTGGTGATGCAGCAAAGAAAGAGTGAGAATTATTAAATAATGCTACACCATAAGGGAGGAAATGAGGAAAAACAGGTCTGATGAATGCCAAAGTGTAGACTTTGACAAATCCAATAATATATATTAATGCATATATTATTTCATAGTTTAGTTAAAATATTTCTATATAATGGCAAAAAGGTGAATGTAATTAACGAGGGACTGGAAAAAGGAACATGCATTTTTTGTGGACAATTTACCTTTTTAGCGCCCAAACATGACAAACATTCATCATGATAAAGCACTGGCAAGCAGTTTAGAGAAGCAAACAAGAAAATAAAGGTTAGAAAGGAAAATGGAAACCGAAATTGTGCAGAAAACAACAACAGAAGAAGAGGTGAGTAGCATACTCAGAGGGAAAATCAATAAGCACAAGGAATGAATAAGGAATGATGGGTAAGAATGTGGCTATCATTTTACAAAAGCAGCAGACAGAATCCAACCAGGAAATTAAACTAGCGAAACAATATGGCATCACTGGTACATTGCCATTGCACAATGCACTAACTTTTACTTTTAAGATAAGAGCATATTTTAAGTTTGCTTCAGGCTGAAGGGTACCGAAACTAACTGAGAGCTCACTATAATGGAAGCGATATTAAAACACCTCCATAATAGTAAACTGAATGAAAGACAAACATTGTGAAAGAAATGGAATGTGCTGCACCACTAGCAATAATATTACTGAAGTCCTAGGTAAGCAGCTCAATCTGTTACATTTTTGATTTCCAGAACAAGTCTTCACTATTGTATCACTCTTTGATAAAAAAAAAAATGTAACCGTGTCTCATATGGTTTGTACAGTGAAATAAATACATATTTCATATGTCCATACATCCACAAATTAAACTACAAAAGGGTCAAGTTAGTAAGTTAAAGTTAGTGCTGGAGTACTAATTAACTTTAGGTTGACGCTTACCACCTCATCCTCTAGGCGACGATGTGTCTCAATGATGAATTTAATATACTGTGTCGAAAGAGTCATCAGCTCACTGTAGCGTGTTCTCAGAGTCACATACTGAAAGACATTATTAAATTACTAGGCATGTAAAGAAATAAAAGCCAAAGTATAACAGTATAAGTTATGCTTTCAGTATGTAAATTAATGCATATAGCAGATTAAGAGTCAAAGACAGGTATCAGATATCAAGGGTACCTCTTGGATGATGTCATCAGATGCAGACTCCATTTTGGTCTTCTTCAGAGGGGAAGCGATGGGCTCCACAAGAGCTTTATAAGTCACCAGCTGGAGCTCATAATCCTGGATTAGAACATTCAGTCAGACTGCTACTATAGATAACTTGAATTTAAGTCAAATATGTAAGCATTCATACACACCTTTATGGCATCGATGTATACTTTAGCATATTTCTGGCACTCATCCACCTTGTCCTTGTTCTTCTCAATCTCCTCAAGCAGTTTCTGTACAAAGGATGGACATGACATAAAAAGATCAATTAGATAATTTTCTAACAAAATATGATATTATATAAAGCACTGAGAACAGAATTAATTAAAACCCTGATAGATAGATAGATACCTTCTCCTGGGTCAGCTGCTCTTGAAGGGCTTTGCTATCAATGGGCACAGCATGGAGCTTGTCCTGCCTCTGCTTGGCATCTGCTATCCAGCGGATGAGCCAGTCATAGCTCTGTCTGTAAGCCTGCATCTGCCTGCTCAGAAGGTCAAGTTCTTGCTGCCTCAGCTCAATCTGAGCAAACACAGCCTGCCAGCGGTCCTTCAGGTTGCCCACCAGCTGCCTGTAGTGCTCCAGCTCTACATCACGTTCACTGTGCAACTGAGACATACGGTCATTCACTGCCGTAGCACTCTGAAGCTCCTCTTCTAGGTGGTCAAATGTGGCTTGCTTGCCCTCTGCTTCAGAGCGCATTTTCTAGTATCAAGAAAGAAGGAAAGAACATAAACATGTTTGTGAGGTCATGTATGATTTGAGCTCATAATTTCATGAATAACTGGGTTATTGTGGGACAGACAATGTACCTGGAGCTGTGTTTGAGTGGCCTCAATCTCTTTCTCATTAACAGGAACTTTGTTAACATCACGCAACTGGTTCTCATATTTGTTGAGAATGTCTTCTGCTCCCTGTGTGCTGCGAATTACCATGCCAATGGTCTTCAGCCTTTATGGACAAAAAGAATAAGATCAGCATAATTTTAATGGGGAAGGAGAAAAAGATGAATTAGTGGGGAGAAGTAAAAAACGATTATATTGGATGCATGATCTAAATAAGTTTAAAAGTTTGGGGTTATTAAGAATTTTCTTTTTATTCAGCAAGGATGCATTAAAATGAAAGCGACAGAAAAGACACTTATGATTAGCATATAAGAATGATTTCTGAAGGGTCATGTGATGCTGAAGACTGGAATAATGGCTACTGAAAATTGAGCTCTGTCATCGCAGGAAAAAAATACATTTTAAAATATATTCAAACAGAAAACAGTTTTAAATTGTTATAATATTTAATTTAAAAAAAAAAACTATATTGTTGATCAAATAAAGGCAGCCTTGGTGAGCATAAGAGGCTTCTTCCAAAAACATGAAAGCAACTTACCTAACCCAAACTTTACAATGGTTATGTGTGTGTGTGTGTATATATATATATATATATATATATATATATATATATATATATATATATATACATATATATATATATAAATGGACAGGGTCCGACTTGAAACTCACTTGTCGAGATACACAGAGGAAAGACTGTAGACGTGCTCCATCTTCTTCTGGGTGATGTCAATTTCTGAGCGCAGGACAGGGGCTGAACTGGACTGCTGAGATGTGGCCAGCACTGCTTCACTCTTCTCCACCATTTTATCTAGGTCTTTCTTTATACCATCCAACTCAGACTGCACTTTCTGTAAGATGAAGAGAGAATATACAAGTATGTAGTCATTAAATAATATATATTCTTTATATATAATATTATTTCAATCAATTAAAATAAAAAAATTACAATTGCAGTAGACATGCACAGGTTCTTCATGTGATATATATACAGTTGAAAGCATTTCTTCATACAAAATAGAGGTAAATTCAATAGCACCATGATCAAACAGGTATATTAATGCAGTGTTTTTGCAGACCTTCTGTTCAGTGGCTCTCTGTGCACAGGCTTTGAGAGGCTCCTTGTCTACCAGCTGTCTGAGGCGGTTCACTGTGCGGCTCTCACAGCCTTCCAGTCTTAATCTCAGGTCCTTTATCTGGGTGATGTAACTCTTGCAAACGGTCTCATCCTGTTCCCCTAAATAATTGACATGCTTTGTGTTAAAAAAGTGCAAGAAATGCTCCTAAATAGTAGAAAAATACAAAGAAAAAACAGCAAAAGCACAGGAATGTTTCTAAAATAACATTATATCTATGCATAGCTTTGCATTGCATAGCTATAGAAGCACTTGCAAGTACTTTCATAGAGAATGTTTCAGGCCTTAAAGATCAAGTAAATCAGTTAATTTGCACACTTTAAAGTGAGTACACTACATTTCAAACTGTCAAATTGTGAGAAAATCTCACACAGGTCATCTCCACAAAAAGATGAATTAAAAACATGCTTAAGATCCCTGGAGTCAAAGTGGATTAGAGCAAAATGCACAAGAACAAACAATGACATGAACAAATCATTTACGGTTTATTAAAAAAAATCCACTTTCTGATCTTTACCCAGTGGGCTGCCCTTTCGGATTGGAACAGGTTCTGAAAAATAAGTCTCACAGTCATAATGGGAGTTGGATGGAATGCCCTATCTCTACAAGTCAATGCCTTTGTGTTGCATCAAGCATGCAGAAAAATCTGCAGCCGTGCTCAGCAAAGTCTTAAAACATGGTTGTTGCTGGGGCCAAGATGGCTTTGTCTGAGTGCAATTTCATCGAACAGTGAAAGCGACGAATGATTTCTATACATCTGAACAAACCAGCCAACCTAACTCGATACACACCTTGTTCAACAGAGCGTAGTAGGTTATCATAGTGTTGAGTGGCTTTGCTGTAACTGTTCTCAGCTTGCAAGCGATCATCAGCACCGAAGAGCTCAGAATCCTGACTGTCACGCATAAAGTCCTGATAGTGCTGCTCCAGGTTCCTCAGGGTCAGTCGATACTCCTCGACTCTCAGAGTCTTGAACTACACAAAATTAGAGAACAGAATATGTCACCTAATTACAATTCATGAGTAAATTTATAATGTACCTTTTCAGTTTGTATGCCTCTGCATGCAATTAAATAATACATAACAATGAGTTCTTTAAAGTGATGTAAGATGTATCAGATTCATATCCATATCAGTTATCTGCCAGTATTAAAGATTATATTTATCGTAATAATCGGTATTAGACATATATTGGCCAATAATAAATATTTAATGGTGCATGTTCAAATGTTTTTACATTTAGTCTTTTGTAGCATCTAGTGTTCACTAAAATGTAAACTTTGAAAACACTGATAACAATTTAATAACACTGTTAAATGTAAACTTCAGCAAATCTCAAAATTAATGCAGTAGCTTCAAAAGTTTGATATTTTTTAATGTTTTTGAAAGAAGTCTCTTATGTTCACCATTGCTAAATTTACTACATCAAAAATACAGCAAAAACAGCAATATTGTGAAATATTATTACAATTTAATAAAGGTTTTCTATTTTAATTTCAGCAGCCATTACCCCAGTCTTCAGTGTCACATGATCCTTCATAAATAATTCTATTATGCTGATTTGGTGTTTAAGAAACTTTTTGTTTTAACTAACATAACCATGAGTAATACATTTATTACTGTATTTACTAATCTTTGTTAATGTTAGTTAATGAAAATACAGCTGTTCATTGTTTGTTCAACTAATGTTAACAAGATTTTAATAATGTATTAGTAAATGTTGCAATTAACATTAACTAAGACTAACAAATGCTGTATAAGTGCAGTTCATAATTAGTTCATGTTAACTAATGTAGTTAACTAATGTTAACTAATGAACCTTATTTTAAAGTGTTACCAACATTTTTTATGATTATCAATGCTAAAAACTGCTGTGCTGTGTAATATTGTTGTTGAAACTGACACATTTTTCTCTCTCTCTCTGATGATTGGTAAATTCAAAATTACTGCATTTTTTTGACATAGAAAGTTTTTGCAGCAATGTAAAAGTCATCATTTTTCACTTAATAATAGTGTATTAATTTTAATTTTTTCCCTTTTTTTCTAGACAAAAAGATACCAAATTGTTGTATTGCCCATTTATTTATTATTAATTATTTGCACCAGCCTTTTAATATAGGTTCATCCAAGGTTCTATTATTTTACGCCAAGTCTTTGAAAGTATCTAAAAAACGATGTGTGTGCTAGTTACCATGATAAAATTCCAGGAGTTGATAAGCAGGATATCTCTCATGTAGTACTGCCAAGACAGCAGGCTCTTCATGTCAACATGCAACTTTTGCCAGAGAACCATCAGCCTCTGCAGACTCGTGTCCAAACTAAAGTTCAAAACAAAAAAATTAGGAGGCAAAGCCAAACACCGATCCGAAAGATCTGGTTTTTGCAACATTTGCTGATATCAGTTACAGCAAAACCCCACATCTCGTCTCCCAGATGTCAGTTTAAAAACACTGATAATAATTCAATAACACTGTTAAATGTAAATTTCAAAGACTGAGACAAAAGTATGTGGAATTAAAATGTGCTGCCAACTAAAGGAATGGAAGTCAAATGAGGTTATAGTCTTGTGCATTAGTATTAGGCTGTACTGTTTTACCCAGAGCTGACATCCACAGCTTCTTTGTTGGTGGGAGGGACAATAAAACAGATGGACGGTACTGTGGCTTCATTTCCACTGGTGTTTCGCACTTTCCAATTGTACGGTTGGGAGTTATTCACCAGGGTACACTCATCTCCTTTGTGTACCGTGATCTGGGCCAAAAATAGAAGGATGTTAATTACAAAGTTTTAAGTGATTAATATGGATTACATTTTGTATTAAGATTACAACTGCTGTGACTAAGAGCAAGAACAAGTTAAAGGATTAGTTCACTTTCAAATGAAAATTAGCCCAAGCTTTACTCACCCTCAAGCCATCCAAGGTTTATATGACTTTCTTCTTTCTGATGAACACAATCAGAGAAATATTAATAAATATACTGACGCATCCATGCTTTATAATGGCAGTGAGCGGGATCAACGAGTATGAGCTGCAAAAAGTGTCTCCATCCACATCCATCCATCATATACATGTACTCCACATGGATCCGGGGGGTTAATAAAGGCCTTCTGAAGCGAAGTGATGCGTTTGTGTAAAAAAAAAAAAAAATCCATATTTAACAAGTTATGAAGTAAAATATCTAGCTTCCCGCCAGACTGCCTTCTGTATTCTACTTACGAAGAAAATGTAAAACTCAACACTTACACTATGTCCTACTATTCAACTTATGGAAAAACCTTAACTGATGTGATGCCAGTTTACACTTTCTTCATAATTTGAATATGGAAGGCGGTCTGGCTGAATTAGATTTTTTACTTCATAACTTGTTAAATATGGATTTTTTTTTTTTACACAAACACATCGCTTCGTTTCAGAAGGCCTTTATTAACGCCCCCAGAGCCGTGTGGAGTACACGTTTATGATGGATGGAGACACTTTTTTCAGCTCATACTCGTTGATCCCACTCACTACCATTATAAAGCACGAATGCATCAGTATATTTTTTAATATTTCTCCAATTGTGTCATCAGAAAGAAGAAAGTCATATTCACCTAGGATGGCTTGAGGGTGAGTAAAGTTTGGGCTAATTTTCTTTTGAAAGTGAACTAATCCTTTAATATATTCATGCTAGATCACAAATTACACTCGTGGTGAGCCACACATGTGACTTCTATATACTTCATTTTTTAAAAAGGATTATAGGAAAGCTAATAAACACAGTTCAAAAGTTGTTTGTGTGTTCTTTATTATGCCCTAGGAGTAATTCATTTTATTACCCATGTACACAAGAAAACAAGTGACAGAGTGTTTCTGCTTTACCTCCATTTGTTTGAAGTCACACACAGCCTGAATGGGTAATTTGCCCTTGACAGGGTGAGCGGTGTTCCTCGGCTTCAGCTGGATAATGGTCTTGGCTCTTCGGTTGAGACCCTCCAGGTGTGTCTTGAATTCATTTAGCTGTTCTTTTTCCTCCTGATGGCCAGAGGGACAAATTTGCATGTATATCGCATACATATTTTAATTTAAGAAAAAAGGAGCACCATGTTTTAGTGAAGACTCAAACGAAGCACTGAATTGAGAGTTAATCAGTTAATTGAAATAAACAGCATGAACTGAAATTATTCAAAGACAAATGTACTGTGACAAGGAAGGATGACATGTGATGTGTCCAAAATCGCTTTCTGTATAGTAGGTACTACATTTGGTTTGGAACTTACTATGCGTTAAAAAAGTATGTTCTATATAGCAGGAATGTGTGTAGTATGTAAATCTACTTGGCTGGATGTGAACAACAAACCCAGTGTTTACAAGCGTAAGCATAGATGTACTATTGTCCTGTGACCTACGACGTCAATTGTGTCACTTTACCGCGATTCACAACTCTCCTGTGGCCTCATGGAATCCATCAACTGGAAGTGCACACTTCTTAATCTGACCAGAAGTAGTAGGTCATCTGGGTAATTTCCGTCTACTTTTTTTTTTTCGAATACTACGTATTTGGACATACTATTCTGTTGGCATAATGTTTTTATAGGTAAGTATTGCTTTTTAGACGCAGTGATGGTCTCAAGTAAAATTAATGGTCAAATTAAAAGCTCATTAAAATCATGTATATTTTGGTATATACTGGGTTGTAAAATCCCACTCATAGTAACACCCACCACAGCATCTTGTAGCAGATCCTCTAGCCGTGTAACCGTGATTGAGCGGTCACACACATATTTCTTCTTCATTGTGTCCTCCATCTTCTTCATCCTTTCTTCAGCCTCTTTAACATCTGAGAAGAACTGTAGAATAGAAGATTTGGAGATCTAAATAATTCTGATGAAGTAAATCTATTTGGCTGTCTACTTGAATGCGAACCGCAAACGCACTGATTACAAGCATAATTGTTTGTATGTACCTGGAAGTAGGCTGTGTTTTCTTTCAGATGAGTCTCAATGCAACAGCACAGCTGAAGGATCCAGCTCCACTGAGTCTGAAGAGCAGCAGTGAAAGCCTACAAAGGAACAGATTCCAAACAAATGGAGTTGCATTCATTAATACACACACTTTTCCACTAATATATAAATATACATTTTTCCACTAATATACTAATATATTATACACACATATATACTTTTTTTCAGTTCTTATCAGTTTTTTTTCACATATATACTTTTTTTTTTTTCTCAAATTCACAATAATAAACAGGAATGTCACAAAATTAATGATGGAAATTTCATCAAATACGAGACAAGTTCCAATTTTTCCTGTAAAGCTGCTGTAGCAAGACAATAGTATTATTATTCACCTCTATTCAGTTCAGTGAGGATTTAGTTCAGTTCAGTAACTTGTAAAATTAATTATAAAACAAGTTCATTTCCGCTACAAGCAGATCTACAGAAGACAACATTGTCGTTATTCAGCTCAAGTTTTGTTTTCATCTGATCAGTCAGTGGAGTTAAATCAGTAATATTGCTGGATATTAAGTGTCCCCAACTAAGCAAGCCAAAGGCAAACACATAAATAATGACTAAATATAAAATGTTGTACCTCTATAGTCTTCCTGGCAGGATGACCATCTTTCAACAGTTTGTCTCCAGTCATCTGGACATTGTTCACTCTCTTCTCTCTCTGTTCAAGATCTCGCATCAAACCCTACAATATAGCACAGAAAGCATCCACTGTCATTGTCGAATGCAATAAAATGATTTCAGAGGAATCTCTAAAATTATAATGACAACATAGCTTTAAAAAAATAGCAAATTTAGTGCAGGTGGAATCATGTTCAAAAGAGTTGGTGGCCTTACAGAATAGTTGTCCTTCTTGGCGGTCATATTGGAGTTTCGGTCACTCCAATCATAGTTCACTTCTTCCTCTTCTTTTTCATTCAGCCACATCAGCTCTTTTGTGGCGGCCACAACAAAAGCGTGCAGCTGATCTAGACACCGCAGGCGTGACTTGGACGAGTTCTGAGGTGGAACAACAACAAAAATTAACTAATTAGCTAATTCAATTTCATCAGACTTTGTATGTTACTGGGTTTGCAACAAAGATTTTTTAAGATCCATAATTAAGACCTGAAACTCACTATGAGTGGGTTAGTTCTAGATTTAAAAGCATACCAGCAGTTTGGCATATTGAAGGTCCAGTTTGCCCAAGTATTCTCGATAGGCTCCCTTACTGACTGGAGTCAACTGATTCTGAGAAGAGAAAAAATAATGTTGGTTTTTCATATAAAATTCATTGTATTCATAGTCATTCTTTATTCATAAGCAAAAGTCTTAGGCCACCATTAGATGTTGTTTTAGCAATGGTATAATGACCATATATAATTATTTCTCAGTCTTTTTTATTAGAATATAACCAGAAAACACAGGAAATTTGAATGCAGTATTTAAAAACAGAAAACTAAATCAGAAAAAAAATCGGTTTCTATAGGCCAGAGCTTCCCAAACTTAAGAGGGGTAAGGCCCCCCAAAAACATTGCAAAAGCTCCACGACCCCGGCATTAAAAAATATATACCAACATTTACCTACAAATACATTTATTAACAAGTTTGTAAGAATTTCATGTGAATTATGAGAACTATGATGTAAACATTCTTTACAAATATATTTAAATCCATAACAATAACCTTACATACTTTCAAAAAAATCAAATTTTAGAACAATTGGAATATTTTAATTATTTTAATATATTGATTTGGACTAGCTACGGCCCCCCTGCAATACCGCTACGGCCCAACGGGGGGCCGCGGCCCACAGTTTGGGAAGCACAGCTCTAGGCTAAAGTGGCAAGTATTTAGAGACCTCCTCTTACACTTGAGCAATAGCAGTACATATTTCCTGTATTTTCTGTTTTATCCTAATAAAGAGATAAATAATAAATATGGATAGTCATTAAAACAACAAAACTGGTGGTGGCCTAAGACTTTTGCACAGTACTGTACATTAATTAAAACTAATAAACCATTTGAATTATTAATACTGTTTAAAAAGCATGTATGATTTATTGAGAAATGTACTGTGTCCAGTACGTATTACTCAATGCTAATGTTACTCAGTTCACAAGCAAAAAAGTTAGCCAATCAGAACAAAGGTCATTTATATATATATAAAAATTTAAAGATACAGTAGCAAAAATATCACAAGCACAAAATTATGGTGCAAGAAATCTTGACTTACATAAGTTATCCTCGGAGAACACAATAAATGCTACAAAGTGTACATTGGCTAATGTTAAGACTAACAAGATAAAGTACTACAGAAATATTTGGCAATTACGCTTTAAATTACCTCATCAGCCCGTGCACGGTCAATCTTGGATTTGAATTCCTCGATGGACTGATGAAGGCCACGATGGCTACCGAGTTGAGACTCCACAGAGGGCAGATCTTCACCCCACTCTGCCCCATCAATGCGTCTCTGGTTCTCCTCCACCCAGGACAGGAGGTCCTGAATGTACTTGAGAGTGACTTCGTCGAGCTCAGGTCTAACACGCTGGGGAGACTGCTGTAGTGTTTGGACGTGGGAGATCGGGGACATAGCCACCTGGGTCATGGGCACCTGCGACACCGTCACGCCAGACTTCAGACGCAGATTAAACTCACTGCGCAGGTTAACCAGACGCTCATGGAGACGGTACACCCTGAAAGAGCCAAAAGAGGACAGTTACGGATGCTGGTACAAAGCTGCTATGAGAATAAAGGAGATATTAACGATTATAGATATTATCATAGATTCATTGATTATAAAGGGATATTTAATACATATTTTCTGTAAAGAAAACAGAAAACATTATAAAAGAAAACAAATGTTTTTGTCTGTAAACAATTTAAATTTCTTTAAAAATGAAAACATTTCCCATTATGTTTATCCTTTGTAAATAAATAAAGTACAGCATTCATATTTTTGGTTAATGAACACTGAATTCAAGCCTAAAGACTAGTACTGAGCAAAAATAATACAGTTCTAGCTGTCACTGTATTACTTTAGGTTATGACAGTAGAATATCATACTAACCGCCTGTACATCTGTTCTGCCTGTAGGTGGCGCCCATCTTTAAGTAATTGTACATCATTAAAAAGGTATCGGATCATGTTTTCAGCCTTGTTCAGATCTGCCTCTATCTCAGAAGCGTGCTGGATAGGCTTTCCCGCACCCAGCAGACGTATGTCCTGCAAAACAAAAGCAAAGTTAAAGCAATTTGCGGTAGGTTTAACTTCTTAAAAGCAATTGGGTCTTTCTTCAACAAAAGGAATAAAATGGCTTTCAATCTCACCGTTTGTAACAGTGTTTCCACCTGGTTGAGCTGTTCCTCGCATAAACCTGACTCCATTTGCACCTTACTGACTATTCTCTGCAGACGCTCCAGCCTGTACATGTAAACAGACACACAAAAACTATTTACATAATTCACTACAAACAAAATATTACGAATAAAATGACTGGACAAAGGCTACACTAATCAATATTCAGACTTTACAGGCATTCAACATTCAATCAATCAGAACAATCTCAGCTGAATCACTCACACCCTCCTTTCACGGAGCAGGTATTCCAGTCCATGGCTGTCATTAAAAAAGGCCATTGCTAATAATCCTGATAATGCTAAATCCCAGTCCAGAGAGGTTTTTCAGAGAGAAGGCACACAGAATCGGCTATTGATATTAAGAAGTTCTGCTGTAACTGATGAGACTCGTAAACATTCTGCAGAGCAGCAGCGAGTATGTCTTGTGACAAATCGTTTTAGAAGTGACGCCCCATGTTCCTTGTGCTAAATGCTATTTAATAACAAAAGTAATGCATTTATTTTGATGAATAAAAACCTGTATGAATTTCTTTACTCTGCTGAAGAATGTCAGTAACCAAACAGTTGATGGGCCTCATTGACTGCCATCATTTATTTTTTAAATGGGGCCCATCAACTGTTTGATAACCCATAATCATCAAAATATTTTTTTTTTATGTTCAGCAAAAGAAAAAAAATTTAAACAGATTTGGAACAACTTGAGGGTGAGTGAATGATGACAGAATTTTCATTTTTGGATGAACTATCCTTTAACAGTTGTAATGAAAGGTTGATGATTTTAGAATTGAAAACAGAGGGGAAAATAATTTAAAAGATATATACATTATATATATATATATATATATATATATATATATATATATATATATATATATATATATATATATAATAAAAGTAAAGTCGAGTCCTTCCACATTTGTTAATTCAGTAAAAGATTATTTTATTCAATTTCTTAGAGCAAGTCAATTGATTCTGGAGATCTTTTTTTCTTGCCAAGTAGCTTGAATGAGGTAACTAAAACTGTTTAGATTATCTACAAAACATCTGAACACAACAGCATCATACATTTTACTTCTTTATTTCAATACCTTTTGAACCATGGTATTTTTGCAAAATACCCAGGATAAATAGTTTAATAGATTAATAGATAAATAGTCAGGAGTTAATATTAGTAAACAAACTAATAGTGAACTGCACTTCTACAGCTTTTATTAATCTTTGTTAACGATAATTTCAACATTTAATAATTCATTATTAAAATCAAGAGTTGTATTTGTTAACATTAGTAAGGCACTGTGAACTAACTGAACAATCAATAAACTGCTCTATTTTTATTAACTAACGTTAACAAAGATTAACAAATACAGTAACAATTGTATTGCTCATGGTTAGTTCATGTTAGTCAATACATTAACTGACGTTAACAAATTAACCTTATTGTAAAGTATTATTAAAATAACCATGAGAAGTTACTAGACAGATTTCTCACCGTTCAAACTCTGAGCGTAACAGTTTTTCTCGTTCCAGAATGGCCACATGCAGGCGGCCCCATTCCTTCTCCACATCAATTGGGTGGTAGCTGGGGGGAACCTTGACCTGACCTGCCTGCACAGCACTCTGGTGCCAAACAAACCCCATGCATAAAGTCAAATCTTGGTAAAAACATGTTAAGAAAACTCATGTAAAAGTCATGAGTGTCATGTAAAAGCCCAAAACGACTGTATTATATGCTTGTTTAAAAGGGAATTACTACTGTGGCAAATTTCAGTTACCTCGAATGACTTGTAAATGAGCTTGGAGCGATTTTTGTCCGTCTCCTTGGCTGGTAGTTCAGTCTCTTTGAATCTCAGAAACTGACGCCAAAGAACCTACAACAAAAGGGAAAATGGTTATAACATAATTCAGCTACTATATATATATATATATTTTTTAATTCTTTAGGATGTTTTTCTGTAGTACAAAAGTATGCATTTATGGTCACAAAATAATACTTGATTAAAGTTTTGACATAATAGCTATTTTATACATTTTACAACACTTCTAACTGGCAAAGAATAGTAAATTACATCATAATTACACACACATATACACATATCACACACACACACATATAAAAATATATATATATATTATATATATATATATATATATATATATATATATATATATATATATTATGGACATACATGATCATTAAACCTATGGATCATGGGGCTAACCTCAATCTCCTCATAGCTAGAAGGGAACTTGCGTTCCTCAAACACAATAATATGATGCCTGATCCACTGGAGTAACATGGTCACCAGCTCATAGTACTCCTGCCAGCGCAACTCCAACTCCTGTACATGTTAACAAAAAAAATATTTAACATCAATGATAACAATATCAATGACCCACTACATATTATAGAATTATTTATATTTCCAAAACACCCACATTGGCCTTGACTCCATCACGAGCGTCAGGAACTCTTGGCATGACGTCATACAAAGAGGACACATACGTGATGATGGACTTCTCATCTGGATGTGGCACGTCCACATCTGCAGAAAGGGAAAATAAACTACCATCATTATGTACACTATTGTTTGAAGGTTTGGAGTCTGGAATGTTTTTAAACGTTTTTCAAAGACGTTTCTTATGCACACCATGGCTGCATTTATTTGATCATTCAATACTACTGTGAAAAATTTAATATAATTTAAAATATAATTTATTTCTGTGTTGCAAATCTGAATTTTCAGCATCATTACTGCAGTCTTTAGTGTCCCATAATCCTTCAGAGTTCATTCTAATATGCTGATTTGACACTTCTTAATATTATCAATGTTGAAGACTGCTGTGCTGCTTAATATTTTTGTGGAAACCACAAAAACATTTTTTCAGGGTTCTTTGATAATTAGACAGTTCAAAAGAACATCATTTATTTGAAATAGAAATCTTTTAGAACATTATAAATGTCTGTACTGTCACTTTTGATGTCACTGTCACATGCTTTCTGAATAAAAGTACGTTCTTTCAAAAACAATCCTTTTGAACAGTAATGTCAGAACATAAAAATAATAGAAAAATCTCTATTAGAAGTGTTACACAGGCATAAAAATATTTTACAAGTCCATTAAATCCACCAAGTTTCCCTAAGATCTACTATATATAAATATATAAATGAAAGAGAAGAATGAAGGAAAATTCTTTGAATGACAATCCAGAGGGATCTTCTCCCTTTGATTTTACCTTCAGGATCCAGCAGGCGTGTGACGCCCATGTCTCTCTCTGCTATGCTGAAGGCCTGCTCCAGATTCTCCAGGTTGGTCTGTCTGTATACCTTATTCATGTCGATCAAATTCGGCCTAGAATGAAAGACAGAAGACACAAAATGCAATTAAATGGGGACATTGAAAAAAATATGACTAGAAAAGAAAACAACATATAAAAAAAAATAAAATAAAAGACACACTGATTGTACTGATTACATAATAATGCATCATATGACAATTATAAGAATTTTAACACATACACTCCTCATTTAGTCAATTATTTTGCATTTTAATGTCTGCTTTGTTTAAAGAAATATTTTCATTTTAGCAAAAAAAAAAAAAAAAAAATCCAACAGGTATGAATTGTGAACCTTTAAAATGGAAATTTCGCCCAAATCTCATTTCTCATTTGGATGCATACTTGCAGTTCATATATTGGCTTGGCCAAACCTGGAGGCTATGTAAATATTTGTGCCAGTGCCTGGGCAGGAGTAGGCAAGATGGATTTCTCTTCACAGGATTTGAAAAAAGCCTCTGTCTTATGTGACTAAGTACTCACTCAACAGCAATCACTGCAAGGCGCCAAAA
Source organism: Zacco platypus (assembly GCA_038088235.1). Lineage (NCBI taxonomy): Eukaryota > Metazoa > Chordata > Actinopteri > Cypriniformes > Xenocyprididae > Zacco > Zacco platypus. The sequence goes on along the minus strand of CM076071.1, from coordinate 9,371,758 downwards.
ACAATTACAGTAAAATTCTACATGCATACACAGGCTTTTTGCAGCCTCTGAAAACCTGAAAGTCAAGCAAAACAAAATAATTTTATAGAGTACACTCTAAAATTACACACAAAAAATTACCAAGCGTTGGACAAGCAGAATTGCTTTTATCCCTCACTTCAATCTATTTTTTTAACCAAAAAAATTAAAGCATTCATACGACTGATTGACTGTCTGGGTGAGCAGGTAGCGCGGCTGGCCCCAGGGAAGCTCGGCATCTGAGACGAACACCTTTCTGTAAGAAAACCCGTCTCTACTTAGACTGGAGTGCCTTTGCTCCATGCCATGTTCAAAATCTCCGCTTTGGGATCCACCACTTGAGCCTGCACCAGGGCTGATGGACCACTGGCCCGAATCGAATGAAGCCTCTGATGGCACATCTTCACACAGCATGACCACTCGGTCCTCCAGGTCGCTGACGGATCCGTGGCTGGACGAGCTGCTGCGAATTTTCATGGAGCGGAACTTCTTCTTGAAACTGGACATTGTGCTGGTTTCAACAAATCAATTTTCCATTCTTTGAAACGTGTGGAATCACAAAGGGTGCAGATGGGTATTTTTTCCCAAAGAAAATCACTATCCAGTCAACGGTTAGAAGTGTCATTCCTCAGAGAAAACATCCTCCATCTAATGTCAAGCTTTGAGAGCTTCAACAGCACTCCACTGCGCTCTGTTTACTGTTCCAATGGCGTTCAAATATTAATCTGATATCACGTTGTTTAAGTTGCGAACGAGAGGAACGAATAAAGCTCCTTATTTGCTCAAATATCAAGAGTCATCTGTGTCTGGAAGTGTAGGGTGAACCTGAGTTATGCAGCTAGACGCTGAATGATAAAAACACACCCTCTAGGGATCTTTACAGATTCCACACGCCCTCATTACAGGATTCTGGTTTCAAACTTTTTTTCACAAGAACCAATTCAAGCATACTTGAACTTAATCCTACAAAATTTGACATAAACCCAAGTGAAGAGGTTTGCAAGAGAGGTTTTTGTATCAAGGATGTAACAGGTTGGCAATTGTAAAGATGTTGCATGACGGTTTCTCGAGTTTCTCGATATGTGACGGCTAAATGTGCACATGAATGTGCAAACAGGTGAATACCTTTAAGCATGGCATGACAGATCTTGTTTCTTGTCAAACATCACTTGGTATAAGCAAGGAATTAGTGGATAAATTATAGCCCAACAAGAAGCAGAAAGGGTCTGTGATTGACAAGGCAAAAACAGCTAGCAAGTCTGGAGATGAACTTCATAAGGTGAACTTCATAAACTTTCTCAGGTGATCAGATCACTTTTTATAAACAATTTTTTGTTTTTCCTCAAAATTCTGCCTCTTTCATATGAGCACCATGGCTTGATGTGTCTGGAGAATGAATGCTAAGCCACAGTTCCAAGAACTTTTTCCCTTTTTACAAGAACTTTCTACCTGTGTTTGTGAATGATAGCATTGAAGAGCCTGCCATCTCTCCAGTTGGTGGTGAAGTTATCACACCGCAGGCCGTGGTAGCCCTCCACCATCCGCTGAGACCACAAGAGAAGCTTCTCCTTGGCAGTCATATCATCTGACTGACCGTTCACCTGGATATCGGAGATCTGATGGAGCAAAGGAACACAGTGTAAAACAATGTAAATATGTTTTTAATAAAACAATTGATGTATTATTATATTATATAACCCTTATATTATAAAAACTAGAGCTGTCAAATCGATTAATCGCATCTAACATAAAAGTTTGTGTATATATATATATATATATATATATATATATATATGTGTGTGTGTGTGTGTGTCCCGTTGAAAACATATACACACAGACACACACATATATATTATGTAAACACAAACTTTTATGTTAGATGCGATTAATCGCTATAATCATTTTGACAGCACTAAGAAAACCTAGACTAAACATATTTAGAAACAACGACTGTCATGGTAAACTAATGTAAAATATGTAAAAAAAAAAAAAAAAAAGTCAAATAAATGTAAAGTAAACATGGTTTCAATAAAGAAATTATGTATTAATATATAAAAATTAGATTTTTTTTAAAAAACATTAAACCTACTAATAGTACAAAATAAAAATAAAATGTAGTGATGCCTGAAATACAGTGAATGTAATAAAATATAGTAAAAATAACTACAAATAGTAAAATATGTAAAAAAAAAAAAAAAATTGAAAGCATAATCAATGTAAATATGGTTTCAGTCTACAGCATAAAAGAATATGTTTAGTCTATTTTTAAAATAACAATAATACATCATATTGAAACATAATTTACATTGATTTCTACTTCAATGTTATACATTTATTTTGGTTTTCTATGACTAGTAAGACAGATGAGGTTATAGTGAAGGGGTGGATTCTGGAATCCACTGCCACTTCAATATATATATATTTTGAGTGATTTATCACGAAATTATCTTCCTAAATGTTGAATTATTTAGAATGAGTAACTTTAACTTACGTTAAAGTCTTTAATTTCCTTTTCATTTTCAAACACTAGAAAATAATGTTGAATATTGTCTGTACCTCTGACTGAGAGAAAAGTACAACTTATCAGTATGTTTTGGAAAAGTTTCCTGTTCAGAGCAGAGCTCAGACCAACTCTAGCCTTGAAGAAACTGTGAATCATGTGTATCTATGTATGTGCGCTAAGTGTTCTGTACAGGTCTGTTATGGGTACTGGTGGACTGTTGTCATCTGGACTGGAGACCTGAAGGCGCCTATAGGCCTGACCTAGAAGGACATTCTGTGCCTAAGTTCAGGGTCCGATCGTCAGCATCATAATGGAAGAAGATATGCTTCTGACTATCTGTCCATGTGTGGAAAATTACCAGTTTTGTCTAGTGTTCTTAACCAATCAGTATCTTAGTAATGACGTAGTTAGTAGAGTATAATTGTTCTGGAAATGTGAATGTACGGTAGAAGGAGAGTGAGGAGAAAGGAGAGAGAGAGCGGCCTACGAACTCCTTGGGAGACTTGAAGCTGCTTCTGCTGATGAAACTGCAAACTATTCTTTATTAAAATTTTCTTCAAATTATTTTTTTAAACTCTGACTCTGGGTCTTCATTTATCATATCTGGTCTTTTGGGTCTTTAACTGTAAAATCCCCTACAATAGTTTCTAAATATATATATATATATATATATATATATATATATATATATATTGTAATACATTGCTTTATTGAAACCATATTTAAATTGATTCTACTTTCTTGTTTTACATATAGTACTTTAGTTTACTGTGACAGTTGTAGTTATAGTACTTTAGTTTACTATGACAGTTGTAGTTATAGTACTTTAGTTTACTATGACAGTTGTAGTTATAGACTTGGCAACTATAACTACAAATATCATATTCAAATAAAATAAAAGCAGAATCAATGTAAATATGCCTTCAATAAAACAAATTATGTATTACATAAAATTATTATATAACAATTGTGACTAAATGAACTTAATGTTACTATATTAAAACAAAGTTTGCACTCTGTTCAGTAAATTTGTTTCATTTTTTAAAATGTGAAAAACTACCCTATAATTCTCAGAGAAAATATGGCATTTCATAATTTAAGCTAGAGAAAAAAAGCATAGTTTAATTACCCTCACTGTTGCCAAGATACTATGGACAAACATTGTGGTTAGCAGTGATCATAAGATTCATTTATAATAAGAGGCTTGTTCAACTTTTCGTCTGTGATTTTGCATGTGTTCGTTCCTCTGGTGACTCATCATCAGGATTCCCCTTTGGGTAATTACTGCTCAACGGCTAAAATCAAGTTTCCTCCAATTATAAGAGTTTTGTAGGGAAGTCTGCTTGGTCTAAATCTCTGGATCCTTATATTGAGGATGTACACAATGACTCAGGCACGGAAACACGTCCTCCACCCTCGCAGCCTAGTTTTATGAGAGCCAAGAGGGGCATTTAAGGTTCCTTTCAATGCCTCTCGTTTTAAAACTTTTTTCACAAAGTTTAGCTGTGACAATAAGCTCAACAATTAAAACGTGTTTGTAAAGATTTTCAAAAATACGGCATTTGGTGCCAAACTCAATAGCCTCCACAGAGTGTGTAATTTAAGCTAATTCTGCCTTGCAGTGACAATTCTGGTGTATTTTTTATTGTATTATAACATTTACTTCAGAAAATCATTACTATTTATTTGATTTTATGTTTATTTAATGTCTGGCCAGAAAAACAACTCAAATTATAACTTGTTGACAACAACAAAATGTTCTGTACAACAAGTTTTTGTGAAATGACAAATGCAAAACCTTAAAAGCTTTTGTACCAAGAAAAGCACTTGGAAAAGAAAACAATTAAGACGCATTCCCACAACCAAAAACAGAACGGCTGGTCTCGTGAGTCACCAAACCACCATGCCAGCGTGCCTGCTTCCACTTCCTTAAGGGAACGAGTTAGTCACCAACCGAAATGGACACAGTCCCAGCCCATAATCCCCCACAGGCTAACTTTGACATCAAAGACGGAGGCTCGAGTTTTTATTTCCCAGAAAAAAAAAAAAAAAAAAAAAAAAAAAAAAGCAAATGTGCTCCAGTCTCCTCTTAATGAGAGAAAACTCCAAAGACACTAATAGATTGGCCTAGAAAACCAACCATCTGTACCTGGTACAAAATTCCTGTTGGTTCTCTTCATTGTTTTGTCTGACATTTTTCTTCTGAATGAAAATCAAGTTCATGCACAAAAGGTCGCGTCTGAAAATACAACCAAAACTTTGCTGCGTTTTGTGGGTCAGCTGAGCTTTATAGTTGGTACATTAATGAAAAGTGATCTCTATGTCACTGTTGCCAGATGATTCGCGATTCTGCACAGATATCTGTGTTACAGCAAGTCAAGAGTCTAAAACATGTAGTAACAGCGGAAAGGGGAATGAAAATCTGTGAAGCAAAACTTATAGAAAGCATATAAAAACTAAAAGAGTGTGTCTGCTCTGAGTGTGTAAGTACAACCAGTGCTACACCAGACCTGGAAGTGAAGAATGATGGTCCATATTAGCCCGAGGGTCAGTTTTGGATTTCCATCCGCAATGTCGTCATTTCTTATGTTTACCAGTTTCACCTGTCAAACAATGAGATCTGTGTTAACCAGTGAAATTGTATAAGGTCGGTTTTCAATCAGGAGTCCATAGACCTCTGTGGGTCTGTAAAGGTACTGCAGGAGGCCCATGGAAAAGAAACTAAAAAAACAAAAATCTGTAATGATCTGTTATGAGAATGTTAGTTAATGTTTTTTTATAAAAAGTTATTGTAACATCTGACCAATAAAAAATAGTTTTATATATTTGTATTATATCCCTTATCCCAGTAAAACCAAAGATAAATATATAAAATAATGGCTTATGAAGTGTTCGGTTCACTGTACCTGTCTATGTTTGAGGAAGTCCAGTGCGATCTGTACATTCTGTAGTTTGTGAAAGCGCATGCGACCCTTCTCTCTGGGCTGGAAAAAAATAAATAAAAGGAGAGATTAAAAAAAGGGAAGATGAGTTCTCAAAGAATTAGATGCGATTATGAGAAGATTATAAATGTACTGAAATGAATGATAAAACTTACATTAAATTAAACAAACAAAACAATAAATAGGGTAGGGATGCTCCAGCACCTATATAGGAATATTATAATAATGTCTTGCATGTTTTAAACACAAAAATATGCTAAATGAGAAGGTGAAATCAAACATCCAAAGATTTTATTGAACAGTAAAAATGGAGAACTGCTCAGCACTTTTGAAATGCATAGTAAAAGACTATTTAAATTCGGGGGAACAAATCAATTATTTCTCATATATAACCGATATAACCTATACAGATTTCAAAAAAAGGTAAATATGTTTGATTACAGATTAATTATGCATCCCTAAGACAAAGTAAACCATAACTGGAAAAATTCACAATTTCTTTCTAATATCTTACACATCTCATGAAAGAAACAATGCATTATATTTTAAAAAATGCAAAAACTACACTCTAATATTATAAAGACAACTGCGTTATACTAGATCATAACCTTACAATTCAAAAAGCCAAGGACCAGAGATATTCCAGCTTTATTATCTATGAATCTATGAACCTGAATGTAAATACACCCAATATGCCAAAATGTGGACAAAATGCACCAGCATACAATAAGAACATGCAATGACACTTGTCAATCAGTCATCTCCATAAATAGCCAATCAAAAGCTAAGCTGTCCCATGAGCCAGGCTCTTATTGGCTTGCAGTGCATGATGTCACTAAGGTTTTCAATGGATCTCATGTCTGTAAACATGAGAAGACATGAATCGATGCATAACTAAAACGAATTTAAATTCCTCAAACCCTGTAGTTAATGGTTCCCTGAAAGTGAATGCAATGCATTCCAGAACATTCCATCACAAAAAACAAGACACGCAAACACTGAATAACCACCCTGACTTTTTAAGTCTTTTAGAGTGCAACAGTTGGGTTCCGGAAGTAAAAACTCCATTCATTTTCTCCATAAGGAAATTGATTTTGAGCGATAGCTATATTTCAGATGATTTTTAAAATTAATTGTGTTTAACAGTGGAATTCCCAGTGAAAAACTACATTTCCCATGATGCCGTAATGTACAGAAAATTACACCAATCAGAGAGTCGAAAAAAAACAACACGCTCCAAAATCTTTAGCTCCACCCAATCGAGTTGATCTCCCTATGCTCTCAAAATACTGAAATGTTTATGTATATATGCATATTTTGCAATCAATTTAATATATATTGTTTTTATACATATAATCAACATTTGTAAATGAGTAGTTTTATATTTCTCCATCGTTTTTAATTCGATTATGCTGTTCACAATGCTTCATGGGATTGTAGTTCTTTTCCTCACTAAAACCGCTTTTTGTCCGATTTTCAAAAACTTTTATGCTTTAAATCGAACGTTGTAGTGTTGTGATTCACCTCATAGCTAAATGACTTGGTTCATGGCTTATAACTCTTTAACAAAGACTATTTTAAAATCCTTATGAGAAAAATGAATGAAAAAAAAAACTTCCGGAACCAACACCCGAAAAAGGGGGCGGGAACTGTTGCACTCTATCCCAATAGAAGCGTGATTTATTTTATTTTTTACCTGAATACTTTCTCGAACATGGGGGGAGGACAGCACTGTCAACAAGCGACATGATAAAGGAAGTGACATCATGCACAACACATTTCCCCTGGCAGTGACACATGCCACACCCCTTTCCGGGGAGGCGAGCCGGAAATTTTCAGACCCAACTCACCAACCGTGAATTCCTGACAACGTCTCGCTCCCTCGGCTACCACAGCAAGAGCATCGCAAGAGAGGAGGCAAAGGCAAAGGGGTCAAGGTCAGGGCAGAGGTGAGCAAACAGGAAGTTGAAAAAGGAATGGTCAAGGGGGTCAAACCGGTGCAGAGTTGAAACTGAGGCAGAAAATGTCAGATTGTTAATGTGTTAAAGGAGTGAGACGCAATGCAAAAGAGACACAGTCACAGTAGAAGTGCTTATCAGGACGGGGAGATGTGAGGAGGCATTCATTCCTACCGACACATTTCTGTATGCAAGGTTACGCCCACCGGTCATACAGATCTGAATGCCACATGTCAACCATTGATGCATGCAAAACAAATCTGAGGACCACGACTTTGAGGGTGTTAAAAGGAGTATCCAATCGGATGCAGATTTCAAGGGTAACTTCACTTAAACACAAACTATAGAATCAATAAAGTAAGAGCACACAGGTAGAGGAGGGGTTTATGTTTAGGGAGCAGATCGAGGTAGTGAGAGTTAGCCTTGCAAAAGCAGAATTTTTAGACTGATGTTTGGAAGTAGGATTTGAATAGGGATGTGGAGGGAAAATCTGATCCCACATCAGCATTAACTTACCAGTGTCTCTCCAGACAGCACCTCCAACAGCGAGATGAGGTTGTGTCCATCTCTGAGATCCTCGTACAGGTCTGTGATGTGTCGCTGGGCCTGAAAAAGACAGGAAATCATTACAAATTATGGAAATTGTGAGAAGAAAAAAAAAAACATTTATTATGCCACTTAAAAACGCATTTCTCTGGAACACTTAATTATTAATTGATTGACTGTGTAGCACCAAGAAGTCACAAAAATGTATAACTGACCATTGTCAAAGGTAACCATTAACATTATATAATTTAAATATTTGGAGCCAGTAAGATTTTTTATTTATTTATTTATTTTTACTTTTTGAAAAATGTATTGCTTTATTTAACAATAATCTGATCAAAAGTGACAGTTAATACTGTTACAAAATATTTCTATTTTAAATAAAAGCTGTTGTTTTGTCTTTCCAAGAATTTTACACAAAAATATTAAGCAGGACAACTGCTTTCAACATTGATAATAATACACTGAAGAATCATGTGACACTGAAGACTGGAGTAAGTATGCTGAAATTTCAACTTTGCCATCATAGGAACAAATTATATTTTAAAATATATTCAAATAGAATAAATAAATTGTAATAATATTTCATAGCATTACTGTCTTTACTGTATTCTGATCAAATAAATGCAGGAACTTCTTTCAAAAAATATTAAAATTCTTACTGACACAAAACTTTTGAATTATATTGTATTTAAAATAAATTTACAGCATGTCAACTTCTAAATTACTTGTTACTCAAGTTTACTTTTTGATAATGACCATTTCCTAATATTTGTTTTATGATCATCCCATATTTCTGGCATACTTTCATATTCTTATCTGGCTTTTAAAAAGAAAGTTTTAAGTTAATGAAAAATTTACCCTAAAACTCTGTTTTGTAAGCATTAAGACTACAAACAAAACATACAAACCACAAATATTATGATGCTTCCAGTGTCTGCGGAAAATATGGACAAATGTCATTTGAACTGACCTTTCTCACAAAAAAAAAACCCTTCACATTACCAGCTCTACATATGTGACTCATTTTACAACGTGGGAACTAACATCACACATCCATTAAAAATTATCTTGGGATTTTAAGAATTTAAACTGGCTCAGTGGCTAAGTGAAGTTAAATGGTTTTGTACTATCAAATCCATTCATTTCTAAATATCTGGAGGCTGAAGAACAGAAAGTACTAAAGGAGACAGAATACAAAAGGGGGAGTCATCTTAAGGGTTAGAAAGCTTAGAAAAATGGCATTTCATGCAAGGAAGGCAGGGAAGGTGTGTGTTAGCTGTAGGTGCAGATGTAGGAATCTACAGTGCATGTGAAACCCATGCAGGTAATTACAGAAGTCACTCTGCAAAGGTGTGATCACAGACACCACCTACCTCTGCCTTCCAGTGCTGACAGACAGATGGAGGAAAGGATGGAAAATGGAGAGATAAAAAAAGAGAAAGATTGGAACAGATGGGAAATACAATGAGAACTGTACGATAGACAGTGAGAGATATAATAGGGAAATGAACACAGATGACACTGTTATAGTTGTATAATGGTGTGAATATAACATCTAAATATTTTATTGATTGGAATCTTTTAATGGACATTTAAATGTGTAAACAAATCTGCTGACGACTGAAACCGTCATATATTTGTGTCGGGTTTTTTTATATATTCAAATATGAAGCAACAAATCAAATATGACAGAGCACTGCACATACAGTATGTGACACACCATCCATATTAAATGGTCTCCTGAATGTAATTGAAAGCTATTATTAAGCCTGAAATAGCAAGGGAACATCACTAATACATCTGCTGAAACCATCATTTTGGCAACTCATTTATAATAAATCTTTTTTAATCTTTAAGGCTGGCGTTCTTTGTGCCCAGAATGAAATGAGAGTCCAGGTTTCCATCCCAAATGGCTGCATCCAGATCAGAAAGATTTCCTTACAGCACACAAACAACCCACAGCAAAGCCTCTGAGTCAATGGATCTGAACTACAGACTACCAAATAAACCTTCATCGGAGGAAGAAAAATCAGTCTAACACAATCCAAAAACTAATACAGCTTCAGTTAATATGAAAAGCAATGCTTAAATAATTTATTTGAATGATTAAATGTAATAATTAAAATAATTATTAATTAAATTTACTAAAGTTTTTTTTCTTTTCTTTTTTAGACATAGCCTAAAGAAAATGAAGGCAATTTTGAAAAGTATTGTAAAACATTTATTCTATATTCCTTAAGGATATTTTCTATCCATATCCAACAATTACATATATATATATATATATATATATATATATAAAATAAAAAAAAGTCAAAAATAAAAAGTCTGCCTTTTGTTTTCAATAGGGATAACTAGGTATGCTGAACTCCATCTGAAGCTATTTCAGTTTATACTGCAGAGTTTGGGGAAGAATTTTGAAACACTTTCTTTTTAAATTGGCGCAACTTCTCATGGAAGCAGCCCAGGGCAGGGGGCGCCTGTGGGCCAGACAGTTGGATGAAATCCAAGCGGTAACAAGAAAACGATCTGTTTCTTTGGGGATATAAAATGAGACCAGATGTTGATGACTCATCCTCACTCACTCGTAAATAAATAAACAGCACCTTTCAGCAGTGCAGTGTACTGGGTGTGTACAGGATGATTATTCAACCATCATGATCTCCGCAGCAGTAGCACTTACGTACACTCGCCATATGTTTTCACATACAGGTTCGAAATAAACAAAGACTGTATATCCCGTTAACCTGATGGCTTTTCTCCCCATTCTCACTCTCACACGCTCCTATCATTTTCACTCTTGCACTTCGTCATACACTGTTATTTTCCATGTAATGACGGAAAAATAACAATGTTCTCTGTGTAGTTTTATTATGTGCTAAGAGTTTCTAATCAAGCAGCTGTCACTAGTTATATGTAATTCAAAACAAGTCCTTGAGATATTCCTTCAATTCATCAGTGAATTGATAAAGTGGCTGTAGGTCAAAACTGAGCTCCAGCACTACTACTGTAAGTGTTTATTTGAAAAAATCTCCCACTCTCTAACAATAAGTTAATGACCTGAAATAAAATGAATAAATTAACAAGCAAAATTTTATAATAGTGAATTTCAGGTGCATAGGTTTATTATAAAGGCAAAGTCTCACTGTGTCACAGATGCTGTTAGCTCTGTTCATACACTCTTGAATATAATGGTTCCAAAAAATTTTTTGCAGTGGTGCAATGAAAGAACCATATTTGACTCCTTTATAAGAACCTTTCAGTGAACAATTCTTCAAATAACCTTTTTTTTCTTAGTGTGAAGAACTACCACTCTTAAGAACCTTTTGTTCCATGGATGTTAAATCTTCTTCATGGGAGTGTAGAATCAAGCCACTGAGCAAAAGGATCGTGCATAATGCATATGATTCACAATGCACAATTAAACTGACTATCTGTGACTGTATGATTCATAAGCTAGAGTCATTTTATACAGCTGTATACGTTGATTTTTATAATTGATTGTAATTTCCTATCTGGATGGCAATACCTTCATCAGATGCTTGTTCACCCATTTTGTGAAGGTCTTTTTCTGTACTCGATCCCGTTCATCTGCAAGACACAAAAAGACAATTTTTAGTCAAATGGAGTCAAATCAGAGAGGAACACTTGAAACCACTAAATGTTTTACAACATACTAATGGAAACTTCTGAATTGTTGAGTAGTTCTCTTTTATTCTTAGATAATAGTGTTCTACAACACTTTATGTGGTTTCACATTGAAAGGATTTTAGAGAAGCAAAGGCTTAGAGGAATTATCATAAACATTTTTTTTCATCATATTTGCATGACGTGATATGTCATTATAATTTTTCATACACTGTTTATACTAAAAAAACTGAATGTTCAAGAATTAAATCAATCAAAATGCACTACCTTTCCAAAGTTTGGGGTAAGATTTTTTTCTTTCTTTTTTTTTTTGATAGAAATTAAAACTTTAATTCAGCAAGGACACATTAAAATTGATCAAAAGTCACAGCAAAGACATTTATAATGTTATAAAATATTTATATTTCAAATATTTGTTGTTCTTCTGAACTTTCTATTCATCAAAAAATCCTGAAAAAAAGTATCACAGTTTGAACACCTTATCGGCCTATTAGAATGATTTCTGAAAGATCATGTGACACTGAAGACTGAAGTAATGGCTGCTGAAAATTCAGCTTTGCCAACACATAAATACATTACTTTTTAAAATATATTAAAATAGAAAAATTACAATTATTTTAAATTGTAATCATACCTCAAACTTTTGAATGCCAATGTATATCATGAAGTAGAATTAAATGCCAAATCTAAAGCGGTGTTTCTCTGTGGTTTAATCACCCAAAATTGCTCACTCTAATTGAGTGGGTCCACATTATGAACATGCTGAGCATATCTTGACCACAGTGTAAATTCGACTTCAAAAATTGCACTGGTGAAAGTGAGTGGTTGATTTTCGCTCTTTTCATTGTAGCTGACTGATTTTATTTTCTTCACTTGAGATCACTTTTGCGATTCCCTACTAGTGCAAAAAACAAAAACAAGTCTTGAACTAAGATGCTTCTGACTGATTCACATAAGGTTTTACCAGTTTTTTTCCTATTTTTCCTATTTTATTGACTTGTCGATTTGTTTAGAAGCTTTCAAATGTTCCGCATTTACCTTCATCTTGAATTACCATCATCAATATCATCAAACATTTATGTGGAAACTTGCTTCAAGGCGTTCTAAAGAAGTGAGATGCTTCAGAAGTACCACCACCTGAATCTAGTGGGTTTCACATTGACCTTGTGACATGCTTCATAACTAACATAATTCAATAAAATAAAAATAACACCACTTTCAGGTTCCTTTCTGACTATTTGATGATGTTACACTTGAGCTAGCATGAAAGCAATAAGAGAATACAGGAGAATGCAAGTGGAGCTGTAGTGTAGGACATACAGGAAATACATCAGCTCTTTGTCACAAGATAAAACACTAAGACTGATGATATTTCTGATGACCAGCATGCATGACTGAAATGAAATTCAACAAAGAAAAATTCTTTGCATTTTTCTTTGCAAAAATTTCTGTTTATCACCATTTTATCAAAACATTACGAGATAACACAATGCAGGACAACTAGCTGTATCAAAACAACTGGAGGGCATTGGATGCATGTTGTTGTTCTGTCATTCTGTTGCCATGGTGACCAAGCCAGTTGGCATCACTATATCACTTCTTGTTTCTCAAAACTCGTGCGATCACGAAAACCAATTCCTGTGAAAGCATAATGACTCATTGTTTTAAGTCCTCTATGAAACAATACACATCTATCTAGTCAACCACAACTGAGGAATCGTATGTTACATTTTTTCATAAACACACTTGTTATCAGTTTGATAACACCAAATAATTCTGAAACATGTTGAGACATGACAAAAATGGTGTGTTTTACTGCAATTTTGAGCAAAGTAGGTCAAAGTGATAATTTCCATCAGTGAGCTGGTCTGAGAACAGCTCTAAGACCACATGAATGGTTGCACAGGTGAAGGCCAGATCAGGGAGGCACTTAAAATTCCAAGCAAAATGGTCTGACAAGGAGTAACATAAGATCTGAAGGAAAACGCATACTTCTGCACAGCAGCTTGAATCTGACACTCGTAAAACTGAAAGAGTAGCTTGAGGGAATGGAGTTTTACTGTATGAAGTAATAAGTCAATGTAAATTATAGTTAAAAATAAGTCAAGAAAATTTACAACACTGGAGTTGGAGAGCTGGAGCACTTTTCCAACATGCCATGCATGTGCCCACAGGACCACAGCCCAGATTTGGGATCCGCCTTTGCAATGGCCCCTCCCTTTGAAGCACCTAAACATCCATTTGACATCTTTCCCATCTTATCATTGGTTGGAATGATTACAAATACATTTCACCTGTCCAGAGACAGCCAATTATGACGCAGAATGATTGCATGATGTTAAAATAGCTGAAGAAACCTCAAATATGTGTCAATCAAAATAAAGCAACACAAATAAAAATATATTTAGGCCATATTACACATTCTAACATCAACCTGAAGAACATATCAAGCAAATATTGTAGAAAGATTAAATAGGATATCAAAATAGATTTTTAGTGTCTAATAGCTAGCATGGAAGAATGAAGAATCAAACGAAGAATTTCCATTGTACCTTTTCTTTCATCCATGGCCCTGAGCATCCCCTGGTAATGACCTTCCTCTGTGAAGACATCGCTGCCAACACTGTCAGTGGAGTACGTTCTGTACCCTTGATATACAGCCATTCCTGAACTTCTGTTCTTGCTGTAAAACCACAGTTTCACACTTTCTACCGATGTGTTTAAACCACCTGAACTGTTTCTTTTCACCCGGTCTGGCGCTTCAAAAAGCAAAAGAGAAGATCCATGCGAGTGGGTGTGTTCCAAGCCTGCTCGTTTCGCCCTCCCTTTTCTCACTTTTCTTCCCCTCCAGTTCTGTTCCTCTCTCTACATCTTCCTTCTGTTTCTACACTTCTTGCTAAATACCTGTCTTTAGGCTATAAATACAAAAGCCACTTTCTTTTTGGCTGGGGGTCTCTAAGTATGTGGTTGAAAAAGTGTGAAAACACACACACACACACAAACCCCCATGTGGCTGACCAGGCTGATGGATGACGACATAACGAATAGCAAAAAGTTAGTGAAAAAAGAGAACCACAGCAGAAAATCTCTTAATTTATTATTCTGTTTCAAATACCATCCGTAAACTTCTGCTCAGAAACACAAAAGCCGCACATTTCTTGCATACTTTGAAAATAGTTAACCGCAGCTCACATCTGCAAATACTAGAGAAGCAGCTGCGGGAACGTGACCACTGAAACGTCTGAACACGGCACATGAACACGTCCTAAGTAAATTATCTGTACACTAAAAGCAAAATCTCTCCATAAAGTGACAAAAATCACAGCCAATCAGAACATATTTGATGTTTAATATACAGAATTCTGGACTAATCAGATTTCATTGTGGGCGGAGCTACTCAAAGCGACAGCATAGAAATAGAACCCAAGCTACTTTCTGACTTTGTCAAGGTCACGGCTGGTTAGGACACAAACTTTATATGGTATGAGTACGTTATTGTAGTGTACATGCTACTTCAGTTGCAAGCAATGGAAATAAGTAAAGGAAAAATCAAGACGAGGGTCTGTTTCCATCTGGGTATTCCATCTGTTTGGGGTGGGGAAGAGGGGTTGGTGTTCCACCAACCGGGAAATCCCACTCATGAGGGAAAATGTGACTAATTTCAGGAGTCACACAGAAAGGCTCTTGTAGTCTCAAGTAGGAGGTTCAGATTTTCAGTGTCAGGAGTCGCTGATGCTCTTTGATTGATGCAGATAGACACAACAAAGACATTATTTCATGTAGTCCTGCCAAAGTCATCCTAGACAGGCTGAGCACAAGAGAACCCCTGTGCATGTGTGGTTGCAACGAATGTATCTCCTAAAGGCAGCGTTTGAAACGAGCGTGTATGAATACAAACAGATGATGCAAAGATTCACAGAGTCTCTCTGTCTCTCTTGGTGCTGAACAACAGACTCCTTCTATTAAGCTGCACAAAAAATGACAAGCAAGATGTGAATAACTAGTCTCTTTGAAGTGTGTGCGAGTGTTCGAGACCACTGAAAGGAGAGAGAGGAGTCATATTGCTGAGTGCACAGGTGAGACTGGAACCCCCAAACCTCACAGACAATCCATCTCTCTCAATGTTGGAAAGGATGGCAGGCGGATTGCAGGTAGGAATGGAGGATTCTTTGCATTGCAGCTCGGGGCCGTGGCCTGTTTAGGCTTGAGCTGGAAGACCTCCTGTTATTACCCATCTGCCTTGACTGGAGACAGCGCTAACAAGAGCCACTAGTTTTCAATGTTTACAGCAACACAACAAATGTAATGAGATGTGCTAAAACATGAAAAGCAACTAAATTGGATTCAAACAGCCACAAAAGAAAACATTATGGGAAGAGCGTAAGCCAGACGGGATTTAAAGTTTGTCGGCTGAAGAACTAAGTTTGATTAGATGACAAAAAAAAAATTACCAAGCACAATGTTCTCTCACCAATTATAATAACATGCACTGTGTGGTATTGCGACTATCAGAACAGAAATGAAAGCTGCTGCTCTCTGTGTGTTTTTCCATCATCTCCGGTTGCGTTCATATGTAAATTGCCTGAGCTTATTTCGCCCATTAGACCAACAGATCTGAAAAAGCCCATACATAGACCCTCCCCTCGAAGAAATCAGGACAGAAGTGGTTGAAAGTAGATAAGAGACAGATTAAAACACTAGAATGTGTCTCCCTTGTCTACTTGTGATCCAATCAACCAAAAACACATCTAAACACCAGGTGTAAATATAGCCTAAATAACACATCTGCACAAAGAAATGAATGATGTGATCAGTGTAGTCTAGTCTGACTGAAATCTTGTTTTTTAATGAATCATTCAAGCTTCTAAATTATGTCTAAATCAGTCTGATGAATCCGGTGAATGAACTCAGTCATTTTACTGAATTACTCAAACTGACTCATCTGACAAAAATCTCAATTTATCTTTTTTTTTTTTTTTAGCTATGTTCCACTGGAAATTGACGAAAATAATTACAGTATATTTAAGGTTTTTGAGAATTGTATCAGTGTAATGATCATAAGTTAAAATAATTAATTTAAAATTGTATTTTAGTAAAGAAAGAAAGATTTCTGCAGTTATAAATCATTTAGTGTCAGAATCAGTAATGATCCAAAAAAAAACTGTTATACATACAGTAAAACAACCTATTTGTGTAAAATAACTATCTATTGTTATATAAATATAGAATAATCAAACAATCTTGAAGATGCTCAACAGAATAAATTTTATAAAAGTATTTTAGAGCCATTTGAAAGGAATTTTTTCCTGGGGTTAATTCCTCAGTCCTTATGTAAGTCAGATAATACCTCTGAGGAGTAAGAAATTAAAAAAACATGTATGCACAGGTACCAAATGTGTTTGACTTCAGGCATCGGAGGTTCAGCACTATTTGAGAGCGCCATAACAAAACACAGACCAGATACACATTTAATCCTTTATAAAAACATACCGATATTACAGGGCAACTCCTTCAGATTATGCGTGTGATGTTAAGATGTAAAGAGAAAAAGGGCAAAGAGTGTGAAAATTTGACAGTTTTACGAAAGGTGCCAGATTCTGCAGACATTGGAATTTGATTTCCTCTGAAGTGTCCTTAGGGCAGACAGGACAATAAGCTATTTATGATTATGCCATTCATGTCTATCCTAAGACTTCTGAGTGGATAAAACTCGAATATGCACAAAACAAATTGATGTGTTTTCAATTAATAAAAATGTGTAGCTTTTAAATATGTTACACAATTACAATTACATTCAAATATGAAAAATATAAGTTTAATAATAATAATTTAATAATCATAATAATATTCATTGACCAGAGCAACAAAATCTAAAATGAAATATTTATCATTTAAATAAATAAATAATCATATCAATTAATACTACTAACTGAAGTTAATAATTAAATACATAGCATAAATTAATAACACTTTTAAGTATATATATCCTGTTTTTCTTTGCAGAGCCTTTTATATTTAAAATTAGATTATTTTGTTGGTTCTTAAATAGTTTATATACTGTGAATCTACTGCATTTCAATAAAAATTATTTTAGAAAACTTTTACTAAAAAAAAAAAAAACTCATAACAACTCAAAGGTCGTTCATTTAGTTGAAAAAGCATGCAGAGATGTGATGTGACTGATGAGGCAGATTGAGCTCTGCAACCCCAAACTGTCAATCGCTCATTCCTGACCTGCACGCACCTACTATCAACAAACACTCAAGCAGTAACTCATCCTACATCAGGTACATAATGCTCCTTACAATGACTTACAAAAACTCTTACGACAGATTCACATCAACGACCACTCCTCCAACAGCCAGTCAGACTTGTGAAAACATGTTCTAGTTAATTCATAAACAAGGCTGGAATGCTAGCCTTTTACATACTCACATTCTCTCAAGCATTCAAAAGACCCTGATTTACTGTGCAAAAATAGATTCTGAAACAAGCATATATTTAAATTTTAGATGGAAATTAAATAGCTGTCAAATCATGCAGTAATTCATTTTATTGGACAGAATTTAAAAAGGAGAAAATAAAAATAAAATTGAGAAAAATACAGTGCTATGGTAACTGGAACAGCATGAAAAGAAAAAAAGAGGTTTGATAAGCCTAACGAAATGTCTCCCTCTAGTGGCCACTGTTCCAACTCGATAAAGCAAAGATGATTAAAACACTTTATCACTTAATTCATGAAGTAAGGGGAAGAACTATAAATGTTCTTGTATCATTTTCGCACATGTATTTTTGTACACTGCTGTTTCGCACAGCTGGTATGTCTAAACTTTTTTCAGGCAGTCACTTAGTTTCTGTGGAAAATGAAAGATGACCGGTTACTGAGGTAACAGACCCAAACATACAGAAGCTGTGAGTTAGGAACAACTGGCCAATATTTTTAGAGTCATTGCGGTTTTGGTCCAGTGAGGCGCACTTTTTGAAGGGAGGAGATGCTGAGATGCACTTATTCCACTAACAATACGCACATATGTTCATAGTTAAACAACTGTGCTTCATAGTAAAACAACTTACTTACAGAGGCAATAAAGAACACACACGCTACCAGTCAAAAGTTTGAAATAATCACGATTTGTAGTTATATACATTTTCCTTAGTCCAAACTTTGAATGGTAAGCTAGTGTATATCATGATTTCCACAACAAAACAGAAAAAACTCATTTCATCATTGATAATAAGACATGTATGTTGAGAAGCAAACCAGTATGTTATTTCTGAAGGATCATGTGACACTGAAGACTGGTGTAATGATGCTGAAAATTCAGTTTTGCCAACACAGGAATAAATAACTTTTAAAATATATTAAAACAGCAGCAGTTCTCTTAAATTGTAATAATATTTCACAATATTACTGTTTTTTATTGTATTTTTGATCAATTAAATATAGTCTATTATGCTCACCAAGGCTTATTTCAAAAACATAAAACAAATCTTTATTGTATATACATTATACACAGTTATAATTTGTATATTTTGTCATTTTTAATTGTATATACATTCATTGTTTTATTCATACAATAATTAAATTGATCATTTATCATAATTTATAATTTACCACATAATTACACATTGTATTATAAATGGATATTTACTTTCTCAACACTAAGGTTTTAATTTAATACTAATTCCATGTATTCTATTAATAATTATTAGGCCTAAACAAGAAAATGCGAGAAGAAAATGTTTAAAATTGTAAGGTAAATATTTTAGACTGCAGAACACAATTACCAAATGACATGTCAACTACCTACAGCTACATAATGAAAATGTTTTGAGCGTAATGTCATCGAACCACACACGAAAAAAATGTACATACTGTGTACTTAACATGCAGGAGGGAACATAAGAATTATGTTTATAACACTGGCACAAAACAGGTTAACTACACAACACCCCCCCCCCCCCTTAACCAAACAACACATGCGCGCTCGCGCACCCACACAGACAGTTATCGCCCCCCTCGATCGAACTCCTCCTATTCGCCTGATGCGTTCGGTGCCTCAGTACATCACCTACCTGCACAGCACATGCGGCTGTATAAGTGCGGTCCGACTTCACCCCAGCTCATCTCGTGAATATAGTTGCCGCGTCCGTAAATCACATCCAGGCTGAATATAGCGAGACACGGCGCAGCTGCCGCGGACGTGTCACCCGCGCCAGCCATGTTCACAGAGGAGAATATGTAGCGCTCCTTCTGTGGTTTAGTTTAGTTCCCCAAACTCTGTATCAGCCGCACACGTTTGGATTCATTTGTTTTGGGACTGAAAAACGAAGGGGCGTCTCACAGGGAAAGCAGTGAAAGCTTTACCTCAGTTCTAGCCCAACCCATCGCAATGTGTTTGAAGCTTCGAGCTCAGGGACAGACTCTTCTCCCGGACTGCCATTGAAATGTGATTCCTCCCATAAGGGCTATTCGCTGCTGTTACTGATTAAGGGAAAGTTTTTTTTCGTCTTTTTCGAAAGTTTTAATTCGTCTTTTCCCAGATATTTCTTAACACATCCTGAAACAACGTGTGAACGGAGAAAAAGATTGTTTATCTAATTTAGAACCACATTCAATCAGTTTAACCTTGGAAAGCAGTTAGCCTTATGGGCTAAGATAAGAATATCATAAAACATATCGATTATATTACCAGGTTACGAGTCATAGCTAAGGTAAATTAATTTGACTGCTGCTTTCAAACTTCAAACAGCGTTTCAATAACCACAAATGTCGTTAAACTTTGCCAGAGCCAACGAAAAATCGCTCACGAGCCAAAGTCACGTTCGTAGAGAAGATAACTATAGCAACAGTACGCCTCTAGAGCGAGTTCCATTCAGGCCGGACTGAAAGCTACAAATTATCACTTTGTTACACATTTCACTGTTTAAAAAGTCTTTACCATGGTCGACGGTTAGGTATAGTGTGCTATAGAGGCGCCAAAATAGTTTTTTGGCAGCGCGAAAAGAACCTCAGCGCTCCGGAAAATACAGAAAGCCGATCCTCATAAAAGTCACTATGTAATTCCAACGTTAGTGATATACGGTTGTTAGGCAACAGGTGTCAAGCCATAAATTCATCAGGAAAATGTCCTGATATGTAGTGGCAGGATCTGTTACACAATTTAAGGTTACACGCAATTTTGAATCAAATCTTAGTCAATTTTTATCATAAATCGCTTTTAAAAACAACAAAGTTGAACCAAAGTGCCTTACAGCAGAGATAAAAAAAAAACAGCAATAAAAATATAAGAAGCAATGTATAATGAAAAAATATGGCAGAAAACTAAAAATGATTTGGAAAATGTACAATAAAAAGGGGTAGTTATTTCAAATAAACTAAAAGTAAAAACAATGGCACAGCATCAGGAGAAAAGGGAAGACTTTAAACTGGATTTAAAAGCTATAAACTGCTAGATTTTGTTTTTCGCTTACTGAGGATTTTCAAAACGAAATATGTTTTGCTATGTGAGGTAGTGTGACTGATGTTCAAAGACTCTTGGAGTGCAGGTAATTCAATATTTGAATAGGGATGCAAACAAAGGCGGTGGCAGTACAGGTGGGACATGTTGAGCTGGCGATACGATTGTGAGATGAGCTCATGCTCAATAGAAAGATGAATTCAGATTTTTACCCTGTTACACTTGCAATTCACAGCATTCAAACTGCTCACAAAAGAACAATCTGACCTTAGGGGATTTCTTCTTTAATCTCTAGCATCCTCACTCTAGATATATATCATTATTTTCTTTAAATCTGCATTGAAATATGTGTTGTGAAGAGCTATGGTATACAATGAGACTTGACTTTAAAAAGCAAGTAAAATGAATTATAATATATATACAGACATGAATATGACAAGAAAACATGAATGGGGTGGGTAACAAAACAGACTTTGACTCAAACCAAAAAAATTTCAGAATCACGAGGACGATTTGTGATGTTTGTGAGTCATTCAACATAAGAACTTCATCTGAGGGAATTCTTCATAGTTGACGCATTCAGAAAATCTGACTCACTATACCACATTGCATCTGCAACAGAGCTATGAGCATCTCTGGTCTTGTGTACAAAAAGCCTTTTACCTCAAGAATTCACACAGCACAATCTTATAGTCACTTTTAAAATACATCATGTGTTGTTTTCACTTCCTAGACTTGTTATTCCACTGAAAACATTTGGACTACACAACTGCATATAGCCTATTAAATGTCATATAATGTCATATGGCATCATGAAAAGCTCAAGTGCTTCCTAAAGGCTTCCTTGGTACAATAAAAAGCAGAAACACTGCATGTATAATAAAATGATAAGTGTCCGCAATATCTTCTTTATGAGGTTTAATTAAATCAAATCTTTTCCTTATAAGATTATGGAACACTCTTGCCTACTTGAAATCACCTTTCATATGATGTTTCAGCCAATTATCTAAACCTCATCTTACGGGGAAAACATACTATGAGGCGGTGATTTCATTTGAATTTATATGATATGAATCAAGACTTAAGACTTGGCTGCCTATGCAGGTGAAAAATAAAACTGAAATCAGTGCTACCTTCAGAGAAAACCGAGAAAAAGGCTGTTGTCTTCCTTTTCACTAAATAGGAAGGAAAACTTCAATACTCATACACTGGTCATGTTGCAATTCGCTCCCAGTCTGCTATGGATACGCTTGACCAGAGTCAAATACTGCCCTGCTTTAGTAGGAAATACTTCTTAGCAAACTTATAATGGTGTCGACTTGTATTATTCCCGGGTGCAAGAATTGAAAGAGTAAACATTTAGCGGGACTGAGTTACTTTTGAGTTACTGAGTTATCCAGCACGTTGTGCTAGGCAGTGGTCAAAGGCTGTAAAGAATCATAAAAACATGTTTGTAGTCAGCATTTCAAACTGGACTATCACGAACACAGTGCAAAAAAAAAAGCAAAATGCCATCGCATGCAGTCACTGTTGCCATAGTGCTCCGTTTTTACCATAATGCTGTTTAAAGAGTAGACAAAGTAGAATACAATTAAGTGATAAACCTTTTCAGTGACAAAACTATAATTTTAATTTTTTTAAAAAAAATTTAAGACAGAAAAGCAAGTCTAAATGATTAATCACCCATAACTATAATAATAATAATAATAATAATAATAATAAAAAAAATGTTTATTTATTTTACAGAGTACTATATTAACTGGACATAAAGGTTAAAGTATTATTACACCATCATGCTAACCATCATGATATGCAGTGTGATATTTGCTCACGGATCAAATGAGCACACATCTAATAGCTGACGTGTTTTAAAGCCCCGAGTCAAGAACTTCATGTTGCTCTCGGGCATGATGCCAGGTGTTTTGGTTGTATCCAGGATACACACATCACAAGTAAACTGTCGTGGCACTGTGTTCTCTGCAGAGGAAGAGGGTTCTTAATTTAAACTAGCTAAGGTGAATTCCTAACATATCCTTCCTTAAACTTGCCACAACCAGCTGACATTCAAACACAACCTTACACAACTACCCTACTATGGCCAGTGCTCTCTACTCACCTCAACTGAATGACCTCCAGTGATCAAACAGACCGCAGCCGGCCCCATTTCAACTGGCATGCGACCGAGTCTCTTAAAACTGACATAACCTTTTGTGTAATCCTTATCACCTGCTTCTGTAGTGAAGAGCAACCAATAGTACGGTCACCAGAATTCACCTTCCAAAACCCCAACTGAGTCAGTAAACCCAGAAAAGTGAAGGCATACTGGGGTTTGAACAATAGCTCGAGCACAATTGCATTATACCATTCAAAAGTTTAGGGTCCTTAAGATTTTTTTTTTTTTTTTTTCATTTTTTTAAAAGCTGCATTTACTTGATCAAAAAGTAATATTGTGTAATATTTAAATTTAAAATAAAATTTAAATATTTCTATTTGTGATGTCATTACTGAAATTTACTCCATTGCTCTCCAGTTTTGAGTGTCTCACGATCCTTTCAAATCATTTTAATATGTTAGTTTGGTGCTCAGGAAACAATTATTATAATTTTTTTTTTTTGATTTGATGATGGATAGAAAGTGTAAAAGAACAGCATTTATTTGAAATAGAAATGTTATAAATGTCTTTACTGTCACTTTTTATCTTCTTCTGCCAGACCGCCTTCCGTATTCAACTTACGAAGAAATTGTAAAACTTTCGCAGTTCAAAACACTTGCGCTATGTTCTACGTCATCCGTGTTCAAAACGCGTAACTGATATGACGTTAGTTATGCTTTTTTTCCCTTTTCTGACAGAAGATAGATATTTTACTTTATAACTTGGCAAATATGGATATTTCTCTTCGCTTCAGAAGGCCTTTATTAACCTGCCGGAGTCGTGTGGATTTTGTTAATAATAGATAGTTGCACATTCTTGAGCTTCTTACTCAGTGGTTCCATTCAATGCCATTATAAAGCGTGATTGTGTTCATCAGAAAGAAGAAAGTCATATGCACCAAGGAAGGCTTGAGAGGGAGTAATTTTCATTTTAAAGTGAACTAAAAAAAACTTACTGATCCTTTTGAACTTTTGAACAGGAGTATAAACTGAAATACTCAGAAATAGCGAGAGTAAAATATCTATTAGGAAATAAAACAACTCATAAAATGATGTTTTTGTAATCAAGGAGCATCTACTAAAAATTTTGCTGCACAACACAAACTGGAGTTTCAGGTTTATCTATAAGACGAGACCACAGGAACATGCAAAGCTAGTGAACGCTGGCCAGGTGTCTCAACGCAACATAACCTGTCCTCCAGCGCAACAGCCCTCATTTACCAGTCAAACCAGCACATATCTGACGCCCAAGGGCCACACCCAGTCCTGATGGACAAAGTAACAAAAGAACAATAGTGAATTAGGCTGAAAATGCGATTAAACTAATTCGATCAACGAACAATTCATCTGTTTTACGAGTTATATATGCTTGAGCCACTAAAAATAAATAAATAAAACATGCCTTTTGTAATTTTACTAGTATCCTTTTTTTTTTTAAATTCCATTTTAAACACATTGAATTAAATTCATTTCCTTTGCTGTACAAAACAGGGAGGGATTTCAAAAACAGAGCCAATGAAAACAACGAACCAAAGCAAGGTCGTCAGAGAAAAATGTTTTGTTCTTGATAACGTGAGACAGACGTTTTATTAGAACATTTCGTTATTATGCAAATAATAGCCATTCAACAGCACAAATAAACACACATCATGTAAATTATGGTTTCCAAGTCAGTATTTACTTTTGGTAGAAAAAGATCAAGCACTACTGTCTGAAGTGACAGTAACAGAGGACACGCCTATGGGCACTGGTCACCTTTCCACACCTCTATCTATTTAAATAGACTGACAGATAAAAGGCAGGTTTGAAGGTTAGGTTTAGGGTGTGGGCTTTGCCTTCATACCAATGTCCTTGCAGCCCTCACAGGATGACTAGCTGATAACAGCTTTTTCAGAATGTCTTATTGTACAGTGCCTTAGGCTAACCCTGTCAGTACAACTGAAACCAGGTGGCTCCTTCTAGACACTAAGAATAACAATTTGCATTCTCGTCATACCAGTAAGACACTTCTGAATATACAGGAAAAAAACACTGTATATGTTTTTCAACTTGTAGTAGGACACTGACATTCATAAAAATAAAAATGATGATGCATTACGTCAAGTAACAGGCATTAAACCAAAGAACAAAATACAGGTTGTACTACAAATGCCTGCCAGAATTGTGAATCAAACCCAAACAAAGCGCTTCAAATAAATGAGCTTTTCGCCAGAGGCAACAGCACGCATTTGCAACCCATCAAATGCCGCAACGTCATCCTGCACTGTCCAGACCTTAAAGGGTTAACCCCAGAGTTTCAACACAGCAGAGGAAAAAAAAAAAAAAAGAGAGAGAGGGAGGTGTAGATGGAAATTGAGCAGCACATGTGTACAGAGAGAGCAACAGCACGCAGGACGAACGCTTCGATACTATCAGAACACTGATACATGACTTTTTCTAGCTTTTAGCACGTCAATTTTTTTCATCTTACCTTCGCTGACTTGCTTTCTTCGCTGCATCCATCTCCACACAGCTATCAAGGTGGCCACATGCCCCAAAACCACCAGGGTTGGGAACACAGTTCCAGAAGGGTTTGCCGGCATCGGGCCTGGGATCGTGTTTGTGAGCTCCGCTCACCGGAGCAAGGCTGGAGGTGAAAGGTGAGGGAGGCAAGACAGGAGGGGGGAGGAGGCAGGGGGGCTTTAAATGTACCCAGCAACAAAGTTTCTCCAACTACGAAAGCTCTAAACGACAGCTGCCCCCCCTCCTTCTGTCCTTTTTTTTATTTTTTCTCCCTGTCTCTCTCTCTCTCCCAGTCCGTGACTCAGTTCACTGCTAAAAGCATTTGAGCTTCCTCCACCTCCCGCCCTCCTTTCACAACCACTTTCGCCTTGACCAATAGCTCAGTGCTTGCATGCTTTCTGTGCTCCGTTTAAGTTCGCTCGCTCACTCCAGTTTGTTCTCTGCAGTCTTATGATTCAGAAGAGCTCATGTTTCTGCATGGCAACTACAGTTGTTCTCTTATAATCCATTGTTGGAGCTTTTTTCCTCTTCAGTCAGGCTGGAGTCTCTGGCTCAAGTTAATAATACATGAGTGAGGTTTGTTTTTGGGAGTGCACACACTCAAACGCACACACTCTCTTGCCCTCAGCAGCCGATAAGAGTCTATCTACCAAAATATTACATAACGTCTTTTGTCAGGGTTTTTTGGTCTGCAATATGAAAAGAATTTGCACAGATCAATTTTTTTTTCTTTTTTCGTGTTAGTGGAAATTTATAACTGTGCACAGCATGTTAAAGAGAATTTTTGCAGTTTCTCTCATTCATTATGTAACTGCGCTGTACTTCCAGCAGTAAATGACTTCCATATGTTTTCCAGCTTCAGCCATGTGCTGTAACTTTCCAGACGCCCCCGCAATTGAAAGGCCCCCGTGAATAGGTTCTCATTTCTAAACAGCGGGAACTCAACTAAATTTCAAACAGACTGGACAGATGTCTTAGACTTCCTACAGCAAAGAACATCAACATATTATTTTATCCTCTGCAGGAGAGAGCTATTGCTCATTCTGAACAAACAAATCTATTATTAAGGACTGAAAACATGAGAATATGCAGCACAGTTATCCACTATTACTATACTCTTGTACTTAAAGTGCAGTGGTGAAGGATATTATCGTGAATGTTTGTTTCCAAACAAATAGCTCACGGCACACCCAAAGTCATAAAACACTAATACACACCCACACTATGCATCTACTACCATATTAAAGGACTGGAGCAATGTACAAAGCAATGACATTAAAATGAAACTGGAACAAGTATCTCTTGTATTAAAACAGTGACAATGATCGTCTTGGTGATCTATGGCCATGTGACCGAGCAGCAGGGAGGGGCACAGGCGTTACAGTTCTACACAACCAAATAAAGACGCCGCAAATAGAGCCAGCGACACGTTAAATGGGACTCATGCATAGATGAGACGACGGAAGAGTTTAAAAGTAGAAGAGAATCCAGGTCGGGTATGTGGTATGCAACAACCCCGAGATACCAGTCACTCATGGCTGTGGTTGTAAAAACTTACACGCCAACACACACAACCTACCAGGAATAATCTTCTAGGTTACTGGGAATAAAACAGAGAAAGAGAGAGACACAGACAGAAGGACATAAACTATAAATAGAAAGACATTAACTTAATTAGTTGCAACTTGCAAAACCACACCCAAGCGCAGTCTGTGCGTATATCTAGGCTAGTTTACAGGGCTAAACTGGAAACTGCTGATGGATAGAACCAAAATGGCGTCCTCTACAGACCACACTCTGACCTCACTTCCTTTTAAGTGTGGTACAATTTCACCTGCCATCCATTCCTCAAGCATGAGATGGATGGCAGGTGAGATACACAGAACTGATGGAGCAGAACTCAAGCAGAACCGATAAAGCTCTGAAAAATAAACTTATCTTAAATCTTTAAAAGTCTGCAGTCACATTGAATTGCTATGAGCACAAAACATTATTATAAGGAATAGCAGTTATGCAATTTAAATTATATATCAGACACAAACATCGCCATTTGCTTAAGCAAGAACCCCTGAACAAGGGTCTAATTCAAAGCCCAACTTCTAATTTTGCCCAAAAAAATAATGAGAAAAGTTCTTCAGTTCCAACCTACCATCGGGTCGAGATCGGCAGCAACAGCAGCAGAGGTTCATGTTGAACAAAATTGGCCCTTCTATCGTTCTCAAGCAAAATACTGACACCAACTGCTAATGTAGCACATCTGACCTCAAGACATTGTATGCTGATCAAATCCAGAGGGGCGTACAGCAGTCAGAAGAGGGGGGAAAAAGAGAAAAACATGGAAGGAAACAAGGAGGGAGAATGAGAATGAGAGAGAGAGAGAGAGAGAGAGAGAGAGCCATGGGTTTTATTCAATCCAAATGTTTTCCGTTGTGGAAACTGCATCCCTACAATGGTGGTTAAGTTCATTATACACTTAACTGTATAAAAATAGTAAATGGATTTATTTTCTTACTTTTTCAAGAAGTATGGAAAAAAAAGACTATGGTGCAAACCAGCCTATATAACAAAGATCTCATTGTGTAATGCCTCTGAAGTCATAAAGCAGTGGAACGTCCCTAAATTTGCTAGAATTAGAAAATAAATGGGAACCTCAACTACAGGGTTTGCAAATCTGGACTGCCAGACAACTGCAATTCAAGTCTGCTGGGGTTTGTCAAAAAGATTTTTTTCAATATAACCTCAAGAGTTTCAAATTCTACAAGGATCTGTAAAGTGGACGTACCAAAATATCAAAGTCTTGCAGGAAAGAAATACACATGCAAATGGTGCTTACAACCTAGAATACAGTTTGGGTAGCTTTTAAACATATAACTGACACCAGATAACAACAAGTTAGGAAACTTCACATCTACCTTTCAAGAAATGCACTTCAACACATCTAACAAAGAAAAAAACATTAGCATGCAGATGTGTGCCAATGTAAACTGGACTAAATTGAATAATGAGTGTTTAGCTTATAAGATAAATAGTTAGAATCAAATGTCAACATAAGAAACGAAAGGACATAAGAGTTTCAGGATGAGAATCCTGTATTTAATTTAAAAAAAGGGTTCCTTTAAATATAAAAATCAAATGTTGCCTACCTTGGCCCTTCTGGATCAGATCCTCCATGAAGGAACTACCATCATCAATCTCCATTACAGCTTGTTTAAAGCAATTAGTCTGATCTACTAAACTGAAATGACTTGAAGGACGAGAGCGTTTCCCTTTCGTCTCTCTGACCCCGTTTGTCTTTATTTCACTCTGCAGTCTGTGCTAAAGCTGGAAATACGTTTTTTGGTAAGATTGAGTTGGCAACATCTTAATGATCGTCAAGACTACAGAAGCAAGCATGTTTCTTGCCCATTTCAAAAGGAGAGAGAGGGGAAAAAATGAATGGATGTTAATTGGTCTCAGATCTCCTACTTCTTCTGTGTCATTTATCTGCCTGGGAAAAGGAAACTTCTGGAGCAAAAGATGAATGGTTTGTTTTAAAATAGTGCACTGCCTCTGACTGTAAATGCATCTCAGCCCCATGATAATTTAAGAATTGATGGTTTGTCTTAACTTTAAAGATAAAGTTTCTGTAGATACATGAACAGGAGGTGGCAGTATAGAGTCGAACTGCTGTCCTTATCCTGTGAGAGGGTGTAGGCTGCATCCTGTGCCACGACCTATGACCTCTTTGTGCTGTTTAAAACTGAGCCAAGATGCCAAGACCTTTACAGTTCTTAAAAAAAACAAAAAACTTCAACTTGAACAAGACATCTTTAAAGCACATATAACATATAAAAGAAACCATAATTCTAAAATGGAAAGAAGTCTATAATGGGCCAAATAAGAGGAATGAATGAATGAATGAATTAATTAATTAATTAATGGAGAATTTAGCCAATTTTCAGTTACTTTTATTTATTTATTTATTATTTTTCTTTTTTTTTTAAGGATTGCTTCACTATTTGTCCACTTGGAGTCAAAAGTTTCCCTTAATACACCTTATTTATTTAATACATTTAGACTTTATGAAACCGATAGAACGTATCACTTTCAGATTTCTTTATGGGCGCCTGTCCTGCAGGGCATGAGGATTCCAGCATTCATTTAGCTTCAATTATGGTGTTATCGATTTGCCACGGGCTCTTTTGTGTTTTTCAAAAATGCAACAAAGCAGTCTCTGTCATTGATTCCTGGAAAATTATTTCCTTTCACAAAAAGTAAAAGCCAAAACCATTTCAAAAAACAAATCAAAATTGTTCTCTCATGCTAAGCCTAAGTCACTATAACGCAAGAAAGCAATCAGTATTTTCTAACTTCAAAGTACATGAGGAAAGAGAAGCAAGACTGAACAAGCATGATAAGCACCTCCACATGGGTGTCTTTGCTCTAAAAAGGGCATCGCAGACCTCTTTTCTGCAGAGCTCAGAAGGTCAGAGCTCTGGCATATGAACACAGAACTTCTGAGACACTCTTTCCCCTCTGAGTCACTGCAGGCATTCCACCTGAACAATGTCCTGACCCTACCCATATTAGACCATCTAATTTGTTCCATTGCTTACACTAAATAATGGCTAGAAATTGGATTTTCATAGTATTAATGTCATCTCAATACACGTAGTCTGATATATTTGAGTTCCTGCCATGACAGAGACGTTTTGTATGCCCTTTATATTTCACCTAACTTTACAAACTGGCTACAGATCATTCAGTTCTTCAGAATAGTAAGGCCTAAGGCACATATACTAAATGAATGAATGAAAGGGAGGGATCTTGATTGAACTGTAGTAACAGTGTAGCTGAACCTGTTTATCATATCATTTCTTAAACTTCAACAAGAAACTACAGCCAGTGTGTGTGTAGTAGTACATACGGAACATGTTCACTTTATCAGAGTGAAAAAAGAAAAGAAAAATAGAGCAGCACTCAGTCATAAAACCCTGCTGATTAGTGGAATACCCCAGTTTTCCTATAGTGTGCTGAATCAGTAATAGGGATGGGGCTGCCTTTTGCTTGAGGCGTATATGTCCTTTACACATATATGTTTTTGTATGCATTTCTGTAAAAAAGATATCCAATTTCCTTGTAACAGCCAATGCAACAGAAGTTTACTTGTTAGTAACTGAAATAACGCAAACTTAACACAGCTGAAATGACTAAAGCAACAAAAATACAGTAAAAGTGTATCCATTTGGCTAACTCCATTGATGTTATCATTTCAACTTTCTGATAAAATGTTGATCTAACATTATAGACTCAGACACGCAATAAAAATAAAATAAAAAAATTATTGTTGTGTTCACTACCTCTACAAATGACACTATTAATGACACTAATAGTTACTGCAAAAGCATAAATATCATAAGAAATTCATCTCTCCAGGGCTGTCTACAAAATCATACTTAGGAGATCGAGTTTGGTGGATGGTGACACACCGAGTGGAAACTTCCAACAGGGGTTTTTCCACTGCCAGAACCAAACAATCAGCACTACTGGACAGTATGTTTAGGCCCAAGGGGTTTCATAGTCAATAAAGAAAGAGACAAGAAGGTTAGTTTGAACTGAATCAAGAACAAATTCGTACAAGACTATGAAATGTATAAGGAGGTGTTTTGTAAGAAGAATGCCACAAAACAATGCTAAAAAACACCAAATGTGTGTTTGTTTGTAAAATTACCTTCAATAGCTGTTTTACACTGAGTGGAAAACACTTGTTCCATCCATTTTTGTGGTGCCAAATCATGTTTAAGAGAAAGAAAAACGTACTTAGGTAACAAATACCAAACATTAAAAAAAAAAAAATCAATCTCTCCTTATGTTACCAAACACAGCTTTGCACCAGAATCATTACCCTGTCTCGCCAAAACATAGATGGACGCATTCATGTTGAACTAAAACAACTAATTGCACAAAATTAGATTTGCTTAATTAGCTTAGATTAAATTGTAAGTCGCTTTGGATGAAATGTAGCTAAATGTAGCTAACAACTAATTCTGTGCTTGTTTAACAGTTATTTAATAAAATAAAATAGATAATATAATGATTAAATAAAAATAATTTATTACAGTTAAAAATAAATTCTAAATAATATCATTTATTTCAGGGAGGTAGATGGATAAGAGAAATAATGAACAGTTGTTTCAAAGGAAACTCAATGCACCCTTTAATTTAAGAACCACTGATTTAGAATTTGGAGTTTGGAAGGCCAAATTCATAAATCAACATCATATGGTTCATTTACAGTAATAGTCAGTCAAATACAAGCATGCACCAAGAATAGAGGATGTTAATTACGACTCCTTGTATTTCATAAATGGATAATTAAACCTAATGAAAGGTAAATGGCGTGAGTGCTGAAAGGGCAAGTTTCCCTATTTCTCGTTTCATCTCTCTTTAGCCGTCGCTATGATACATACATACACAATCATACGTGCTAATGGATGCTGATGGAAAATACAGCTACAGTTTAGTCTCTCAAAGGGAGATATAGACAATGGTGCCTATGTTTGCAGTGTCTGGCAACGTATATGAAGCCTAACTCCAAATGTGTGGAAAGAAACATGGCTAACAGATCATCCATAGAAAAAAAAAATGTTAATGGAAAAACAACTTGGACTTAGATTGGGGTGTCCCTTTCACGTCATAACTTTGACATTTACATTTGCCCTGTTGAGCTTAATACTGGTTATATTTGCAATAATTTGAAATGCAGAATGAATCCCTGACACATCCATCACCAGAGTATGACAGTAATAAATTCAATAGACATTCTTTTGTGATTTCGAACACAATTTTGAAATTTTCAGAGACATCTTGTGCCTCATCTGCAACTCATGAAGAGATTATCTGTTCTCCAATTGCTAATTATTAGTTCCAGCTTCATTGAAAGGGAATGAATTATCACTCACCACTGAAATCTCACACAAGATTTAACTATGCAATCTGTCTCCCATTTAAATCAGTGTTTCAAAACCTCAAGTTTCACAATCTGTTCAGATTTCAGATATTTGGCTAAAAGCTATTATACTCCCTACTGGAAAATTACCAGCATGTGTCTTTTTTGATGATAGTGTGCTGGTATGTCTTCAGCAGATAAATGCCATCAAGACAACAGTAGCTGACCACTTACCAGCAAGAGCTTGCTGCGACAATAACTAAACTAGCAAGACATCCTTTGTTAGCTTCAGTAGAAAGACAATTCTTCAAATCTGCAGTATATAGCCTGACACTAACAAAAAATGTTCAGAAAACGATGGTAGTACCATGTTTTTGGATATATACCTTAAAGAGAATAAAGTTTTGATATATGAATATGACAATAATGCTATAAAAAAGATCCATGATATTAGCACCTAAAAGCATTACTTTACCATGGTATCATTACAGTACAAATAAAACCTTCTTCATCATGCTGGATGAAGAACGTGAGATATTTGTTGAGAAAATCCACAATTTCAGTGACTTTTAAAATGTTATTTTTTGTTTAAAACTGGTTCAAATAAGATTCGGCAAAATGGTGTATGAATTCCTTTTGAGAAAGAGACACAAAATGAACATTTACCAAGTGAAAACAGTCAAAGTTCTTCTCAGAAGCCAAGCCACAAAGTAGTGCGCAAGTCCATCTGTAAGTCATTGCCTGACGCTGAAACTGATTTAGGGTGAAGCTGGGTAAACAAAAACCTTGTGTAGTCTGAACCCCCCGAAGAAAGATAGCTTAAATCACGCTGATTTGCAAAGCCTCAACCAGGCGTATCTCATCAGTCAATGACAGCACAAAACCATTAGAAGCACTTCATACATATAAACCAAAACATTGAGTAGTATGCTGCTGTGCACACTTACAGTATCGTCAAATTCACTGAGAGATGCTGCCCTTCATTTTAGACCTCAAACTCATTTGAGTATCTCTCAGACAGTAGCTTTATCAAATAGAAAGAGCATTGAAGAGGACAGTTCATAAAACAAACTATGAAAGGAGCTCATTGAAAGCCTGTGGCAGATAAAGTGTTCCTAAAACTCCCGTTTCCCTTCACAACTGGCGCTTCTCACGCATTCCAACGCTTAGTTTATGGGGTGGAATTTATTGCACATGGTTGTTCTCCAAACCATTCAACACACCCCTGCACTCTGACATTATGGGGCAGTGGGAAAGAGCTCAAAAACGGGACAATGGGCATGTGAACACAGAAAAACATACATTCACATATACTAACATTTGACGTAACATACCACAGTGCAAACTGCAAATAAAAACTCACTGGACAGTCATGCAAAAATATATGCACATATATTAACACTCTGTTAGCATGAAGCTAGCGAACATTGTGAAACACAGGTGACTCCCAGCAACAAGGGAATGAAAATTAAGTCTATATTTTCACACAAGACACTAAACACATTGAGCAATGTGAAAAAAAACCTGATTTATGCTTTTGGGAGTTTTCAGATGCAGTACATATTTTGTAACTCACTCTTACTTACGAAACACAAATTTCATAAATTATATGCTACTTTATACAACCCCCAATTATCCAGCAATTATCCAATGATAGATCAGAACAGGTGTGCCTGTTTCCAACGTGTCTTGCATCCCAAAGCATTGCAGCCATAGTATATGCATGAAATAGTAACAGCTATGACATAAAACACCTGTTCATCGTATCAATATGCAGCACCTATTGCCGATTCATATATTTTTGTTACATAGCAACATTCTAAACTCAGCACTTGCAATGCAATCTGGGAAATTAAGTGTTCTTTCATCTTGGTTAAAGAACACTTTAGAATATTATTTGTCTAAAACAAAAGGCAAAATATCCTTTTCTATTTAAAAATGACAGTTATATGAATTTATTATAATTTTTAATTTAACTTCAAACTGTAATCCTGAATTATGTTTGCTACCCTAATTCAAATTCAGGAATTTAAAAGGTATTCTTAATTCATTTCTGACAGCATCATTACTTTGTGTCTAACAATGCCATTTAGAATTATTTTCACAATTTAGCACACTTCTCATATCTTATTGATTAAACTTGCTAAAATTGGTTTCAGTCTGAACTATTAAGGCTTCCAGCTAAACAGCAGCTCATTAGTTTAAAATTAACTTATCTAGAAGAGTGTGATGTCGGTGATGGGAGCCTAATATAATCTAAGCAGGGGCAGGAAGAGATCCATGGCAACAGGAAAGGATGCAGGAAGGTACAGCGAATGACTAATCAGCCCAATACCCTCATGAGATGGGCGCAATTTGGCCTCGAACGTGAGCGAGTGAGTCAGCACTCTGAGCGGCTGCTGGGTGTGATCCATAACGATTGACTGTCTCCACAGCAACATAAAATGACCCATACAGACAATGAGTAATGACTGTCAAAAACAGCAGTTATAGCCAAATGTGGTATGCTCACTAGCAACACTGGAAAACAAAGAAGAAAAAAACTAAACGGCACATTAAGCTAGACTTTTTTTTTGGAACAAGCACTTCCTGTTTTAAGAAATAGTGTAAAACTTTTTTTCTAAGTTCATCTAAATAGAAAACGCAAAGTAAAACACTAAAAAAGATCTGCTAGATCTATATAATGCCATATGATAGAATCATCAGGTTCAAATCTTATGAGGAATGCTTCTCTATAAGCAAGCTAATAGACTAATGTATGTTTCTTTCTGACTGCATAAACTATGAAATTTTTAGATTTCCAAGTAATCTAATTTAAATATTATTGAATTTACAGAGTGACATCTGAGTCACATAATTTAATATACATTTAGCCATTACTGGATATAAGAATGAGCATTTTCAGTATCTAAAATTGGCAGCGCATCAATTTTGATTTGATTTTGGCATAACCAAAAATATCAATTTCATACAAACCCCTAAACTTAAGTATTCAACAGAGTAATTTGTCCTGCACCATTTGTGCCGCAGACATGAACGATACCTCAAATCATACAGCAACTGAAAAGAGGTATTTTACTTTTCTAAAGATCAGGCTTATGATTTTTGCCTAGCAAACCATAAAACATACCAAAAAATAATCCCATAGATTTACCATTAGAGGACTTGGGGATGGGTTTGTCTGCCCAGTAAGAAACCACCAAGCAACCATTCACAACACCCTACTAACCATCAAACAATTCCCTAGCAACCACCCAAAACATCCTACCAACCACCCACAAAACTGTGAGATATGCACAGGTCTAATATTTTCTTTTGTGTTTTCCTCAGAAAATATAAAAATTTGATTGTGAAAACGATGTTTCCTGAACCAATGACTTATAACTTAGTTTGCACCCCCGATTTAGGACCAGTATTCTAGTCAAGTACAGCAATTAATTTTTGGTGCTTAAATAGTTTGCTGTGCATAGAAACTTCATCCTTGATATGAATGAGGGGAAAGTTCAGTCAGCAGCTCAGCAGCATTACAGGTGCCACGCCAATGTGAATAACTGTATTACGTTACCACATTACTCGGACTGGAGCCTTAGAGATATCTTTAAGAAAATCCGATACCCTTGACACAAGAAACTTCTAGTAGCTCTAAATGAAATGAAGGAAAATCCATAGAAGAACAATATGTGCCCTCTGGCGGTTACAGGACTCGAGAAACATTAATAATGCACAGACCATTTGGTAACTTGGGTGTGGTTTTAAGGGAAATGCACCAAAAGGCCAATTTACTTCCCTTAACTGTTCCACCATAACACCCTGGCAAACAGGAAACTTAACAGCATGCGATCAGATTTCAGTATCATGTGCGAACATACAATGTGCTATTCTGCCAATCAGAAGTACAATATATATATATGACATGTGTGACTTCATTTTACACTCACAACACACAAAACATTTTATAATCATCAAGACAAAAGCATTTAAAGACTGCACAAATGCATAAATTAGGCACAGGCATAATAGTTAAAATTAAGCTTGTTGGTTCACAAAGAGGATCCTGGCTGAGTCAGATCCTGGACTCCGCCGATGTGGCGAAGTCCTCAGCCACACAGTCTCATGAAGACTTCTCTGAACTATTATGTGGTACCACGCTACCTTCCAGACCAGACTTGGCACTGTCACAGAGCCCTCGGCTTAGTAATTTAACTGCCAATTGAGCTGAATGTCAGTTATATAACAGAATGATGAGGAATTAAAAGC
Organism: Zacco platypus; assembly: GCA_038088235.1. Taxonomy (NCBI): domain Eukaryota; kingdom Metazoa; phylum Chordata; class Actinopteri; order Cypriniformes; family Xenocyprididae; genus Zacco; species Zacco platypus. Next base: position 9,334,841 of record CM076071.1, on the reverse strand, counting down.
ATATGTCCAAGAGAAGTCTAACATTTCCAGGCGAAGTGTGCTTTGTGTGCAAAGGCGCCACAGGAGATGTTTCTGAAGATGTTTACTTATTTTCATTTTCTTTTTATGAAAAGCAGGCTTCGGACAGCTTTTTAAACTGCTTTGTTTGGTCTTTCATTTATAGTCATATCCTGTCATAAGTTTATATGATACACTACCATTAAAAAGTTTGGGGTCAGTAAGATTTACTTTAAAAGAGATAAATTCAATTGTTTTTTTAATCCAGCAAGGATGCCTTAAACTGATCATTTTTAATGTTACAAAAGACTTCTCTTTCAAATAAATGGAGTTCTTTTGAATTCTCTATTCATCAAAGAATCCTCAAAAAATGTAGCATGGTTTCCACAAAAATATTAGGCAGCAGAACTGTTTTCATACTATTGATTGAGTTGTCGAATGACTTATTAGAATGATTTCTGAAGGATCATGTGACCCTGAAGACTGGAGTAATGACTGCTGATAATTCAGCTTTGCCAACAAAGGAATAAATTCCATTTTAAAATATGTTATAATAGAAAAGTTACTTTAAGTTTTAATTAGATGTTACAATATTCCAGATTTTACATAAACATTTGAGCAACTTCAACAGGAGTATTGTTCACATTTAAGAATAACCATCCACTTCTGGCCCTCAAAAAAGGTACTCCAAGGTACTTCAAAGAATTACATGATGATTTTTAATTAGTATTTAATAATGTTTTTGCATTGTGTGACTTTAAAAGGTTAAAGTTACCCATATTTTTCCTCATAACACTCTCCTTTGAGGGCTGAACCAACATCATACCAGATGAGCAGATGTTTGACATTTTATGCCAAACGTCGTCTTGTCAAATCTCTTGGCTCCTATTAAACATTCTCTTCCTTATCAGAGACAGACAAGCTTCCCACACCTACAGCTTGAAGAGAAACAGCAACTTACCTGAAAAACAAGAAAAAGGAGAAAACATTAGCAACATTCATGGTTTACACATATACAGCCTCAAAGGCTAAATGCTCCCCACCCCCAAAATAGTCTTTATAAGTGTTCGCTTAAATGCTGACGTATTAACTGACGTCTGTTTTTATGGGAAAAGTTGTTAAAGACATCAGTCAGGACCTGGCTCCTCCAATGTGCTAGCTATTAAAAACAGGGAGTGAAGAGAACTTTGCTGAAACAAAAGAAAATAAAGCGCAGGAAACAGCAGACATGGCACGAAAGGTTCCCTTGCAGGATGGTAGTTCACTTTACAACATTAACCCTCGATTACACACAATAAACCCCCTACTGGGCCACAGCTGCACCCTAGTAGTAGTAGACATTAGATGCAGGAGCTCCCTGTTATTGTCTTTGTGAGAGCACCACCTAATGGACACTGCAGGTATGAGATCACAATATTTTTGTAATTACAGTTTCCTTCATTGAAAACAACTTCTGAAGCAAGCTGACAATATATTGCTGGACTATATGGACCAAGATCAGCAAAATCACCGTTTACCGCCCTTTATAGCCTACAAAACACTTTAATACCGAGGAGAATGCTGACAAAGGCCACCATCACGAGGCTGCCTTCCCAAACACTCGTCTTGTCAGTAACAATGCTAGTAATGTAGTTTAATTGTAACTGGCTGGGGATGAATTAGAGGAAGAGTTAAAGGAAGGTACACTTATTTGGTATGAGTGGAGTGCAAAGAAAAAATTTGATTCAACAACGACATCAGTTATTGAGGTGTAAATGAAAGCTTGGTACCGTCTGTGGAAACATACAAGGCAGTGTTGGATCAGAATACTTCAAAGGGATCATTCCTCCAAAAATAAAAATGAAAGTCATTTATTAATTTTTGTGCATTTCAAATTTACTCCAAATTTACAAAATTCACTTTCTTCTGGAACATGAAAGATATTTTCAGTACATTTACAATGAATGGGACCTGGATCTTTTAAAAAGAACCCAAGAGCACCATAAATATACATGTACTAAATTTGAAGTATTCTTAAGTTTATTTCTGATACCTGTGTCTGATGAACAGACTAAAGTTTAAGTTGGGATTTACTGAAAAGCTTCTCCTCCATCACTGATTTAGTGAGTTGAACTCGAGAACCAGATCAATCATCTTGATTAACAAATCTCAAGCATAATCTGTTTTGAAAAACAACATTTTCCAGCTTTAAGGAGGTAATTCGCTAGAAAAAAGGCCTGAGTATAAAAAGAAGATAACATGATTTGCTTTTTTTTTTTTTGTACAGATGTACAGACACAAATTAAGACATTTTTGATTAAATCCAAGAGGTTTTTTTTATCTCTCATAGAAAGCAACATAATACTATCAATAATACTGTCATTCAAGGTCCAAAAGTAGTAAAAACATGTTAAAATAGTCAACGTGACTATAGTGCTTCAACCTTAATGTTATGAAGCGAAGAGAATACTTTTAGTGCGCAAAAACAAAAAACATTTTATTCAACAATATATTCTCTCCCCTGTCTTTCTGCTACCGGGTTCTACGTCAGAAAGCGGGCTCAGTATCGGTCGACGCTGTACACGTGAGCAGCACGACGCATGTGTGTGCTGCTGACGCAGGAGCCGGCCAATAATGAGCCGCCATTCTGATGTAGAACCTGGAGGCGCTGGACGTAAACAGCGGTGGAACAACATTTTCAACTAAAACGGAAAACTGCTCATGCAGTTTGGCCGTTCATTTATATGACAACAACATTTTCAATTGAAATAATTTGAAAACAGGTTTCAAAGTGCAAGCGAAATCCTTTGAAAACAGGTTTCAAAGTGCAAACGAAATCATTTGAAAACAGGTTTCAAAGTGCAAGTGGAAGTTTTTGAAAACGATCACGTCTGTGATAGTAAAAAACTGTCATGCGCATGTGTTCAGTCTATAGGCGCGTAGATTTTTTACAAAGTGAACTATTGGTCTGGCATGCATAATACAGTCATTTTAGAGGATCCGTGTGAATGGGAATCATTTTGACAACGTTGTCGTCTGTATGCAAAAAAAGCGAAGAAAATATTTTAGTACATCGTTGTCGTGTAAATGTCTACCCTAAGTCATGCCACAACACAAAACCATGATGGCAAAATGAACACATGGCCATTTACAAGACTCAAATGATCAAAACTACATGAAAAATAAACACAGATTACAATGTTAATTCTGGTCATTGTGTGTTATAATCTCAAAAGGTACTAAACATCAGATGTTTTGAATTTCACAGTGCCTGAAATGTGGCACAGCAGGGTGGGGTCTCAGAGAATAGGAGTAGACTGGAATGGCTGATGACATCATTATTAATACCATTAACAAAATGACATGAGACCTTTACTTCAGCCTCTACTAGTTTCTCTTATTTCTGTGTAGTATATAAGCTATAAGCTCTCAATTGGTACTTCTCCCTCCTAAAGCAGAATAAGCTGCAAACTAAGGCCAGCTGCAGAATAAATCAATATTCGCATCGCCTGATCAGGATCCAATCTTTCCACATTGAATTACACTCCCATTGGGTACAAAATGATCAGTTCCAATAGCAGTTAGCTCCTCATCTTTTGATATAAGGCTAAGATAAGTGCTTTGATTTTTTTTTTGGGGGGGGGGGCTTAATGTTATTTACAATGGTTGTGTGTAAATTCCCCAACAATAAGTGTTAGCAAACAGCGGACTAGATTATATCCATTTATGAATAACACATTTAGTAAGAAATAATATGTAAAAGTGAAGCAACAAAATATCAAAGTAGGGAAAGTGAAAGAGCAACATCTAAGAGCAGCACATTCTACTGGAGCAGACACTGTGTTCATTGTGTAGTAAAAATAGTGGGAAAAATGGAGAAAATTCCTGAATGCCTGGCAGTTCTGATTGTCCTTGCATGGCCTGTACACGTACACACACACACACACACACACACACACACACACACTCAGACAACATCCTGAAATTATTATTTCCACACACATGCGAATACAAAAACTCCATCTATTTCCAGACAAGAAAGCATTATTGTGTCTGACGGATTAAAGTAAAAATGCTTTGATGAAGACATTATCATAAAATGTTTGTATGCATGTAAAAGGGTGAAAATGGGCAGACAGCCAAAAAACAATATCTAAAATGCCATCCTCTCTACACAACCTTTTTCTGAAGAGGCCGAGAAGAAGCCAACATTTACCATCTAAACTCTTTCCCTTCAATTCAACCGGTTAACTCTTTGTATAACTGACAATAGATCATTTGATCCCCAGGTTCAACAAGATTCCTGCATTGGACATGTTGTCTCTGTGGTGCAGTAGTAAAAGAAAACCATTTAACGGACCTAAAAAGCTTTTCTGAAACAAAAGAGAAGGTAGAAAGGCCAAAAGCTCATTAAAAGGGAATGTGGGTCTGAATCAAGCGCAGTATTAATCCGAGGCAAATCAGAGGGAAAACAGCAGCATTTGGCAGGTCACTGGACACAGCGAAAATAGCAATACCTACTAATGCCTTCAATATAAATATAAATAAAAATCTCATTAGTCCAAACTCCTGCTCTCTATGGATATTAAACATCAAATATCAAAATACAGCTCACTGTGATTGTGCCATATTGGACCAATAAACTGCTTTGGACAAAAGCAGTTTCAGATTTATAATTTAAACATTTAATTTTAACTACACAATTTTTTATATTAGTTAATATTTATACATGCATTACTGTTCAAACGTTTGTGGTCGGTAAGGAAGAAGCTCAACAGGGCTTCATTTATTTAATTACAAATATAGTAAAGAATAAAAACAGTAAATAAAGAAATTATTATGAATCTTCAACATCATTACTCCAGTCTTCAGTGTCACATTATACTTCAGAAATCATTCTAATTTGCTGATTTGCTGCTCAAGAAAATTTCATTATAAATATCAATGTTAAAAACAGTTGTGCTGCTTAATTTTTGTCGAAACTGTGATACATTTTGATTCATTGATGAATAGAATGATCAATGGCATTTACATGGAATAGAAATCTTTTGTAACATTATAAATGTCTACTGTCACTAATGATAAATTTAATGTAACCTTGCTGAATAAAAATATTGTTTGCATTCCAAAATATTCATACTGACCCCACATTTTTTGAATAGTACTGTGTATATATATATATATATATATATATATATATATATATATATATATATATATATATATATATATATATACACATACATATATATACATATATATATACATACATATATATACATATATACATATATATACATATACATATATATATATATATATATACATATACATATATATACATATATATATATATATACATATATATACATATACATATATATATACATATACATATATATATATATATATATATATATATATATATATATACACATATATATATATATATATATATATATATATATATATATATATATTTATATATTAACCATAAATATTATCTTATAAAGCCATTATTTCTATATGATCTATTGAGCTAAAGTACAAACATTCCCTCCAGGAGGCAGCAGCTTTCACTGCCATTGATATTCCTGACAGGTAAATCACACCCAACTCTTCTTTAAGTCTGCCAAGAGTGTGTCCAGCAGAAAGTGACCCCTCAATGAAGTGGGTAAGTAGGGGTACAGGCCTGTCAGGCATATTAACTAAGACTCTCTAAAGCGTTTGATGGGAGAGAAGCCTTTGTCTGCTCTGACAATTGAGGAAAAACATTCACTCGGTTCACAACAGCTAAAGGCTTTCTGGACACTTAGCAGCTCAATTGAAACACGCTCAAGCTACAGTCAGTGATTCAACAGAAAAGACACATTTAGATCACAAATTACTCTGTTTTGGACAGAATAACCTTTTCAGACAGAGGAAAGTAGGAGAAGGAGAGAAACTAAATAATGAAAAGGAATGTGAACTATACAGCCACAAACAATAATAGCTGGGGAAAAGGGTAGTTCGATGTTTCCATAGTAAATACTTTAGCATTTAGATCTCACAACTTCCTGCACAGTCCATTTTTTTTTTAAAGTAAGCTCCAGAAAAGTATAAGAACTCTCTTAACGGCTTATTAACACATAAGAATCCACATTTACATTTCAACAATGCATATATAATCACCCGAAATTTAGACGTTACAATGACGTAATGAGAAGGATGTAGGTGACATACCATTATTTCGAAACACTACTAAGAACTACTAATATAAATAAAATGTGGTTAAGCCAAACACTTATATGTGTAGAATGTAGAAGAGTAAGTCATGTAGTTGTACTGTAATTGGAATTTGGAAATACTAAAAATAAAATAAAAAGTCAAATAAAATAAAGTAAAATAACCTGAGGGGACTAAATGTGATACTTTTAAAAATACTGAAATAAAATAAAAATAAAATAAAATAACCCGAGGGGGCAAAATGTGATATTTGCAAACAAAAGCAGCCAACGAAGAAATAATTATAAAATAAAATAAAATAAAATAAACTGAGAGGGGGAAAAAATTTTACAAATAAAACCAGTACAAATAATTATGTGGACGTAATAATTGGGCTGAGAAAAAACTAAAAGTAGATAATACTATATTCAAGTTTTTGCCATCCAGCTGAGAGGTTTAGCATGGCTCTGGTATTGAGTTATGACTCAGCACATTTGCATTGTGAGTCAATATCTGCTCTAATCCATCAACTGAACTTTTACTAACCAAATGATAAACCACACAAGGTTACGCTAATGTTTTGACTCAAGTAGCATCCAAATTTAACAAGGGCCACCTATCCTAGCGACAGAACAACAAAAAACATTCAGTTCCTTTCAGCACCAAAGCACAGAAACAATCACTAAATTACATGCTCAAAAGCACCTTTGCCAATAACCTAAAGCTGCGAGAGGCCCAATCAATATCCAGGCATTGTCTATTTTCGTGCTCCGATGGACAGACAATATTTGCACTCAGCATTTTTCAGCCCAAGCTCAACCTGAGGAAGACCCAGGATGCTTTAGCTTAAAAAAAACTGCCATCGCAATCACTCACTTTATACAGGGTCATGTAAGAAATATCTATAGGTATTTGACACGCTCTCTTTTCCTCATTCAAATATACTCCGCATCAATTTATATTGAATTACAGACATCTATCCAATGAAAACACTCAGAGCTGTGTGCTATGACATCAAACTTCCTGGTCCGCTTGCCGTTACACACGACGCACACTATAGGCAGCTCTATAACGGGAACGGGGGAACCCAGGCCACTGCACTGGCTGTTACCGTGGTGATGCGGCAGTCAGCGCGCTGAACATGCCGCATGGCTGGCGCAGAATCCTGCTGCTTCCCGGCACAGTTAAAAGGAAACATGCAGCCAAGCTCACAAACACAGCCAGAGTTCAAGCATGAGGGCCCCCGCACAAAACACCCGGCCCTTCCCTTCATAAATAACATAGCAAAGTTGAGCCAGAGAGGACACAATGGAATTCAGAACTTTGCATGCCATTCACGCCCTCCTTAAAATCCATTCCCATCCTGTTAAACGGTTCAATTTGCGGCACATTCCTCTAGCAATTGATCCGCATTGATCAGAGAGGTGAGTACCTTTGAGAGAGGTGATCTCATGTTGGATGGACCGGGCTGTGTCCATGTCACTGGATTCTGTCACGTTGGTTTCCCTGGGAGCGTGTGTGTGTGCCCGTGTGCTGCGCAAGGTCAGTTCAGTAAGATTTCACCAGCTGCAAGACTTCAGGATTTAGTTCTGTTCTCCTCTCGGCTAAGTCTGCAGTGCTGCTTGCTGACCGTGTGGTTTCTCTGTTTTGATCCTCTCTCTCTCGCTCACCCACTCACTCCTTCTCTCACACTTGCTCATTCCCTGTTCGCAGGGAAACCGTGATGTGAAAAGTACCCCTCCCTCACTTCTTCCTCCTCCTGTCTTTCCTTCAGCCCATCCCATCCCCCGTAAGTCCCACGGGGTGCCTGAGCCAATAAAAATGCGGGATAAGTACAAATTGTGCCCACTTATGGGACGTTTAAAGGTAGGATACAGATGCAGACAGTATAAACTAAGAGAGAGAACAATGTAAAGAAGTGAAATGCAAAAGAATTTGTAAAAGACAAGGACAGAAATAGTACAAGAAAGCGAAATTGAGAGAAATGCACTCTGAGACCTTGGTCGCTTCTCTCTTTCCCTGTAATTTATCTAACCACTGCATTTTTTTTTTTTAGCTAAGTGTCTTAACATGATGACTCCAAATGCTATCCATAAAAAACAATTTACAATCTGTCAGCTTTTAGCTAAATGCACCCACAGATTCTCATTTATGACTCTCCAGTGTAAAATAATAATTATTCATCATTGTATATATAAATATATCCCTTAGACATTTATAAAGACAGTAAAAATGTAAAAAAACAAAAAAAAACAACACAAAAAAAGACAAAACAAAAGACAAAAATATTATAGGTGGCGCTACTGATGCTTTTTTCCACACTGACTTTCGAAACCCATCAGACATAATCAGATGTAAATGTCCACCATTTCTGACAAGTGTGCAAACTTTATTGTCCTTCACAAATGTGATTCATTTCAGACAATAATAACAAAAAATGGCGCAATTCCAAAAGGGTCCTCGCACCATCGATGTTAGGGCCCTAACAAGGGAAAATGAGACAAAACAAAAAACAAACAAAAAAGAAATATAAAGTGTGGTAATGTAATGTAAATAATGTAAAGTATTGTGAAAGCCTGTAAAAAGAGATTGAGTGAATGATTTAATCATTGGTTCGTCTACCTGATTAGTCACTATCAATGATACTTGAAAACTTGTAAAGCTATTTAAATGTGAGAATTACAGCTCGTTAATATGTGATAGACTTTGTGTGAGTTCACATGTGTTTATGCAATTGTTTAAGCTCAAAAATAAGGTGTGATATTAAAAACAATGTTGACATGTAAACACAAACAGTTGACACAAACAGATGAGCTAAGATGTAAAGCCGAGAAGTGCGTAAGCTTTTCAAACATTAGATGACATGGCAATGATAATCAACAACAACGAAACTTTCATAATGAGTCAATTCATCACAGACATAATTCAGCACATCTTCAGTACAGTGACTCAGCAAAGAACGGCACTGTACTTGCTGCAATTAATGCTTCTGCAAGGAAAGGTCTACTTGACAGTTATGCAGCAAAAAACTCACACTAAACAATTATTGACATCATCAGCACACCTAATCTTCATCTTTGCCAAAGAATTATTTGATTTTGTCATCAGACTCTGTTGTTGTAATAACTGATGTGTGTGCACAATCAAAGCCAGGACACAGGCTCTTCTCGTGGCTAAAACACACAAACAGAGAAAAGCCCCATACAGACTAGATGACACAGCATTTTGAGAGCAGCCAGGCTGGCCTACTGCTCAAGCTCCTGAGATTACAAGCTCTCTCTCTCCCTCCCTCTCTCCATCTCAGACACACTCCGTTATTCTATCTCTGCCTGTTTTTTATTTTTTTTTCAGTGACCCTTTTTTGTTCTACCTCTACAAGTCTGTCACAGCCACAAGGCAGATCACAAAATAAAGTTCAAGTGGTTCAAGCTTGAAATATTTAAATATTTCTTATTGGATATGGTGTAATGAAGGCCAGTTAGTAAGAGCTGTGTGAGTAAACATTACTCCCCTGTCCTCAAAAGGCGCATTAGCGACGGACACTGGAGGCTGCGCTCTTTTGCATCCTTGTTAGAGTGCCTGCCTCTCATGCCAGTTCAAATCCCGCTCTGAGCGGGTCGAGTAGGGCCAGCCAGTTAAATGTGGTGCCGTGACCCGGATGGGAGTAAGGATTAAGGGGGTAAGTGTAACGGAGGCCAGCTAGTAAGAGCTAGTAAACCTCACTGCCCTGTCCTCAACACCGGTTCGAATCCCACTCTAAGTGGGTCAAGTAGGAAGCGGTTATAATGGCATTAAAGGAAAAGTTTACCCAAAAATCAAGGGTGTAGTTATTTACTTTATTTACCCTCAAATTGTTTCAAACATTTTACTTTATTTATTTCTTATTTTGAAAAGATTCCGACTCCTCTGTTCAGTATAATGAAAATGAACGACGACTGGAACTGACAAGCTCCAAAATTACAATCAATCAATATATATATATATATATATATATATATATATATATAAATATAATGAAGACTTCTGAAGTCATACGGTTGCTTTCTGTGAGATATAAATGTAAATTGTTATTTACTGAAAATTTCAAAAATGTGAAACCTCCAGTCAACATTCATAACTACTTTGTAAAAATACATTATTCATAAGGGCTTTTCACAATGCGTTTAACCCTGGGTTATAGAGGTTCGAAACCCTGTTTTTAACCCCCGGTAAAGGAACGTTTCACACTTTAATGTAAAAGCAGGGTTAGCACTGTGTGAAAAGTTGCGCTGTGTTAGGGCCGGTTCACACAAAATGCGTTTTTTTGTTTTGAAAAACTGATTTCAACTTGAGTGCCACATTTTTAGAATGCAGTGTCATACGATAGATGCTGCAAACAATGCAAGACGCGAGCACAACGGTCCGTCTGGTGCATTTACATAGAAAATATGGAAAAGTTGCGCAGTGGCATGGAAAAATGTGCTCTGTTTGGATAGACCCTTAAAATGTTACAACTAGACGCTTTGCAACCAACAGCTAATCACGTGTCAATCACATGCCTCATATTCACGTGCTCTGTACGGTCACGGAAACAAAGTACATTGTATAAAAATCATTTGGAAATTAGTAATGGAATCATGGTAATGGACAACAATTGGAGTCAATTGGAGTCAATAAGAAACCATTTCACTCTTACCTTTATAGTCCGAAAAGTCCATTCACAAAAAAATTTATAGCAGTCAGCAATATATAATATGATGATGTGTAATGCTAGAGTCTTTATGCAAACAAGTCATGTACTGTTTTCATCCAATCAATAACATTGAGACCACAAATATGCAAATAAGGACGTTAATCCTGGGTTTAGTAATGTACAGTAGGAAACTTCTGTGTAGGAACACCCAGGATTTTTTGATAATCCTGGGTAAATTATGAGCAGTTTAAATGTGGAGCAATATTACACGGCATTCTGTTTACTCAGGGTTTATTATAACCCAGGGTTAACTATTCCAAGAGTGAAAAGCCAAAGATTTTTCCCAAAGATATTTATATGTTAATGGCCTCTATTTTGGCCAACCTTTTTAAACTAAGCAGCAGCCCGTAACTGAAAAAAGTGTTTTTGTTAACATGCTCATGTTTCTGACGTCAACAGCATGATGCTTTCTCAATGATCCATTTTTGCAGCTGAATAGTCTGGATGAATTTTATTAAAGCCTATCTAGGAACTATGAATGTGTTCAGGAAATGTATAATTGCAAATATAAAGTAAAAATGACACTTCAGCTCAGTTATGCCAAATAATAATAGTTTCCCTCTGAAATTCAGTCACTATCTAGAGCCATGGCCAGCTGCACTGCATTTGATCTGCTTTAACAGCTTCGTTTACAGGAAGTGGAAAACAACGTATTTGCCAAATGTTGAATTGCTGGGAAAGAAGCCATTGCTTTCTTCTGATCAATACTGCATTAGAGCAGGTGCTAAATAATTATTACAAGACTCTCTGAAATACGTCTTTTGTTTGTTCAGTCACAACATTCACATTTTTTAATTTTTTTATGATTGTAATCCATGGCAACATTCCGAAGCTTATTCCAGTGTCTCTTATATCACTCCGCAATCCACACCAATGAAAGATAGAATAGCTAATCAGACCCATCTTGTGACTCAAAAGGCTACTCAAAGCAAGATAACCAAAACATTCTTTGGTAGAACAACAAACTTGATAAAGATACAAAGAGCTGGATAAGAGATAATTTAAAATGTTAGCTGGTCCATAGAAACTGTATGGACCGTAGAGATTAATAATAATATATATAATTGAATATAACGAATATTAAGTCATTAATTGCACTAGTTTTCTTAGTGGAAGTTTTAAGCTAACCTAAAAGTAAGATATTAAAATGCTATAAAACTGAAGTTTCATGTCCATGTACACTACCGTTTAAATGTTTGGGGTCTGTAAGATTTTTTTTTAAAGGAGTCTCTAATGTTCACAAAGGCTGCATTTATAAAACATGACAATATTTTGAAATATTAGTAAAATTTAAAATAACTTTTCTATTTAAAAACATTTTTAAACATATTTTAATGATTACAAAGATGAATTTTCAGCAGCCATTACTCCAGTCTTCAGTGTCACATCATCACATTATCCTTCAGAAATGATTCTAATGCTGAGAATATATTGTGTGATACTGCATTACCAAATACTGACTTTTTTTCCCCCTACAAAGTGTGTTGGCTCTGATCACAAAACACTCTGACCTGGGTCTTACTTTTTGTCACCTCGCAAAAGCTTGTAGAATTCGGCAACTTGCACAGACCTGTTTGCACTTTCACATGTAAATCACTCATCCTGTTGCTCTGTGACCCATCAGCCCACCTCACACAGTGCAACGGTGTTGCAGTAGACTGTTTAGACGGTCCCCATAGATACATGTCAGATAGCAAACGGTCAACAAACACAAGTTTTACATCTTTTCAACTTGCTCTTCACTCTTCATTCAGTAGCCAGTGCATCTATCTATCTATCTATCTATCCACATGCACTTTGGTTAATTTCAAATTCAAGGTCCTTTCAAGGACTTTCCAGGTCCCTCAAATTTAAGGACTTAATGCGGAGACACATTTCAACTGAGTGCAAGGTTACAGATCTGATATTCTATTTGTTGTATTTCTGTTTTGCATAAAACTGAAGAATATTCGGTACATCCTATACTGTATTCTGAAAAGATCTGATATCAACTTTTGCATGGATTTTTATTGACAAGAGCTTAGGCTCATGTAACCAGAAGTTTTAAGATTGTTTTTCTTGCCTTTTTCTTGAGGCAAGTTTTTCTTGCCTCATAGGTTTACATCATCTTAACAAGCAAAGCAATTCGTAGTAGTTTCGTGCACATGTGAACGTCATGGCAACGTACAACACAAAGTCCATCACGCAGGAAACACTTAATGTAACATGTAAATGCGCATAATGAACATAAATCACGCAAGCTAGTATGCATAGGCGACTATCTATCTATCTATCTATCTATCTATCTATCTATCTATCCATCTATCTATCAATCTATCAATCTATCCACCCATCCATCCATCATCCTCTTCGAAAACTGTTGAAACCCCTGTAGAGTATAAAACAAAATAAAAGGACACTTGAGAGACCTTGATTTTGAGCTTCTCTTCTGACGCACAGAATCAAGGTCGACAGTGTTAAATGTGGGACCTTGGCCAATCTGATAACTAGCAGGCTGATTATTTCTCTGAGGGAATTCCTTTGGTTATATGCTGTGAATAATTTCTGAAGATGTTGTTGACCCTAGTACATGTGATGATAATGACGTCTCGTTGAATAATGTTTATAAGTTATTGAGCCATCAGTCAAGACTGGTAAACACATAAGCCAAACACTCAATTAAACCTCATGTGTCAACTTCCACTGGTTAATTATGCGCTGACAGATGACAAATACCAGCAGAACGCCTTTCAAGAATCCTATCAAACTCCTGTTTTTCCTGTGAAACTCACCACAAGATTTCACCTAAATTGTGAGCCAAGTTTTGATCAAGACAAAACTGTGAGTTTTTTTGCGATTATCTTGTGTAATAGATATAAAAATCTATTTTACTATATATATATATATTACATATATATATATATATATATATATACATATATATATATATACATATATATATATATACATATATATATATATATATATATATATTAGGGGTGTGACGAGATCTCACTAAAACGTGACGAGATTTCTCGTCGAGGTGAGAAGTTGTCTCGTCTTGCTATCAGTGTGAGGGTGAAATTATTATTGAAGATGCCCCCGCCACTTTCAAATCGTTCGTGTGGAAACATTTTATTTTTCCAGTAGAAATAATAAACGGCGAAAGAATAACATACAAGACACAAACAATATGTAAACATTGTAAGAAAACTATGCCGTACACCTCGGCCAAGGTTGTACAGACTCTTAGGGGCCGTTCACATATCGCGCGCATTTTCATTCGCGCAAAATAGAAGCGACGCGGCGCACTCGTTTTTTCCTGGCGCGCCTGTGCCGCGGCGAGATGAACGCTTGCAAAAGAAGGAGGAAGCGACGCGGCCGCGCTTTACACGCTTTTTTAGGCGCGATATGTGAACGGCAGAAAGCATCGCTATCACTGCTGACGGTTGGACTTCTCGGTGTACGCAGAGCTATATAACAGTTACAGCACACACAATCAATAGTGACTGGGAAATGGTCAACTTTGTACTGCAGTTAAAGTGACACTTAAAGTGTTATTTGAATTTATTTATATGTTTATTTTATTTATACTGTTTAATTTATGTTCAATCTGTAGAAAGAAGTTCAGTGAGATTTCTCATGTGAAATTATGCAGGGCAGAAAACAATTGGTTGATTTTGTGGCAAAACATTTAGCAGTGTTTGCATGTTGTTTTACTGCAAATAAAACTACTAAAAAATAGAAGTAAAATGACATGCATTACAAGTTGATTTCAAAATGCACCAACATTTTTGCATTTTATGATTTTCAGTTGAATAAAAGACTTTCATTTTTTTTTTCATTTTCCCTTCATACGTTTCATTATTGAGGATTTCTTAAAAATACTATAAAAATCTCGTCTCGTGAACCCAATCTTGTGTCTCGTCTCGTGGGATAGGGGTCTCGTCACACCCCTAATATATATATATATATACACACATATATATACATACATATATATATACACATATATATATATATATATATATATATATATAAAATATATTGTGTGATTTTTAAATAATTAATTTGCATTTTATTGCATGACATAAGTATTTGATCACCTACCAACCAGAAAGAATTCCGGCTCTCACAGACCTGTTAGTTCTTTAAGAAGCCCTCCTGTTCTCCACTCATTACCTGTATTAACTACACCTGTTTGAACTCGTTATCTATATAAAAGACACCTGTCCACACACTCAATCAAACAGACTCCAACCTCTCCACAATGGCCAAGACCAGAGAGCGGTGTAAGGGCATCAGGGATAAAATTGTAGACCTGCGCAAGGCTGGGATGGGCTACAGGACAATAGGCAAGCAGCTTGGTGAGGAGGCAACAACTGTTGGCGCAATTATTAGAAAATGGAAGAAGTTCAAGATGACGGTCAATCTCCCTCGGTCTGGGGTACCATGCAAGATCTCACCTCGTGGGGCATCAATGATCATGAGGAAGGTGAGGGATCAGCCCAGAACTACACAGCACGACCTGGTCAATGACCTGAAGAGAGCTGGGACCACAGTCTCAAAGAAAACCATTAGTAGCACACTACGCCGTCATGGATTACAATCCTGCGGCGCACACAAGGTCCAGCGCCAGCGCGTGTCCAGGCCCGTCTGAAGTTTGCCAATGACCATCTGGATGATCCAGAGGAGGAATGGGAGAAGGTCATGTGGTCTGATGAGACAAAAATAGAGCTTTTGAAAGAAGAAGGATGAGTACAACCCCAAGAACACCATCCCAACCGTGAAGCATGGTGGTGGAAACATCATTCTTTGGGGATGCTTTTCTGCAAAGGGGACAAGACAACTACACCGTATTGAGAGGAGGATGGATGAGGCCATGTATCGCGAGATCTTGGCCAACAACCTCCTTCCCTCAGTAAGAGCATTGAAGATGGGTCGTGGCTGGGTCTTTCAGCATGACAACGACCCGAAACACACAGCCAGGGCAACGAAGGAGTGGCTCCATAAGAAGCATCTCAAGGTCCTGGAGTGGCCTAGCCAGTCTCCAGACCTGAACCCAATAGAAAATCTTTGGAGGGAGCTGAAAGTCCGTATTGCCCAGCGACAGCCCCGAAACCTGAAGGATCTGGAAAACGTCTGTATGGAGGAGTGGGCCAAATTCCCTGCTGCAGTGTGTGCAAACCTGGTCAAGAACTACAGGAAACGTATGATCTCTGTAATTGCAAACAAAGGTTTCTGAACCAAATATTAAGTTCTGCTTTTCTTGCTAAAGAAGCTGAGGGTAAAAGAGATGGACTGGCCAAGCATGTCTCCAGAGCTAAACCCTATTGAGTATCTGTGGGGGATCGTCAAGGTGGAGGAGTGCAAAGTCTCTAACATCCACCAGCTCAGTGATGTCATCATGGAGGAGTGGAAGAGGACTCCAGTGGCAACCTGTGAAGCTCTGGTGAACTCCATGCCCAGGAGGGTTAAGGCAGTGCTGGAAAATAATGGTGGCCAAACAAAATATTGACACTTTGGGCCCAATTTGGACATTTTCACTTAAGGGTGTACTCACTTTTGTGGCCCGTGGTTTAGACATTAATGGCTGTGTGTTGAGTTATTTTGAGGGGACAGCAAATTTACACCGTTATACAAGCTATACACTCACTACTTCACATTGTAGCAAAGTGTCATTTCTTCAGTGTTGCCACATGAAAGACATAATAAAATATTTACAAAAATGTGAGGGGTGTACTTACTTCTGTGAGATACTGTGTATATATATATATATATATATATATATATATATATATATATATATATATATATATATATATATATATATATATATATATATATATATAATTGAATATACACACACACAAATATACATACACATGAATATATACACACACACACACATATATATACATATACATACCTAATTGTCCACATTTTGTAGTTATCGATATCATGAAACTGATGTTTTATTGAGAGGGTCAGTAAATACTTTCTGACACACTCACATATTAGCAATTAGACTTTGTCAACTCTTGCATTCAAATTAACTTAGTCATCTTCCTTGGGTTTTGTCTGGACAACATAAACAGGAAAACTACAAACTTTACTAAATTCCAACAATGACTAAACATTCCATGACTCATCATAATGAAGTGACTGAGATGTTTCTGGAGCTCACAGGTTTCTTGGTTCAAATGTCTGTGCAGCATTACCAGACGGATGGGCAGTTTGCAGCAGACATCCCTGGTATCCAAGTGACAGAAATTCCACACCAACTGAGCAAATTTTTAACTTACTGACAACCAAGTCACAGACAGATAGTACATTCATTCTTCCTTAAGTGCGAGTAATCAATCATGATCATCAATCATTAGATGAAATTACCAAAAACTGGGTTTCTTGTTTGGATGGAAAATGTGGAGAAAAGAGCTGGTATGCAGAACAAACAATCTCAAGTTTCCAAAACATGCAGATTAGAGCAAGACATTGCCGTTAGCACCACAGACATCAAGCACAAGGTGCTGCCTGCAGGTGTGTGGGAAATCCTAAAGAGGTGAAGAAAAGAGCAGTAAACAATCTCTGGTTCCCAATATCGGCAAGAAAGCATCACATGTGTTAAAGGTATTAAGAACATTTGCACATTTACATTTTTGTTCTTTCCAGGTGTTCCCATTCAACCAACTAGAAAACTAATGAAACATCTAAGAAACAAATCATGTGCTGGCAAATTTGTGGTATGAAACAGTTAGTTCCAGTTCATTCTGACGGGTCAATAGCTGTGCTTCATTCACAATAAAACATGGCTATGACCACTTCACCCAAAGGTTTTATGCATCACTGCACAATACCATTAGCAACCACCCTTAGCAACATAAACATACGTTTTTTCTCTTTGATACTGTTCACTGAAGCTTGTATTACGTGCATCTATATAGCATTTTCCTTCAGGTCAGTCTTAAGTTCAAATTAAAAAAAAATCAGTTTGAATGATAGCTGCGATATCTTGTTCTTTTAACAGTTAAGGGGTTTTCCTGTGCCCAAACACTGACAGTGCTAGTGTTCTCAACAGTTTCCGTCCTTTCAAAATAAAAGACTTTGCTACTGACTGAATCACTCTTTGTCACCATCTGACTTTTCCTAGTCTGTTTTTAGTTGATCTCCATTAGATGATGCATTCTGTTAGAGTTCACAGTCAGGGACTATTTTTTCCAGCAGAAGGAAGGCTTTTAGAGCTTTTACTTTATGGAAGTTGCATCGATACATTTTAATATTTGTATATATGGAATAACCATTTTATAAAAGCAATAAGCCCAGTGAAGCCGTGGTTTACAGTGAATTTATAACAGCTAAGCTAAAAACCACAGCTTCTTGGGGCATATTGCTTTATTACAGTAAATAGGATGGGAGAAATTCACTTAAGAATTTAAGTTAAGTTTAAGTTAACTACACCTGCTGATATTTTATTTCTACATTCTGTCTCTATTGTTTTAGCATCTCATTCAGTATATAACTTATGCTAGCCAAGTAACATGACCAAAAATGCAATTTAAACAGGTTATAGACTATTTAAATGCAATTCTCCATCATATACCTACACTACATGAAACCCACAGCACACAACAGTACTCTCAGCCTCTATCTTTCCAGCCTTCCTCTCCAAAAAACACGTTTTCACAGTGTATTAATAACATTCCCTTTCTATTCCAGTTCGGAACACCATAACTTCCATTACCCAAACTTTCCCTCTTTAAGACGTGGATGCAGGCCTCAGATAGGGAAACAGCTTTCACTGTACTCCAATATGCTTTGTTTTCCAGTTTTTCCTTTTCATTTTCCACTTTCAGTCGACAGTCAATGTCATGCTAAAGTATGTTTTGAAGAATGTTTCAATTGATTTCTTTCCTTACTGTTGGGATCGTTGTTGCTGCACCACAGACTGTATTTGGTGTGTCACAACAGTTTGTCTTCCTGTGTTTATCCCAGGTGGTAGAGTCAGAGGTTTGTGGTGTTCAATAAATCAAGTATATCGCCATTAAAGGATTCGTTTGCTTCAGAATTCAAATACCCTGATAATTTACTCATCCCCATGTCATCCAAGATGTCTCTCTTTCTATAGTCAAAAAGAAATTAAGGTTTTTGAGCAAAACATTCCAGGAGGCTTCAAAGGCTTCCAAGGGTTTGAAGGTTGGAATAATAGCAGTTTCAATGCAGCTACAAAGGGCTCTAAGGGTCTTATCTAGCGAAACAATGTCATTTTCTAAAAAAAAAAAAAAAAAAAATATATATATATATATATATATATATATATATATATATTTATTTATTTTTTTAACCACAAATGCTCATCTTGCACTAGCTCTGCGATGCGCCACGCATTACCTAATGACATTGGAAAGGTCACGTGATGTAGTTGGAAGTACTGATCAAGTATTTACAAAGCGAACGATCAAGTCAAACGGCCTTTACAAAAAAAAGGTAAAACAACGTCAGACAATTATGAAGCTGGAGAAGAAATTAGATTTTTTTGCCCTACCGTGGTACTTCCACTTAGGACACACGACCTTTCCTACGTGATTACGTAATGTGTGGCACATCACAGAGCCATTTGTGCTTAAAAATTATATGATTTTTATTGTTTTGTTTTTAGAAAATGGCTGATCGTTTTACTAGATAACACCTTTATTCCTTGGCTGGGATCATGTAGAGCCCTTTGAAGCTGCAATGAAACTGTTATTTGGACCTTCAAAGCATTGGTAGCCAATGAAGTCCAACATATGGAGAGAAATCCTGGAATGTTTTCCTCAAAAACCATAATTTATTTTCCATTGAAGAAAAAGAGACATAAACATCTTGGATGACATGGGGGTGAGTAAATTATCAGGTAATTTTAATTCTGAAGTGAACTAGTCCTTTAACCGTTCATTCTGTTAATAGCATAGTACAGAATGAAACCCATACAATGAAAGTTAGTGAGATCCAGAGCAGGAATTGACCCCACTGAAATTCATTGTATAGAAATTATTCAAACTATCTTTTTTGGTGTTTTGCAGACTAAATCATGTATTGCAGGTTTGGAATGACATTAGGGTGAATAAAAATTAACTGAATTTGAATTTTCATTCACATTCATGCCTTTAAGTTAAAAAGCTTTGTTGTAAAACTATGGATTCTAGAACAAAACTAAACGCATTAGGACATTTCTATAAAGAATGTATGATATGCTGTTATTCTTTGTAAACTGTCAGCAATGTTATCATTCACATTCAAAGGGGGTGACTCTGTACCCCAGTCTGGGTTTCTAAATATAAGGAGCTGACTTTCCCAAGATGATCCACGTATTTCACATGGGAACGCTTAATGACATGAATCATTATCACATTACAAAAAGTAATCCCTCAATTCCCATTGGCCACACCATCATTAGGAGCTTCATTTCAGTCATGAGCTTTACACATGGGTGTATTTTCTGTGCAAGTGGGTGTGTCTCAGAACAGTTCCAGGAAATCGTGTGTAACCAATACTGTATGGATACACATCAAATACATTTAAACGTGTGACCAGCATTATTTGAGATCCAAATCTGTGTTATGAATAAGTGAACGTACACTTGTGCATACTCACGAATGCCTGTATGTTCATGACTATGTGTAGGCTTTTTAGAGGCACTATTTTAGAATGTAAGATCATGTTGCATAAACCTGATCCTGGCTGAGGGAGTGAAGGGGTTAGAGCTGCTCCATATGTGGACGATCTAAAGGTAGCTCTAGATTAAAGCAAGGAAGTAATTCAGATCAAAAACACATGTTTGGCCAGTTACAAACACAGTCAGCCTTTGTCAATGCCACACCACATACTGTTTATCTCATTTCACATGATTGCCCGATAAGTTTTTGCTATATTGATCCTCTTCCCATACTAAAAAAAGACTAGAGTTGAAACTAAAGTGGCTCTAAAAATTATTTGGACTCTAATTGACTCACTTCGTTAGTGATAAAATATGAAATCAAGTGGCATCCGTAAACAAATGATATTAAACATTTTTTACATTTTATTTTTCTTGGCCATGGTTTTTTTTATCAGTCAGTTGGTCCCCAATGTGATTTGAAAAGCGTCTATTTCAAAATCAAACAAACAAAAAACTTTATTATCATCTTAATTTTCAACAGTACTGTTCAAAAGTTTTGAGGTCAGTAAGATGCTTTTTTCCTCTCTCTTATTTAGCAAGGATGCATGAAATTGATCAAAAATCTTTCACATTACAAAAATTTCAAATATTTTATATTTTGAACAGTCTATTCAAAGAATCCTAAAAAAAAAACGGACCACAGTTTCCACAAAAATATTAAACAGCAATAAATGTTTTCATGTTCAACAATAAGAAATGTTGCACCAAATCAGCATATAAGAATGATTTCTAATGGATCATAAGACACTGAAGACTGGAGTAATGAATGCTGAAAATTCATTAAACTCCCTAACTGAAATGTTTGGTTGAAGAAAAATGCCACTTGGTTTAATACTTTATTATTAATCTACTTTGACATTCATATATTTTAGGTGTGGCTTAAGTGTTCAAGTACTTTTGGGGGTCACCGTATCTAATTGGTTTAAAATGCTCAAGGCAAGTATTTGGGTTTATAAGTCACTTCCTTATTTTTTGTACTTCGCTGACTTTAGGAATTCTAAGAGGACAGAGCCATGGCTTTGCCATGGTGATACCAGGAAAATACTCTTTGGGTCAAAGGTTAAATCATTCAGTGTGAGTGTGCATACCATCTCAAGATGTGGCCAACCCAAGGTTTAACTGCACATTGCATCTTTAAAAGCTACTCGCTACTCCTCCCTGAACACAGGGTCATCTCGGGTCAACAGCAGCCATAAGACAGTCGTCTACAGGACTTGTGTTAGGTTAAGGTCCGCTGATCAAACACAGGCTCCTTTACCTGGTTACCATTCAGCCTCACAATCAGGCAGCTCAATAAGCATTCCCTAGGGTCAAAGGTTAGTTTCTAGTTTGGAGACAGATGTGGTTAAAGGGGGAAGAGGGTGTGGACTGAATGTGATGTCATAGTCATGAAATCCGATCTTGCATCTGAAGAGAGCTATGAGCGCTTCATTAAAATAAATCTAAACATAGCACATATTTCACTCCGTTTAAAATTAGTTCATCCATCCTATTTAAGAGACATATGTGAAGAGTATCATGTACGGATGTTAAAAACAGAAATGATACCAAAAATATCCGCTCCGCTGCATTTCAATCCATCAGTATTGAACTGGTGCTACTGTGAGGACAAACTTTAAAACACACACCTGAAGATCAACAATCGTAGTCGGAGTCAATCTGTATTCTGCACATTTAAAATTATCCAAAAAATGGACAAAATATTAACATTACAGTTAGGGTTGGGCGAAAAAAATTCTATATCAATTCTCAAAAGGCACAAATTGATTTTTTGCTGTATTTCTGAAAACAATTAACATGATATCTAATTGACGTTAATCTTATTACTAGTCTTCTCCACTAGACATCATCCTCTTATTTACCGTGCATGATGTTACAGCAGGCCGATGTTGAAACAAATTTCGACCCCCTGCCAGATTACTACCTCCCTAGTATTGGTAGGTTTAGGAGTACGTGTGGGGGAGGGGTTAGGATTAGGGATGGGATTAAGATTAGGCAAATCAAGTATCTACTTCAACGAGGGGTGGGTTTGGGGTAATAATTTGGCAGTGGGTCGAAATTCGGCACAACACCTGTTATTCATTTCATTAAGTGCTGAGCATGGCGAACACAAGTGGACCTTTCAATGTGAAAGACGTTCAGGACAGTTGAAGGAACTGTCAGTGTCCCGATCGGGCCATTCCTGCATGGTCACGAAAGTTTATCATTTGCACGTGTTTCAAGCCTTGCCAATTTAAGAGAAATTCTCGGTGTGAGAAGTTTTGTGCACACACACTCAAAAGCACACACAGCTGTGCCATGCAAATAATAAAATGAATTCTCTTCCACGTCTCCTTGACCCTAAACAGACAATTTACCCCAGAGTATCCAGGTAAACAGTCTTAAGTAGAGAAAGAATGCATGTGACATGTATAATTACTGAATCCGTGCATTAGTCTTAAAGTGACAGCAACCTAATATTCCTGCTGCTGTCTGTTTTTAATGTCAAACAAACTACTAAAGACAAAGAGATAATCATTCCCTGCTCTTTACTGAATAACTTCATTTTAAATTTAATAAGGATTAACCTTTATTTAAATTGTACTGTGAAGATTATTAGCAGTGTTATTTTACATTTGTTTACTTGATTCAGTTTCTGTACCTGAGAACTGCTGTTAGACCAACCTGAAAAACTTTAAAAGCACTGATTATTTCATTTCTATCTTTGTTCTATTGAATCATTGAATTCACTGAATCAAATCGAAAAGAATTCAAATAGAATCGATAAATGAATCAAATTCAGATATTGTGAATTGAAATCGAAACGAATCGGGACATCTGAATCGATACCCAGCCCTAGCTACAGATTTAGCTCACTAGAATTAGATTGAATTAGATTTGGATAATTTATCAATGTATTTCTTAATCCTCTCTAAATCAGCCTCTTATATCAGCAGGCATCACAAAAATGAAAGGCGACACAAACTGGTCATTCTCAGTGGGTCATGGAACACTCATGCTGGTGCCAATAAAGAGATTTTGGAATTTGCCACCATGTGACCCACTTCAAAAGAGAAGAGGTCCATAGGAAGACACAAAACACTCAGATCATGAAGAGACGTGTTTAAATAGGCTTGATATTATTAGATATGCCTTGTGTATTTGGGATTCAAACAAAGGGTGCAACCTGACCTCATGGCAGTAAATACAGATAACCTGTGTAAAGTGTGCTCCCACTTGTATCAATTCTAAAGTCAGTTCTAAACCAGAAACAAAGCAAACGCTAAAGAGTTATCTACTTACACAACCAACTAGTGTACATAAACCTTTTTGTTTAGGGGAAATAGGTTCAGCTTGTGTAAAATAAAATGTAGTATTTCCAACATTATGTTTTGCATAAAACCCCTCCAGGGGATTCTTTCAGACTCATATTCAAACTTACACTGGCTGTCTGGGTCCAGTTCTCCTCTATAATAATAAACTGGGACGATATTTATAGATGTCTCCTCAGGACCCAGTACTGCAGACATGGGGCAGAAGTGGGATTATGGGAGAGGATGGTTGGTTACAAAATTAAGAACACAAAAACAGCCTGATGAGCCTTTTAACTTAACTTTAACTTAAAAAAAAAACTTCCAGGACATGTTATTGTAAATCTAATTATCTGCTGTAAGATATTTTAGCTGGCATAGCACTATAACAACAATGGTATTGCATTTAAGCGATGGTACTAAATTACCATATTCAAATACCAAGGTATTCACAAAGGTATTCTTAGGTATTTAAGAGTATCTGGTGGAGGTAGGCATCCTGCCTCTTGATGGAAATAAAATGTTGTGATGTTATTCAAAAGGTACATCAATTTGGTCAAGATCTTATATTGACAATGCAAGAGTCAAGCACTCTGTAAAGTCTACTCCAGCACATTCCAAAAGACTTTCAATGAATTTAAGATCTGGACTCAGAGGTGCCGATTCATATGTGAAAATTATTCTTCATGCTCTCACCCAACCATTGATTCCAAACATATAACAGGCTAGAAATTAATTAATAATCACTGCAATAATGATCCAATCATAGACTCTTAAGCATTTGCCTATTTAAATCCAAACAGCATTTTTTTTAGACTAGACTACAGAGCCCCGCTTTTTTTTTTTCTTGCATGTCATGTGCGGGGCTAATGTAACTATTGTTATAAAATGTCATTTATTCCTGTGATTGCAAAGCTGAATTTTCAGCAGCCATTACTCCAGTCTCCAGTGTCACATGATCCTTCAAAAATCATTCTAATGCCGATTTGGTGCTCAAGAAATCTTTATTATTACTATTATCATTATTATCATTATCATCATCATTATTATTATTATTATTATCAATGCTCAAAACGGTTGTGCTGCCTAATGTTTTCGCAGAAACTGTGATACTTTTTAATGAAGAATACCATTTATTTGAAACAGAAATCTAACATTATACATTTCTTTACTGTCACTTTTCATCAATTTAATGCATCTCTGCTAAATAAAGGTATCAAAAAAAAAAAACTTTGACCCGAAACTTTTGAACAGCAATGTATACAACGCCACAATGCTTTTCAGAGCAACACAACTTCAAATTGCAGGCCTTACATGTAAATAAAGGTATATATTATAAGGTAAATATTATAAAACTGCCATCAATTAGTCTTTATAGCAGTAACAACACTTAGCAAACTTATAAGGTCTCATAAGGCATGTTGTTTATAGACAGTCCTTTACTGGATGATTGACGACCATGATACACCAGGTGGGTTGAAGACATCTGAATTACATCTGAATTAAATGGACTCGCCAGCATGTGTTTTAACAGAAACAGCTGTAGAACTCATGACGATCCAAAGTTTCAGAGCTACTACTGCCTCTAGGTTTATTCTTTTGCAACTCTGCAGTCACACACATCTGTGCCAATCAATATGGAACTACTTATAACCCGACGGCAATGGCTGAGCTACAGCCCCCTCTTCTTCAGATGTGAACGCATGCACACAATCACAGTCGCACATATGGTCCATTCACACGGACAGTGACAGCCGCGGCTCGTGTACCTTTATACTTCTCCCTGACGTTCTCGTAGGCTTGAACAAACTCCTGCTCGTCTACGTGAGCAGTCACGCTGGCTGGATCATACATGGACATAACCCTGGAGTGAGGTCAGGTCAATCTCTCGTCTGTTTTCCCTTCTTCTCTTACTTTCAGCCCCTCTTCGGACGTGCTTTCCTGACGACTGGTCTGTCAGAACACACTGGTGTGTTTGTACAGTCTCACTCTCTTCAGGCTGTGTATGTGTGAGTATGTGTGTGTGTGTGTGTGTGTGTGTGTGTGTATGAGTAAGTGTGTGAGTGAGTATTCCCCCACAGTTCTGGCTCTCGTTCCAGACCACCAGTACCACTCCCCTCCTAAGCTTGAGAAATACCAACACACACACAGATCACGGTCCCACCTCTTAAAGGCATACATGCAACACACATGCACACACAGGAGCAACAGGCTGCTTTCTAAGGACATCATATTTAGTACAATGAATATGTTATGAAGCTGGCAGATCAGCAGAAGTATGTAGTGTGGGATAATAATACTGGCTTTGCCATGAGAAGTAAATCTCAAAAGGACTTTGACACTCTTACATACATACAGACCCACTAACAACAATGTGTGAACAAATCCCTGGCATCCACAAGGGCATAAAACAGCATAACATAGCAGTCATTAAAGAATAGAAAAGATCAGATGAAACCAAACAGATAAACAAAAGCACAAAACTTGTAACAATGGAAACATAAAAAAATAAGATTCTTAACGAGGTTTAGGAATTCAGAGCTACCACAAAAAATATCCTCTATAATAATAGTGTTTGCTACAGCAAGCATCAATATTTCTCATAATTCTGCACCATTTATGCAACGGACATGAAAAATACTTCAAATCATGCGGTTGCAATTTTTATAAATGTTCAGATTTAGAGTTTACACCTGGCAGATGATAAAACAGTTGAAAAAAAGCTCTTCAGATTTGGACAAACCAGTAAGCAACAACCCAAAACACCATAAAAGCTACCTAGCAACACCATAGAAACCACCCACAATGCTTGGCAACAGACCAGAACACCACAGAAACCACATAAAAAAACACCTAAAACACCCTAGAAACGAATTACTGGCCACCCTACCCTAAAATAAATATTTATATTAAAAAAATAAATTAATTTATTTAGTTAATTATTAAATCACAATAATTATAATTATATGGCATGTAGCATTCAAATATAAAATAATAAATATAAAAGTAAAGATAAAAATATAAAACAGAAAACATAAACATTACATGGAACAAGTGACAGCTCTATTATATTTTGAATTTACATTCCAAGACTTGAAAGCACAGACCTATTTTGACATATAGCATCAGATTTATTTGTCTCGTGTTGCTATTGCTAACATAATATGTCAATCGCAGTTTCAGATTAAATCTCGCATTTAAATGTTGTCAGTGCAGAAAATTGCAGTGCGTATTCAGCGGCATGAAAAATAAAACTTAAAATTGTGAATGGGTTATATACAGAGAGTGAGCAAAATATATTCCCTGTATAATCTCTGAAGCAGTCAATCACTTCCATTCAGCGCAAACTCAGAGTTCTGCACTGTTGCGAAAAATCTTGTAATAATGACAAAAGCTGTCTATGCTGCTCAATAAATCTCTTATTTACATTGTCTTTAACTTTTATAATGGAAGAATTTACAAGGTTGCAGAATTCTGAGCTCACGCTGCAAAAACGCCTCTGATTGGCCACTCTGTTCACACACTCTACAGACATGTCTGTGATTGGCTTCAATGCTCAATGCTTCAGAAATCAAGTTGTTTGAAACATTTCAATCAATAAATTTATGAATATCACAATTTAAAGGGTTAGTTCACTCAAAAAAATTTAAATTCTGTCATTAATTACTCACCCTCATGTCATTCTATACTCGTAAGACCTTCGTTCATCTTTGGAGCAAAAATTAAGATATTTCTGATTAAATCCGATGGCTCAGTGAGGCCTCTATTGCCAGCAAGGTAATTCAGATGCTCAGAAGGGTACTAAAACATATTTAAAACAGTTCATGTGACTACAGTGGTTCAACCTTATTATAAAGCGCCAAGAACACTTTTTGTGCGCCAAAAAACAAACACTTTTCAATAATATCTACTGATGGCCGATTTTAAAACACTGCTTCGAAGTTTTATGAATCATTTGTTTTGAATCAGTGGTTCGTATCGTGTATCAACCTTCCAAAGTCACGTGAACAATTGAAATTGTGAATCACTTATGACGTAACAAAGCCTCGTTTACTGAAATCATGTGACTTTGGTGCTCTGAACCACTGAAAAGGCACGACCACCTCTAGATTTCAGATGAGTTCTAGGAGCGGTTAATAACATCTGATCAGTAGATATTAGTGATCTTCTGGGTTGATGTTCATACAACAGATCAGCAAGAAAAGACGGAGCCAGGATGTTCACAGATTTAAAAATAATAAAAGGACTTTCAAACCAATTCTATAGCAAACTCGGAGCCAGTGTAGAGAGCTTAAAATACATGTAATATATGTTCACTTTTTTTTTTAACCTGGCCAGTGCATTTTGTATTGTTAGCAGTAGAGAAAGAGATTGATTAATTCCAATATACAAACAAAACTCTTCACATATAAGCACAAGACAGTTTGAAAGTGGGTCCTGAACTTAGCAGATATTTTGTAATATCGGTCTTGCAAAAAGGTGATGAAATGACAGTGACAGTGATGAAATGAACTGGTGTCACATTTTTAAAATTTCAGTATGGACTTGATATCAAAGAACACCTTGGAAATAATTTGGAAATGCCCAAATAACCAAGTAAACACCCTAGAAACTACAAAGAAACAACCGAACACCCTTGAATCAACCTAGCAACCACCCATTACACTCTCTTTACATTGTGGCAACAAATTTAGTTCAGGCAAGCAAAAGGGCTCCACGCTCACTTTTTGCAACCTTTTTTCTTGCCGGTACGAGTAAATTTTGTCAGAGGTCGCACTGGAAAGATCACCATGTTGCCCAGCTGATAAGAGCTCCCATATCTGTCGCATATGAAAGACATCAAATGGCCAACGAAACGGAAGTGACACAAAACTGCACTTATTGTTTGTTTGTCGCACTTATTAATAACATTGCTGCAAGATCTAGTGAGAAGCATTCAAATTCGGCATAGAATTCTGTTATAAACCATACAGCAGATCAAACAGCAGAAACATCATGCCATGAAAGAACAATAGATGGCTTTTCAGCCAACAAATCACCAACATTCACCATGGACAATAACGCTAACTGTAACCATGGTATTGTGGCAGAAACAGTCGAATGTTTTTGAATTTCAGGGTTCATACAACCTTTTGAGAGTGAAATTCAAGCACTTTTCAAGTACTTTTTTCACAAAGCACTTTAAAGCTCTAAATGTTATCCATTTTAAATATTATTTTTAATGTGTGTGTTCATTACCGTAAATAAAAGTTCATTTTATCTGCATCGTAACTCAAGCTCAGTGATTTACTGTCAAATGTGCATTTGCAAATAAACGCAATATTATTAGTTACTGCAATTATTAATGCAATAATAGTCATTTTATGATTAAATTACCTTTATGATTAAAAATCTCCCCACTCCCAGTGCTACCATATTAAGTGCTGGTGCAGAACCTAGTGGCACTGATGCTACTACTCTCAAATATTAGTCTGGAGTCCTGGGCTCTGAAACCTAAATTAAACCTAGATAAAATTGTTAGACAGACTAAATTGTTGTAACAGTAACAACTTTTGCTAAAGAACCTGCCAATAACAGCACATTATACACTGACTTCCTGATAGAAGACCATCAAATTTGGCCTTGTGTACATTGGCCTGGTGTGTGTGTGTGTGTGTGTGTGTGTGTCTTGAGAGAGTGACAGTGATGAAATGAACTGGAGAGAGAGTGAGTGTGTGGGAAGGAGAGAAGGAAATAAAGCCCTTTTGTATGAAGTATGTCCTGCAGTCTATCTCAGGAGGAAATGGAAAAGCTTGCTGAGACGAGATTGGGGCAGAGGAACTGAACTTTTATCACTTTAAAAAGCAATTAGCTTTTAAAGAATGAAGTGGGTGTGAGATGCGGTCTCTCCTTAGCCCCTTTCTAAAAAAAAGAAAAAAAAGAAAGAAAATATGAAATCACATTGGTAGCAGCCATCCATCTTAACCCCCCCCCCCCCCCCCCCAAAAGGTCTCAAGGGGGCAAGCCCCACCCCATATCATAAGAAATCCCCAACACCAGATGTGCCCCGTTATGAGCATTCCCAAGGTGGCCACAATGCATCAACCCGTCAGCTTTTTTCCAATACCCTGGATAATGCTTGTCAGTATTTGACATTTTTAATGTCACAGAGAAACTCTTTCTCAAACTACTGAAAATATTTTGGCTTCAGGAGCCATAAAAAGTCAAAATAAATACTGATGATTTTGCACACCCTCATAAAAGAGAATGGAGTACATTTCTGTGAAAATACATAAATTTTGATTGCTTTTTTGGAGATGCCATGTACTAAAATCTTTGGAAATAATTGAATCATGTCTGATATATGTGCTCTGAACACCTTTGCCAAATGTGGAATGAAAATAAAGTATGTGATTAATCTGTCAAGTTAAGGGAACTGGATATGCCTTAAAGACAGAAAACATGGTCCAATATATTTATGAATTATGTTCAAATCATATTTTAGCAGCTGGTTTATTTGTAAAACCAGCTGAAATCTTTGCAGAAACAAAAATAAACCAGGTTTTTAGATTTTCTGAAGAAAATGTTGGTGCAAAACTCACTGCCATGATGGTAGTGCTTTGTGGGTTGGCCAGGACATTGCTTTTCAGTTACTACAGTGTTGAGTTGTCTTTAATGTGTTGCTATGCGGTTGCTAGGGTATTTTGGATGGTTGCTTACTGGAGGTTAAAAGAACTAACGCCCATCTATGTTCATCATGAGAACTAAAGAATAGCAGCATTAAATTCTACACATTTACATTGACATGGCACTAGCATGTAATCTCTTCACAATCAGATAATCAATGAAAGGCACAAGACAAATGTCTCGAGTTTCTACATTACAGCAGCAGGACAGATGTCTTTTGACCTAATGAGCTTCTCATCTTGGTCTACATGATCAGTATCACTCAAACTCCTCAAACTACTGCACTTCAAGGGAAAAACAACGTTTGTTGGAAACCCTATGAGAGCATAAAGATGTAACCAGACAGTTGATAGTAGCCTTTGATTTCCAAAGTATAAAATAAATATTATGGAAGTCAACTGACTGGTTACCAGCATTCTTCAATCTTTTTTTTTTTTTCAACAGAAGAAACACATAGAGGTTTGGAACAACTTGAGGAGTAGTAAATGATGACAGAATTTACATTTTTGCGAGATCTATGCCTTTAAATATAAAATATGATGCTTGAAGTACTGACACCATGTGGTTGGAGTAGGTCTAACATTTGAAGGCTCATACCACAATATCGGTTTATTGATCAAAACTGATAGTGTCCACTGATTTACCTCAGATCTGCTTCTGAACTGAGGCACATTATCTGTATGTGAAATGTAAAGATAACAATGAGAAGTTAGATACTTGACTATCAGACCTATCTGTGAATAATTCACTGGATTTTTTGAGGTCTGGAGATATGTGGAGTCAACTTCAGTATGCTATTTATAGTTAATCATGAATAATTGATTCATCATGGTGTGCTCTCGAAATGTTACAGATTTTCTCAAGAAATTTCTGGAGACAACCATTTGAAATTATTCACCAGCATATAATTAAAACAGTACAGACTTCTTATAGCAGATACATCATGTTAAAATACAACTGGATGATGGGTTGGTTGAATTCTTAATTAATGACATAAACGCTCCTCGGGAGATCTTCTACATGCCAGCGGTTCCTGTGAGGAGCAACTGATAATCAGCTGTGCTGTGCAGTGATGGTACGAAGGAAAGATTGGATGTGTTCAAATGCTGAATTCCTTCCCTCAACACATAGGCATTATTAAAACAGGAGACAAAGCATATGTTTGCCATTTAAAAAGACTATTTTAACACACTATAATACTATACATGTTGTATACAAAATATACATAAAAATATTAATATAATATAATATAATATAATATAAAAAGCAGGCCTTGGGTTGGATTTATTATTTTGTGTCTGGAAACTAGGCTATCAGTGTCAGAGTATGTTATCCTTGCCTTTCTATAAAAACCATAAAAATCTCTTTCTCTGGTATCTACACAAATAAAATTCAGATAGAGCATTCTGCAGGGCTCACACTAGCCAGAGGCAACTGTCTGAAACCTGGCCCCAGCAATGCGATGGCAGGTCAGAAACTTCAGATTTGGGGTTAAAGATATAAAGCAGTTAAGAGTCACAAACCAGATTTGTGTATTCAGACTCAGACACATTTCAGATAAATCTAATATTTAGCATGTAATATAACTTAAGTATTCTCAGTCCCTAAAAAAATGGATGCATATCTTGACAATATGTTTTCCCCAAAAAAAATAATCTGGAGAAAAAAAAGAAAACAACTGAGGTTAGAATGAAGGCTACCATAATTAATTTAATCAATATTCATAATTGTAAATACAATGCCAAGGAAAATATTTTTGTCATAAATTTGTCAATGAATTTAAAAGAAGCATTTAGCAAAACAAAGTGAGCAAGCAGAGCTGCTGACTCACTAATTTCCACAGCACCAATTTACTGCCACAGGATGGCAGCCAAGTACAGATCAAACTTGGAATATTATCAAAATATCCTGTGGTAATCTAGTTTGTGGATAAATGGGCTTATTAATAGAAATACGGTCATGTCTGCTAGGAAAAGGAAAAAATCTGTTAGAGCAAGGCACTAGGAACACCGAAGTCATGGAAAGATGAAATGTCGACCCTGAATGCACTGAAAGTCACTTTGGAAAATCGTGGGCCAAATGCATAAACATTACTTGTTTAAGCAGTCTCAGAACACTCAAGGTCCATGTATGAAAGAATGGACATGCTTCATCCAGATTATACATCACTGCTTTCCACTGCGAAATAAAGATGTCAGTGTACCAGAGGAAACTCTCCACTAATATTAAAGATTTATGACACAGAAGAACATAATAATCTGCTTAATATTGGCAGAATCTTCCCTAAGCGTGCATGATGCAGATCCGAGGAACTATACAAGATAACAGCAGCACTGCAGTCCTCTGACCACACCCTTGCCCAATATTGTGCGAGTGTGTATGGTGTGTTATGCACTCACACACAGAATAACTGCTGCATCAGACCTATTGCAGCATGGCAGGGTCACACAGCGAACAGACTTACTGCAGGTTACCAGATATAAATATCCACACAAGCAGCTTTTTCATTAAATAAACAAATAAATAAAAACAGTAGCCTCTAACATAATGTGCTTTTCTGCAATAAATGTCCAAATTTAATATAAAACCTGCAAGTATAAAGAATATCAAGAGTTGCCCCCCCCCACCCCCGCAAAAAAAAAAAACTAGCAGTTAACAATATCCTGAAACAGTTTGGTACTTCTCAATATAAGCTATATTTAAGCAAACAAAACAAACCAGAAGCAAGTATTTTATATGGAACTTCAACGACACATCAGACACCTGCCAAGCAAGTAATACTCCTTGTGCACACTCACTCTAGGTTTGTGTGTATGATACGAAACACTGTATTTGTCTATGCTAACACATTTAAGCCCACAGACAAATACAGTTAGCAAAGCCTATGCCACTTTTTATCCATCTGTAAATATTTTGAGTGACTATATGTTTGAATGTAAAAGCTAGATCTAGATGTTATAGACAAACTTAAAAAGACTTGCTGGATAATGTATCGAGGTGATGTTCAAATTATGCTGTCATGTCTGTGTGATTTAAAAATGAATCAAGGTATATTACACAATCTTGACGCAAAGAGCATCTTTAGCCATAGAGTGCGATTCAAAGAGTCGCCATTGTACTCTGTTCACATTTACCGTTGTTCTGCGAATTTGCAATTGAGAAAATTCAGAAATTGGTCATTTTCTGTGGATTCCATAACAGGTTTAATCTGGTCATGCAGATTTGCTCCATTTACCAACAGAAAGACGCTTGGTTTGAAAGCGTCATTGCTACACAACTTGACAACTACAACTATTGACTATTCAACTTTTTTCGACCGCTGAAATTTTGCTAATGTAACAGCAATTTACAAAAAATATTTTGGAAACAGCACAATTCATAAATATTTAAGGCCCTCTGTAGTAAATCATTTTATCGTTTAAAACTCATCTTTGATCATCAAAATTACAAATTAAAATGTTTTTTTCTATGAAAAAAATTTCTTGATACCTTAAAATAGCTTGAATGTAACTACACCCTTGCTTCATTTAGTATACATGGATCTATGAATATGCTAATTAGCCCCGCCTCCACTCACTTGCATATGCTCAGAGATCCGCTCGGTCAACTTACTGAGGTTAACAGTAATTAATATATTAGCTTTTTTCTTGACTAAGTTATCAAACAGTCTGCCTTCTTTAACTCAGTATCCTTATAAACGCTTTGAACAACTCAAAATGTCAGTGGAGAAAGGCATACAGTTCATCATAACATTGTAATATACATTATACACCCACTATATTGCTAAATCTACCCGATTTTTCATATCAACAGAATAACCTGGCATCTCTTGAGACTCCCCTGCTTCAGATCGGCTATAGTTAACGATATGCTAAAGCCCTCCGGCACATTGACGTGATTGGTTACAAGGTAGTTTGTGATGTATGAAACACCAGTGATTTCAAACCGTGGTTTTAGGTCACTGCAGTTTTAAAGAGAAAATATTCAGCAATGGTGGTGACTTATGAATTTGCACATGGTTTGTCTTAAAGCATATTAAAAACACCACATAGACATATTAAAGACTTTAAATTAGAGTAGATGTATAGTTATAGTAATTATATTATAGTTGCAAGTGGCTTTTTGTTACATCTAAAAAAACAGATGTCTTTATTATGCTCTTTTAGATTTTAGTGTAAGTATTATGCTGCTTTACAACTTTCTTTAGTTTATAATATTGCTGTTTGGGCATTAAAAAGGTCTGCAAAGCTACAAAAGGACAAAGTACTCTCCAAGGGGAGTTATTCTCTATACCAGTAAGCATTGTTTCTGAACTCCCTCTTCCGGGAACGTAAATGTCGCATTATTCCTCATTTAATTCATTCTTGTCCAAGGCGTATGCAAAACGAGGCCTGGTTGAGTTGTGCTAGTAGCGTGTTGAAACACAGTTATGGGCATGACATTTCTCAAAATATGCTCAAAGAGGTTGACCACTCACAACACACTGGTGCAGCTGACCAATCAGAGCATATTGCACTTTTCAGAAGGAGGGGCTTCATAGAGACAGGAACTAAACAGAGTGTTACTGACAGACTGGGAGGAGTGGTGCTGCAATAATGTTTTTTTTTTTTAAACATTCAAGCATGTTCTAGTAGACCCCCAAAACAAAATCAAGGCTCTTTAATACTTTAATTCTTATGTTGTTCAAGTTTCTTGGCTTAAAATGTCAAAACCAGACCTGCAATGCGGATGACCGCTCTTTCTGCGGGGTCCAGGACATCTCCAGAGGCAGATTTGGAGCGTTTGACACGCTGGTGTTTAGGGAGGTTCCATGGTAAGGTGTCTCCGGGAAAAGGTGAGGAGCTCAGGTCACTCGCACTCTCCTCTGATGCAGACCGCTCCAGTATCCGCCGACGACCCCCTGACATGACCTGGGAATGGTGACACGGTAAACGTGAGTGTTAGAGATGATACAACATTAATACACAATGCAGCAGCAGATAGCTGACACTCAGGAGGATGTGGAAGTTTCAGTTCCATTCAGTCACTTTGGAGCACGACTTTGGACAGCTGCTGGCTGTTTAGGGTCACTAGAAGACACTACAAAACTCTCTCAACACAACATATCAATTTTAGACTCATTAAAACATTAGTTTTGATATCACATTTTTAATATTTAATAATAAAATATTAAATAGACTACACCATGACAGTGCAATAAATAAAGAAATTGTATATTTCTATTTAAAGCGTGGAACAGCATTTATACCTGTGAAAGTAGCTTGTCGTCTGTGCATATAACCAGTGTTAATTAAATAATAAATCAGGAAGTTTCTTCTCGAACGTATGCTGTCTTTCCTGAAGAGGGCGGAAAACCTTGTCGGAGATTGATTTGAGGGTAATTGATTACTCACAAGTTACTAAGGCAACATGAAGGAGTTGTAAAGAGCATGTTTCAGTGGCCCAGAGGAAGAAAATGAATGTCATCATTGTTAGTGGATCTGAAGAGACTTCAGAAAGGAGTTAAATGCAGGGCGGTGATTTAGAGAGGTTACGGCACAACTTCTGTGACCTCTGGTGTCCTGTAGTGAATGTGAAGACTGGACCTCCATTTTTTCTGTTGCTAAATATTTTGCAATAATGCTTTCCATCACGCTCTATATTTGCAAGCACAGAGTAATATGACCCTCACAAAAATACCACTGCAGTACCATGTTACAGTTATTAGATGATAATGCATGATATTTTAACACTACCAGTCAAAAGAAATTTATGTTCTTCATGATCTTAAAAACATTTGCTTAAATGCCTTTTTTGTTTGTTAGTTTTTTAGGCAAATATAGCCTGTGTCTATGTATGAATTTCTTCACAAAATAAAATAAAAATTATTTTAATTATTTCATAAATAATTTCACTAGCCAACCCTTCAAATGTTTAGGGTGAGATTATTTTTTAAAGAAATTAGTATTTTTGTATTCAGCAAGGACAAATTAAATCATTAAATTATTTCAAATAAATGCTGTTCTTTTTAAACACAAGCTTTAAGAAAAACGTAACGTCCCCAAACTTTTGAATGGTAGTGTAGGCCTAAAATAATTTGTTTTAGGCTACTTCATGTTTTGACGCCTATTATTCTAGAAAAGTGTTTGTGTGTTTGGTAGTTTTAACCGTAGTAACATTAGTACCATCTATTCGCATGATATTTACTTAATACTTTAAAGAATACTGTCATTTACCATGGTAACACTATCGTGTTCGACATAAGACCGGAACAAACCTTCCACTAACAAATTCCAAACCATCTAATTACAATGACAGAAAACTCCAGCCGTTGTTTACGCTTCACGTGTGCTGTAAATATAGCTAACCTTAGCTATAAAAAATAAATAAACACCAGCGCGCGGCACATATAATCTCGCGCACAAATAATCTCGTCATCATTGCTCAGCAGATTCAACGATGCGGCAAACACACCGAGCATCCTTTAAACAACTGCTTTATATCGGCACCGCTACTCTATTTACAGCCTAGCTACAGCATCCAGCTGTTCACCCTCCCCTGATCTGTCAATACGCCAATGTCAGTATCGCCACCCCACATATAACGCCAAACTTACAGCGTCCCGCCGGTGAATAACGCATATTCAGTGAAGCATCCTGACTGCAAGATGCAGCGAGAAGGAGAAATGTACCTGCAGCGGAACTTACCGAAGAGGAATCCAGCTCGAACGCGCCCTAGTTATGAATGACAAGTGATTATAGCGCTGGATGCTGTGGTGTTGTTTGTCCGTGGAGATGACGGTGCAGAACGCTGTGGATGATCACTGCTGGAGAGGGGAAAGGTGATCTAATCTGATCTGATCTGATCTAACTCCGTGTTGCCCCTGTAGTGCTTCAGTTCCACACAATGGTGGAATGTCACTGGGTGTTTTGCACAATGTAACGATAGATCTGATCTATTATGTGGGGGAGAGTTTATTGCCTCCCCATGAACAAATGCTCCTCTGTTTGATAAACTATACAATTGTGACTCAAAGTAATGCACACTAACTCTTCCCTCAACAGACACTGAAACATTTTAATCAAATATTAGTGATAGGAACTTTGTTATATTGCTTCAATAGACAAGTTAAACAAAAAGTGGTAACACTTTACAATAAGGTCTTGTTTGTTAACATTAGTTAATGCATTAAATAACATGAACTAATAATGAGCAATAGATTTGTTACAGTATTTATTCATTTTAGTTCATGAAAATACAGCCGTTCGTTGTTCTTGTTAGTTCACAGTGCATGAACTAATGTTAAGAAATACAACTTTTGATTTAATAGTGTATTAGTAAATGAACATTAACTAAGATTAATCAATGCTGTTTAAGTATTGTTCACTCTTAGTTCAAGTTCAGCTAATGAAATGAACATTGTAATAAACATGAAGAATAATGGGTTCGATTCCCAAAGAAACACAATTAAAGAGTAATTGATAATTACAACTTCTATTTCAACTTCTAAAAGGCAATAGTTTAAACTTAGTTAACAGTCATGGCCTAATGGTTAGAGAGTCAGTCTGGTAACCCAAAGCCGGTTGCGAGTTCTAGTCTTAACGTTAGTTAACTTACAATGAGCAATACATCTGTTGTAGTATTTATTAATCTTTGTTAACTTTAAAGGGTTAGTTCACCCAAAAATGAAAGTTCTGTCATTAATTACTCACCCTCATGTCGTTCTACACCCATAAGACCTTCGTTCATCTTTGGAACACAAATTAAGATATTTTTTATAAAATCTGATGGCTCAGTGAAGCCACTGTACTCTCATGAACTGTTTTAAATATGATTTAGTACCTTCTGGGCATCTGAAACTGTTAATTATCTTGCTGGCAATAGAGGCCTCACTGAACCATTGGATTTAATCAAAAATATCTTAATTTGTGTTCCGAAGATGAATGAAGGTCTTACGGGTGTGGAATGACATGAGGGTGAGTAATTAATGACAGAACTTTCATTTTTGGGTGAACTAACCCTTTAATCAGTGAAAGGTTTAGTTTCATTATCAAATATATCATTGGAATATATGGGTCCTTAAATGTTTAAGCCTAATTACATTAAAAGACCAATTATTTGTTGTTCAAACTACATGTCTTTGTATCCTGAATCATTATTTCACATGCATGTTTATGCAGCAGCATTAAAGACATTGAATTTAAAGTTTCTAGCAGAGTAATTGCATTTTGCAAGCAACTGTAGTTAAAATAACTCGGGCTTGACAACATCTTACATAACAGAAGCTTTTATACCGCTCAATGGCTTGTAAGAAAAAAAAAAGGATAGTTGTTGCCATTGGCATGGGCCAGTTGAAGGAGGGGCTGCTATTTAACACAGCACCAGTCTCAGTGCCAGCTTCAGCCTAGTGTGCACAATGAACACTAACAATTAACCCTCTGGTGCACTTCATTATGGTACAGCTGGGTATTTCAATGTTTAAAGCTGTTGGGGGGTGCAGACAAAACAATGAGAATAAGTTACTAAACATTTTATGAATTTCACTTATTGTATTTAATCAATTGGCAGATGACAAACTAAAATGTTTTTACATGACTCATCTTAAATGCAGCACCATATTTAAATTTTTGACCAATTAATGCCGGTTGCTACCAATCAACAATATCAAGTAGCAATTGATAGATGTAAAGTAAATAAAAGACTATTACGTATCATAAAGGACGAGCCATGAAATGCCCAAACTTCCTGTTGCAACAGGAAATACAACAATCCTGAAAAATGAATGTATCACTGTTTCTTCAAAAATCATGTGGATCATGTGACACTAAAGACTGGAGTAATTGCTGCTGAAAATTGCACAGTAATAAATTACATCTTAAAAAATTAAAAGAGAAAATACTTATTTTAAATTGTATTAATATCTCACAATATTACCATCAAATTCTATGAATTTTATCAATGTATTCCATAGTTGCTATCAAACATTTAACCCCCCCACTTCCTGTTGCAATAGGAAATACAAGACAAAAACTGCATTTCATTCAAGAACCCTAATAACATATTTTTTTTAAATGATTTACATAACACAAAAATATAACTAATTTAAATGCAATTAACAGTCAGTAATTTTAAATTTATTAATCTTTTCATGGTTTATATAAATATAAACATTTTAATTAAAATATTTGTTTTGAACAAAAACCAAAATAAAGTTTGAATGTTAAATGTCAAAATTAATCAGTGCTTAATTATGTTTACAGTTAATAGTTAATAATGAGTGATAGATCGGCAGAATTAGCGGTATCAGAAAATGGTTTTGCAAATGATAAGCCTAAAGAAATTTTCCTGGCTTTCCTTGATGACTTAAGCCTGATCTCACCTGGTCGGCAGATGCTGAAATCACGGTACCAGGTGCGATGGTGACTTTCAGGTGCCGTTTGTTTCTTTTCCTCGCTGTTGTAGAGGGCTTATCTTCTTTCTTTTCCTCCTTCTCATCCTTTCCTTCCTTCTTTTCTTCTTCTTCCTCTGTCTTTTTCCTGTGTCTTTCCTTCTCCTTCTTCTTCTGTTTCTCTTGAGACAGAGGGGTTGCCAGTTTGATCACTCCAATGATCCCCTCGTTTAGCAGAGCCGCAGAGACGCTCTTGTCCTTTGGCTTCTTTTTCCGCTGAAAAAACAGTGAAATCAGCGTATTCATTTGCACACTGTAATAAAACCCACAACAAACCACCTTCCAAACTTATGCAGGTAAAAGGGACTTTAGATGGATCCAAGTGGTCAAGACAATTCTGAAAAGGCAACAAAGGGGTTATCAGTGAGTTTAGAGTTTGTTCGGCTATACTTCTGACGCCCACTGCCTGGATCACACAAAGGAGTCCTTATTCAACAGCCTGTGAGTGTGATTGAATCTGTCAGGTGTGCAATTAAAAGGACATTTCTATCAGTCAAATACTGTTTTAAAAAACAAAGCAGGTACAACAACATCATTCACAGTTTCAAGCCCTGAATCAAGGCTTTTTAATAGATTAGTTCACTTCAGAATTGAAATTTCCTGATAATTTACATTATCATCCAAGATATTTGTCTTTGTTTCTTCAGTCGAAAAGAAATTATGGTTTTTCAACTATTTTGAACTGTTTTTGGACTTAAACAGCTACCAATGGGATTAAGGTCCAAATTGCAATTTCAATGCAGCTTCAAGGGCTCTACATGATCCCAGCCGAGGAATAAGAGTCTTATCTAGTTAAATGAAAAAAAAAAATTGTATACTTTTTAGCCACAAATGCTCGTCTTGCACTAGCTCTGCATGCGCCACACATTTCATAATCACATTGGAAAGGTCATTCGTGATGTAGGCGGAAATACCACGTTAAGGTGAAAATCTCATTTTCTCCTCCTACTTCAAAATCGTCCAACATCATTGTTTTACCT
Organism: Zacco platypus; assembly: GCA_038088235.1. Taxonomy (NCBI): domain Eukaryota; kingdom Metazoa; phylum Chordata; class Actinopteri; order Cypriniformes; family Xenocyprididae; genus Zacco; species Zacco platypus. Next base: position 9,293,893 of record CM076071.1, on the reverse strand, counting down.
TTTTTGTAAAGGCCGTTTCACTTTCCATGTTCGCTTTATAAACACTTGCTCAGTTCTCCCACCGACATCACACGTGACCTTTCCAATTTGATTATGTAATGCGTGAAGTCATGAACACTTAGTGCAAGATGAGCATTTAAAAAGTGTTTTTTTTTTTTTTAGAAAATGACCAATCGCTTCTCTAGATAAGACCCTTATTCCTCGGCTGGGATCGTGTAGAGGCTTTGAAGCTGCATTTAATTTGGACCTTCAACCCATTGGTAGCCATTGAAGTCCACTATATGGAGAAAAATCCTGGAATGATTTCCTCAAAAACCTTAATTTCTTTTCGACTGAAGAAAGAAAGACAAACCTCTTGGATGGCATGGGGGTCAGTAAATTATCAGTACATTTTAATTCTGAAGTGGACTAAGGTTTAATCCAATTAATTAATTCTAATTAACCAATTTCCATTACCAAATGCGATTTTAGTGTTTGTACATAGCACTTACGTCTTGTAGTGATTTAACATCCACCACCACATGACTAAGAAAAGCTACAAAGCACAACCTGAATAGACTAGACCTGCTGGGACTTGTCTTGTTATATAGTTGCAATACTGATATATTGTTGCCCTATTGTTGGTTTGATGGTTTCTATTGTTCTCCTAATTTGTAAGTCGCTTTGGATAAAGGCGCCTGCTTAATGATTAAATGTAAATTTAAATATCTAGACACATAGTGGGCTCACCTGCTCAAACTAAATTAAATAAGGCACTAAATAAACATCATTTAAAGACTAAAGAAGAAGAATAGAAATCGGTTTAGCTTGACGTAATATATACAAATGTGGCAGTTATACTATGGGTCACAATTGCAGTTTCAATGCAGCTTCAAGGGCTCTACACGATCCCAGCCGAGGAATAAAGGTCTTATCTAACAAAACGATCAGCCGTTTTCTAAAAATAATAAAAATTATATACTTTTTAACCACAAATGCTCCTCATGCACTAGCTCTGTGATACGCTACAGATTACGTAATCACGTTGGAAAGGTCACGCGTGACGTAGGCGGAAGTATCGCAGTAGGGCAAAAAACTATCTAATTTTCTCCTCCGACATCATTGTTTTACCTTTTTTGTAAAGGCCATTTGAGTGAGTCTTTGCATGTTCGCTTTGTAAACACTTGCTCGATACTCCTGCCTACATCACGCCTGACCTTTCCAACGTGATTAGGTCATGCGTGGCACATCACAGAGCTAGTGCGAGAGAGCATTTGTGGTTAAAAAGTATATAATTTTTGTTTTTTTTAAGAAAATTATTGTTTCATTAGTTAAGATCCTTATTCCTCAACTGGGATCATGTAGAGCCCTTGAAGTTGCATTGAAACTGCAATTTGGACATTCAACCCATTGTATCCTGTTGAAGTCCACTATATTGAGAAATGTTTTCCTCAAAAACCTTAATTTGTTTTGGACTGAAAGAAAGACACATCTTGGATGACATGGGGGTAAGTAAATTATTAAGAAATTTTAATTCTGAAGGGAACTAATCCTCAATTAAAAATATACAAATGTCATTGTATTAGTTAAAAAAAAAAGATTGAACCAAACATCATCTGCAAACAAATGATGACGTCATGTTTTCTCAGAAGTTACTTCCCTTTTCTGAGCCATTTTGCTTTATTTTTAACCAATGAATAGTAAAGTAACATTAGTAGGTGTAATTAATATATAAGCTACATAGTGTGAATTTTTCATTACAATTCATACAATTTTTCATAAAATTTTAAGTGTTAAAATACTTTTTGGTGCCACTGTATCTGCAAGGTATTGCATTTCCGAATCAACACAAAAATGCAAGAAAATGTATCGAAAAATAATTTAAAAGTTTAAACATTTCTGCATTTTTTTTAAAAACTTTAATACAGGTTATATTGCGGTAACCAGAATTAATGATTATGGCCGTAATTATTTGGCCATCTGCTCCATAAATTGCACAAATAAATCTAATTCATAAACTTTATCTGCCTTTTCACTCAGGCTGCAAGATAATGACATTTGGATCTGTTTTTCTCTCTGTCCACTTGGTGAAGAGGGGAGGAAACAGCCTTTTGTTGTCCTATAACAGTGAGCAGAGACAAAGTGTCTCCATTCATGCAGACAGAGCTATCACAGACCATCTCTGTCCGGCAGTCTATCAAACCAGCATGAACACAACAAACCTGAACTGACAACGGACCCACAGACTCAATAATTTACGTAATATAAAGCGATTAACATACTCATTATTTGTAAACCATAAGGAAAAATCCTCAGCTGTGTTTTAGGGCGTGCATCCATATACTAAGTAAACTGTGAGGTTCTGAATTGTTTTTACTTGCATATCAAATCATTTACCAGCATATTTAATCACAAACAATTCTAATAAAGTATTTTACCACATGATAGATTTTGAAACAGTGAAAAGTTGCTGAAAATGCCCTATTAATGTAATCAAATGGCTTGTTTTACAACACTGGCCTCTAGAGGCTGCTGGGTAAAAAGTATAATCTCTAGAGATGCTTGGAATGGCATGCTAATATTACTATTTAAGCAGTACAGTGGTGTAAAGAATTTGAATAAATGTAATTATTTACTGTACTTAAGTCTCTTTTTGGCAATTTTGTACTTTAGTATCAAAGAGGTTAACTTTGACTCATTCCAAGGAATGAAGGCATCAAGGCACGTCCGAATCCAATATTAACTTCTTGTCACCTGAGATACCTTCATCTGATGGATTTTTGAAGGCAGGATAGATGTATCCAAACCTGCCCTTGATATCCCACAATCCTATGCTTACCATTCTGTGACAGATAAAAAAAATAATAATGGTGTCTGAAACTTGCAGTTGGCGATCAGTTTGTATGTAAATGTACCTTGTTGTCAAACGTTTTCCGCTTCTGATGTAATTTCCAGCAAGAAAGTTTGCAGCCTACATTTTGCATGGAACCGAACTTTTTCTGCAGCAGTTTATTTCTCTTACAAAACAAGCAATATCGCCACCAACAGTGCATTGAAGGTACTATATCTTGTGTGTTTTGCCCTTACTCACCCAAACATCTCAACAGGGCTACTTTACATGAATGTGAGAGCATTAGTAGGTAGTTGCTGAATCACAGGCGTTTCATTTATGAGATCAGAACATGGCTGCAGCCAGTGATGAGGCCGAAACCAGGACGTCCACTGCAGGCTTGACTCTTACCAATAAATCAATCAATATTCTTCAAATAAAAATGTCTTGAGCACTAATGCACTTAAACGAATAACATATCAGCATCATTAATAGGATAATAGACTGATGACGTACCTGGCTGTGGTGCTTTGTCTTTGACCGTTTCTCTAAAGCTGAAACAGAAACACAGTATTAAATTACATAAAGGAAGCCCATGTGGATAACATTAAACTCTTTGAGCTCTGGCCAACTGAAATACTCATTATAAATGAATAACGACAGAAAGCTTCTCAACCATGTGGCATGATATTGATTGAAACATTTCAGTAAATACACATAAACAGTATATGAACACTGTCATGTATGTAGGAAAGGTTTGTGTCCAGCTGTCAAAACTCCTCAGTAATCCCTCAAACAGCAAGTTAGAGCCTGTTTTGAACCTTGAGCCCAAACCTCAGAAACAAATAGTCAAGTTCTGCTAACAGATTCTTCACTCTTTTAAGCTCAAATGCATGTCAGGACCCTCAATGGTACATTTGTGGAAATCTACGGGAATTAGTTTTTTTATTCAAAGAATACAATGCTGACAGATTTCACTGAAGGCTACAATTAGTATGTCAGATTTAACAACAATTGCTTTGTGGTCTTGAAATAACTTTCCCAAGTGGGGCTTTTTTTAAAGCAATTCAGATCTTGGTTTGGAAATAGCCAAAATCTGGCATTGCGTAACATCCCAGGGAACATTTAATTTAGGGATACTGCTTGAAAAATTGTAAACCATGATTTGTGGATTCAGAACGCCCCTTCAGATGACGTCAAGTAAGCATGAACACACAACCACTGTCACAAGCTGTCAGTCATGAAAAACCGGCATGTTGTTTCCACTGTAAAAACTTTTCTTCCTCAAACACTAGAATTTCTACTGATCTGGAAAGAGCTGAAGAACATTGCTGAGAACTGATTCCAGATCAGTTGAGTGAGAATAAAAGCAGCTGTATTACCTGAGAGATACCTTTCCAGAGGGGAGGTGGAGCTTTGGTTACCCCAGCAACAGAAGAACAAGCTCCAGACCAGGACGGTGGCCAATACCAGCACGATCACCCAGAGCAGCCGGGCCAGAGCCGGGTACGCCAGGGCCCACTCCTGCAGCGCGTCCATACTTAGCCACTTTTCCTTTTTCCCCTCTCGGTCTACTCCCTCTTTCCTCTCGTCTAGCTCCTGTGGCTGCTTCTCAGTGGCAGATGGGCAGCAGCTGTTCAAGGCCACAGCCCACGTCAGCTCTGGAGGAGTGCGTATACGAGTGTGTGCGGCACTCGCAACCCTGCCTGGAATATCCAGCAGCCACTCCCAGGGCAAAACATCTCTCACTCACACACACCCTCATTTCACTCAGGCTCCGAGACCTGTTGGTTAATGGTAGGTAGGAGCGAGAAATGCACCCGAGGCGGTTTTAAGCGACAATTAGTTCACTTGCTAGGTGTGCGTGTACAAACACAGAGATCATAGTTAATGTAAACTGTGGCCTCAAAACGTATTTGTACACTTGAGTCACACTTATTAAAAATATCTCGAGGGGAACTGATTACATACATCCACTAAAAAAAGACTTGAGTTCAGTCATTCCTAAAATGGCTGAGAAAAGTGAAGTTAGTTCGGATAAAAGTTTGCTCATTTAGTGTGACATCTATTTGTTTAGGGTTTACTATACATTTGTAATGAAAAAGCCTGTCTTTAACTACTATGTACTTAAATAAAGTTTTAAGGGTGGGTTAAAGGGTAAAAGAAGGGTCAACAGTGTAATTATGTAATTATAGAAAAATGACATGCAGGTATTTTTAAGCACAAAAGGAAAAACATGTACACATTAAGTGCTTTGTTATAAACTATTAATTTAAATGTTAATACATAGTTAAAGACACTTCAAATAAAGTGGGTCAGCAATGTATGAAACAATATTGCTCTTTCCTATTCAGAACTATATGTGATGATTTGGTTCACATTTACAGTCTCCATTTTGATGAATGTGCCAAATAGATCAGCTTCCAGGAAACATGCATTCATTAAATACTAAATACCACACTTTCCAAAAGCATTTTGTCTGGACTATGGATGAAATATAAAAATAACCAAAGGAAAAATCTGTTATTTAGAGGAAGCTGGTCATTTATGAGTCACAACAGGATATTTCCATCTCGGTTTGCTTCTTTGACAAAACGCACCCTGTGTTTTCAACCTCTGGCTCAAAACTACCTGGTCGCCCCCAAAATCAAACACAGATGCCCAACATTCCTTGGTTTCAGCTTGTAAACACACTGCAAAATCAAGAAGGCTTTAAAAGAGATGATGATCAGTCAGGCAGACGGCTGGTAATGACTGGTTTGTGGCCATCTATGGCAGAGAGGTGGAAAAGTTGGTCACTACTGCCACCTAGTGGATTAAACATGAGCTGAGACATTGCTGTTGAGTATTCCTCATTTCTAAAAGATTATTATACAACTGATGCAGGGTTCCCACAATTTATGACCAACAAATTTGTGATTTTAAATTACTTTTCCAGTTGTTTGTGATTACTGTATACATTTTTAAAAATTAGAAGATTGCATCTAAAAGGTGTAATATCTAGCCAAAGAAATTATTTAGAACCTATACTAAAAATTAAACACTATTTAATCAAATATGTGCAGTAAGTTTTTGTTTTGAAAGTAATTAATCAATTTATTCAGCAAATGTGCTTGGTAAAGTTGTGTTCTAAAAGCATTCAAATAATGCTGTTATTTTTATTTCCATTCATCAAATAATCCTAAACATTAAATATTAAGCAACACAACAGTTTTTAACATTGATAATAGTAAGAATTTATTCTAGAGCAGGAAATTGGAATGATTTCTGAAGGATCGTGTGGCACTAAAGACTGGGAAGTAATTATGCTGAAAATTCCCCACAGGAATAAATTACAATATATTAAAATCGAAAAAAGAGTTATTTTAAAAATTGTACTTATGTTTCACATTATTACTGTTTTTACTGTATTTGAAGAATAAGTAAGCATATTTCTTTCAAAAACATTAAAAAATCTTACCGAACTCAAACTTTTGAACAGTAATGTATATAAGTTACAGACTTAGACAGTATATAAGTTCCAAGAATTTTTAAGATTATTCATTTCCATAACTTTTCCAGGCCTAAAAGTCACACTTTTAAATTCTCTAATATTTCACGACTGTAGGAACCGTGTAGACATAGTGAAAAATCAAGAGCATGAGTATTAAATGTTAAAATACTTTTTCTTATCCCAATTTCACTGTGCACAGAAAACGGAGTTAGCCATTAAAAATGTTGCTGCGAGTTTGAACATCGGCTTAAACGACTAGAGATTGGACCAGGGGCTTTTTGACCAAACATTAGTAGAAATGGGGAGCGCTTGGAAAGCCCAATGACGACACAAATAATACAATTAACCTTTGAACATTAAAGATTCCAGAAGTATTGTAGTAGAATCCTTGAAAATGTGTTCAAAAACACACTTTCATAGTTTATTGTGGTGTAATGATGTTCAAAACAATGTCTTGCATATGGAAATGTCCTTTGGGATTACACAGAACTGGAATAATTTAAAAAAAACTTGCCTGGTAAAAATCCTTCCTTCATACAGAAAACATAAATTATGACAACATCCCAAAACCCCATAGCTTTATCATGCTGGAAACGTCGGCAACAGTCTTTTGTCCTAATATAAAACATGGCTAGATAAAAGATGTTAGTTAAATACTAAAATGAGGTTGAGGAGGGTAACAGTTGATCCAGGGTTCTCCTTTTGCTTCCATTCTAATAGAAGCCAGTTTCTTGACCAGCCCAGTTCGGCGTCTAGAAAGGAAATGGAGGATCATTAGTGACATAAAAGATGCAGCATATACAGCAGAAGTTTATTTCTATTAAATGAGTTTGACAGAAATATTTTAAATGCTCTGACTCAAGCATTGTCTCCAGAGTGAACATCAAGCAAAATGCAGAACAGCAGAAAATACATGACGTGAATTACTTCGATGACATAAAATCCGATTATTCAGACATTACGCTGAGTCTGGGCTTTGATTTGGGAGTGCAAGATATTTAGAGGAACTGTATGCCAGCTAATGCTGGCCAATGTTCATTTAAGGAAAAAAAAACACTTCAACGCTTAAAAGTAAAACTTTCCCAGCAAACTCTTTTTATGATTGGTAATGATTCCAATGAGGCTCGGCTGAAGGAAAAACTCATTATTTTGGTCTGTACCCCCTGAACACCCCTTTTTGTTTGCTTTGATTCTGGTACCTCATTCCTGCTGCTGTGACTGATCTTCTTCTCGATGTTCATGGCCAGCATCTGACTGCGGAATGACAGGCTCTTGGTCTTCTCAATCACTTGTTGATATGGCGACACAGCGTTGTTGCCCATCACTACGTGGCCCTGAATAGAAAACACTCATTAGGCAGGAATAGTGAACCGTGTAAAACTACAAGAACACCAATATGAATTATCAAACAACTTTTCTAAATATTATAATGAAAAAGTAAAGGCTGCAGGGGATTTGGGGCTTCAAAGTCACCTTGGTTGTAAAGTGAATTGCAAAACTTCAGCCATACATTTTTTTTTTTTTTTTTATATAAATTACAGTACCTATGGACTTATGATGTGTTTGCAAACAGCGATGACGTATTTTTATATGGCCGTTCTGCAGTAGCAGTCTATGGAAGTCACGGAATAAAAGAATGAAAAATTTTGCCGCATTCGCACCACAGGAACTACGAATGATTTTATTTAGGAACTCCTTTTGGGAGAACTAAATTAGCTCCTACTCTAAGTCCTATAGTGCGGGTCTAAAACCAACACAATAAGTGTGCATTGACTGGATGAATGTACGCAAATTCCGGCACCCACCATTTTTAAAAATACCTGTGTACACATACAGTTTATAGGCTATATATTTATTCCACAAACTAACTCTACAAACATGGAAAACAATGATAGATGGACCTCTCGAATTAAGGAGAAAACCCAACGCAACTTTGAACCAAGCAAAACATGATTATGTATATCTGTTTAGGTTAAGTTTCAAGTTTAATTCATTTCTAGAGCACATTTAAAAACAACAGTAGTTGATCAAAGTGCTGTACATAAAGGGTCATAGAAACAAACAACAATAAAAGGTTAGTGTACAAATGAAACAAAATGTCATAATTCAGAAAATTCAGGGAAAACAGGATTGGGCCAAGAATAGAGCCTTGAGGAACTCCAAATGGAAGGGGTGCTGATGAGGAAACGTAGTCATCAAGGCGGACAGAAAAAGTCCTGCATGCGCATTTAGAATGTACTGCGTGATTTGATTTACTCTATTAAAGTGCAGTAAAAATATCTCTATATGAGCATTTGTTTTTTAGGCTATATTTATATCATTTTCCAAATATCAGCACAATTGCAAATGCAATATTGATTTTATACAACAGTTAAATAAACAATTAAGTGACTTACATTTTTGACAATATTGCCTGTTTTGCCCCATTTCAAAGAAAAAAAAATTGTTCCAAACAAAGCCACAGCAGAACTCTTTTGTGTCTCTAAGCAACACAGCAGTGTTTCTATACTGAATGAAACACTCTCATTTGAACAAATCAGTTGAAATAATGACTCAGTGATTTGCTTATTAACAGTGACTTGCCGCCACCTACTAGCAGTTGTAGTTTCATATTTAAAGTATCTTTTCAATTTTAAAATCATTTCATATATATTTCACTGTTCTGTTTTTAAAACATCAAAACATTCGTTATGCATTTGTAACCGCTGGTTAAATTCATTTATGTCACAGCTGCATTAAACGGTCTGTGTAAATGTCTAAATGCCACTTCAGATGTAGCTTCTGTGTTTCCTCAGCATTGCAAAGGAAGATTTTGTTCATACTGATTTAATTGGTAACACTTTACAATAAGGTTCATTAGTTAAACATTATTTAGTGTATTAACTAACATGAACTAACCATGAGCAAACACTTGTTACTATATTTACTAATCTTCGTTAACGTTAGTTAATGAAAATACATTTGTTCATTGTTTGTTAATGTTAGTTCACAGAACATTAACTAATGTTAACAAGATTTTAATAATGTATTAGTAAATGTTGAAATGAACATTAACAAAGATTAATAAATGCTGTATAAGTGCAATTCATTATTAGTTCATGTTAACTAATGTTGTTAACTAATGTTAACTAATGAACCTTATTGTAAAGTGTTACCATTTAATTTGACTGGTAACGTATTATTCTATATGAATTTATTGATTAAATGTAATAAGTTGACAATGAATGATGTATCAGATACATTTAATTAGGTAAGAAAAACATTGCCCTTATAAAAAGGTAAAAATGCAGATAAAAGGTCAAAATCAATTTAGACTTAGAGGACAATTTAATTTCTATCAGCTTCGAACTACTGACCACACAAAATATGAAGCATAACAAAAACCTTAGGAGTCAGCTGTTAACAGCAGTCCTAAATCTGCCAAGATACCAGCACAAAAATACACTCTGCAAAATACTGTTGAATCATCATTATCGACGAAATTCCAGGAAATATTAAAAAAGATTTTTTTGTCAATATCGCCCACATCTAGTTCCTATATCAACTTAGCTTACAAAAAATGTTAGGCATTATTCATTAACAAACACACACAAGAAAATAGATGTCTTTCCCCTTTAAACCCCCCAGTTAAAGAAAAGCTCAACCAATACAAAAATAAAAGTTTCCATCATACTCTGTAGCTCCAAAATCCCTTCGCATTTGCACGTTCAAACTTTGCTCACAGCACACAATGGTTAAAGACATCAAACCAGCCATGATGCATTGTGAAGGCAAGTTAGATATGCACAAGCACAAAGGAATAGATTTATAGGTACAGCTTGCATGAAGAAAACTTCAGAGTACAACATATATTTAATGTCTAATATAGAAAATATCATATAATATAGTTATGTTTTTTTGGAAACACTTCACAATAACATTCTGTAACATAACTTCATGCAATAGCTTATGTGAAAATGAATATTTTTACAGTATTTATTCATCTTAATAGCAATTTCTACAAACAATTTTATCACTTATAAATACAGTATAAATTAACATTCATGTTTGTTCATAATACAATAACTAACTAACATTGAATAATAACATTTTTACAAATCAGTAACCTAGATTAATAGTTAAAGTTTATATACATATATATGCGTGTATATAAAAATTGCTTCTGCTTTGTAACACAGTTTTTTTCCTTAGGGCACGTTTATAAATTCTACTTAAATTGACAGGGTTTAATCCAAGCCCTGTCTGTGAAACTAGGACAGACTTATATTAACTAAGATTAATAAATCGTGTAATAATGGTTCATGTTAACTAATGCTATCAAATGAAACCCAAAAGTAACCAAAAATAAAATGCTACCAAAAACAAATTATAGGTTTGAAAAAACAAGAGGGTGCATAACTGATTTTTTGGGTGAATTATCACTTTAAAAGGTCATATTCAGCTAAAATAACAAAAAATGTAAGACTCATAATACTGTAAAAAAAAAATTGCTCAAGCCTATGCGTACCTTATTTAAACAATGTACAAACAAAAGGCCCTCTTTCACTGCCAGAAGGAGTCTAGTGCATCTCAAAGTAATGGGCTTTGTGTTTGGACATGTGTTCTGCACCCCAGTGCTCACTCACCAGTTTGGAGTCGATTTTGGCATCCAGTCTGGCATTGCGGATCAAGTTTACGATCCATCTCTCAGCTTCCTCGGGGGTCATATTCAGCTTATCTGCCAACATGCTGCCCAGAGACAGGAAGAACGATGGATGAGAGGGAGAAAATGAGAAATGCAGAGATTGCTTAAGGTCAACAACAAGCTGTAGCTCTCATCTTCAAACAAGAGTTAAAACAGTCTCAGTGAAAATCAATGTAACAAAAACAAGCTGATGACATGACTTAAGATGCACCACCATGTCTACGATTAAATGTGAACAGAAGGTTCCTAAGTAGTGGTGTTCAAAGAAACTGTTAAAAGGGTACTATTGTATTGCATTTTCAACATCCTTTAGCATGTTGTCGTTTGAGCCTGAAAAATGTCTGCAGAGTTACAAAGAACAAAGTCCACTCCAGTAAGCACCGTTTCTGAACTCCCTGAAACACCTTGATTGTCTTGAGTTTAATTCTGGGAACGTACACAATATTCCTCATTTATATAATTTCTGCCTAAGGCATACACAAGAAAAAGTGGCAAGGCCTGGTTGAGTTGCGTTAGTAGTGTGCTGAGACTCGTGGGTATGGTAAGCACTGTGATATTTCCGAAACACACCCGAAGTCAGGATGTCGATATAAGAGAAGAGGAACTTGAGTTTGCTACCCAGCCTTATTTGTTTGAACAGTGAGAGGCGTCAAAGATTATGCTGTGCGTATGGCCAGTTATTTTAGTTTTTAAAGTTTTAAAAATGGTTATTTTTCTTACACAAATGCATTGCTTCACTTCAGAAGGCTTTTATTAACCCCCCGGAGACATGTGGATAACTTTTATGATTGGTGGATGCACTTTTTTGGGCTTCAAAATCTCATCCTCCATTCACTACCATTATAAAGCTTGGAAGAGCAAGGACATTTTTTAATATAACTTCAATTGTATTCATCTGAAAGAAGAAAGTCATACACAGCTAGGACGGTTCGAGGGTGAGTAAATTATGGAGTAATTTTCTTTTTTGGGTGAACTATCCTTTTAATGTTAAACACACAACAAAATCTTTAAAATGAAAATGGAAAAAAAAAATCTAACTATAAATAACTAATAGCATCTCAATGATACTAAAATAACACTGCTGTAACACTGTTGTACTCTCCATCTAGCTATCCTTAGCTCGATTTTCAGAATGTACACAATTGTGATGTCTCTCAGCTTTTGTCAGATTTGGCTGGGGTCCATTGATCCTGGCAGCGCAGTGAATCCTCGCAGCACGCTACGCTCTTTTTACAGCGCTAAGAGGATTAGCGCTCACTAGTCTATCAGGATTCATCCTGGGAGGGGGGGGCTACCTGATGCTGATGCACTGATGGATCCGGCAGAACGTCTCGAAGATGAACAGCCGTGCGTTTTCAATGAAATCCTCCAAGCAGGCCACCAAGAAGAAGTCGTTCACTAGCACCTTGAAAACAAATATGAGTCCATTCAAATTATGTGCTTTGGAAGTTGTGTAAATATTGTTGACGGTTCAATGAATGGCTCGGAGACTTAACTATGCATTTTTAAAACAGTCTGTTTAAAATTAACCTAATTTTCCATTCAAAACAATTCATAATTTTTATAGAAAAATACTTTTTCACCAATAAACATTTACAGTAAAGTGTGTAACTTCTGCACACAAGTAGCACAACTGAATTACAAAAATAATGGTCTAAAATATATTTTAAAATGTAATTTATTCCTATTACAGCAAAAATGAATTGTCAGCATTCAGTCTTCAGTGTCACATGATCCTTCAGAAATCATTCTAATATGCTGGATTTGGACAAGAAACATTTCTTATTATTATCAATGTTGAGAATCGTTGTCCTGCTTAATATTTTTATATGTAATGAAGAGAGTTAGAAATTAGATTTCTTTAGTAAAAAATGTAAAAGTACTTACAGTTCGATCAATTTAATTTAATATTTTAGTGTATTAATTTCTTGAAACAAAACTAAACAAAAAAGTCTAACACAGCCCAAACTGCTGAACAGATATATATAAAATATATATATATATATATAAACCCTACAGCTGAACCTAGATCAGCTTTTACAGACACAATTACCAAAGGCATAAACTGAAATGGTGGTTAAAAAAAGAAAAGAAAAAAAGCCAGCTGAGATTATGTTTTCACAGGTCTGAATGCTAAACGCTCCCTCTGGCCCAACTAGGCCACATCTAAAAGAGGAGCTGCCTCATAGCTGTAGGTCTGAGAACTGACAGCAGAAATGCTTTGAAAAGCCTAGTTGGAAACAGCATTAAATTACAGTAGACAGGGATTTGCAGTGAATGAATGGACCTATGGCTATAAGCAAAAGGATGAGCTTTCCTCTCAATATACAATTCCAACATATTCAAACTGAGGGAACTAGTGTACAGTGGGAATCACAGGGATGACAGCTCTGGTAGCAACACAGTAGGTGGTGGTCTTACCGACTCGCACTCCCTCAGTTTTTTCTGGGCGCTGTCAAAATCAAAGTTAACGTAGAGGCACTCCACAAACTCTGTGATGGGATCCTTGTATGTGTACGACTCCTGTTGAGAGAGTGAAAGCAGAGCGAAACATTAATCTCGTGCTAATTTGACAGTGAGTGCCAAAGTCAGGGGTATAAATGTGGCGTCGCCCCAAGAAGCACTCTGACGACTACATTTAAAAAGAGACGTTAATTCACAAACTCTGAATCAATACTTAAAAGGAAGCACATCTAGTATGAGCGTAATGGAATGCGATGATGCTTCTCAAAGAAACCTCAAAGGAGAATCAAAATCACATCTTAACCACAAAGAGGACAATCTTCACAACAACCTGAACTCAAATAAACTCATTTGAGTTTATTTGAGTTCAGGTTGAACTCATTTGAACAAATTTGTTTCAAATAAGTGGTTCGGTTCGCGTATCAAACTACCAAAGTCACTTATGACGCAACGAAGCCTCGTTTACTGAAATCACGTGACTTTGGCACTCCGAACCACTGATTCGAAAAATGATTCGTAAAGCTTCAAAGCAGTGTTTTGAAATCGGCCATCACTAGATATTGCTGAAAAGTCGTTTTTTTAGAGTTTTTTGGCGCACAAAGTATTCTCGCTGCTTTATAATATTAATGTTGAACCACTGTACTCACATGAACTGTTCTAAATATGATTTAGTACCCTTCTGAGCATCTGAAAGTGTTAATTACCTTGCTGGCAATGGACTAGGTGCACAAGATGGCGCCGGTAGGCTGCGGCGATGTGAGTGTGCGCATGGTTACTTGCGCTCGTGACCTTCTAGTCTTAGCGACGCTTGCATTAGGTGCAAGAAGAAACTTAAATATGAAAATATGAAACTTGGCGAGATATAATGAATGTTTTTTTTTTTTTAATTAAAGAGAAGATAAATTAAAGAGAATATGGTGGTCTATCAGATACGAAAGAAAGGCCCCCCCAAAAAATTGCAAAAGCTCCACGACCCCACCGTTAAAAAATATATACCAACATTTACCAACAAATACATTTATTAACAAGTTTGTAAGAATTTCATGTGAATTATGAGAACTAAGATGTAAACATTCTTTACAAATATATTTAAATCCATAACACTGACCTTACATACTTTCAAAAAAATCAAATTTTAGAAAAATTGGAATATTTTAATTATTTTTAATATATTAATTTGGACTAGCAAACGGCCCCCCTGCAATACCGCTACATCCCACCAGGGGGCCGCGGCTCACAGTTTGGGAAGCACTGCTCTAATGTATGTCATCAGAGATAGAAATAAACATGAATATGTTTGGATGTTGAATATGATATGGACTCAATGTATGCTTTAGTAACTTTATTTGATAACATTATTATCGCAGTATTATTTAGTAGCCAATGTAATTTAAATGCATATCATTTCCAGTGTTTGTATTTCGTGTTTCTATTATTACTTATGTTACTTATTTAGTTCAAGTGAGATGTTCAGGAAAGAGCATATGCTGGATAAATCATTATCTGTCTGGTCTATAAGCATCAAAAACAAACTTAGCCCTACCTATATTAAACTGTTTGTGTTATAACTACAGTTATAAATGTAAATGAATCACAGTCTTTTTACAGCCCTTGTTTTTATCTAAAAAGATGATGCAAAGAAAACATGTCAAATATGTAGTGATCATATTGATGGAGCAATTGATGTAGCCGAGGTAAGTGAAAATATGCGCAGAATTGAGAAAATATTATTCATGGAGATAAATTGTAGCCTATCGGAGGGCAAACGTGTGAATGTCCACGAGGCATTTTATGCAAACAACTCTAATCGAATTACAGTAGGCATTGTCGTCATTGTATTTGCGTACACCCCATGAGTTTGTTCATTAATCTAACCCATGCATGTGTTTAAATGCCATTGACTAATGTGATTGTAATATATATTTATTAGTCGTATTTAAAGTGATGTAACAGATTCAATAAACTACTATAAGAGATCATTTTTCGGCTTTCTCGTTTCACAAAACCGGAAGTATCTATGCGTATACTCGCTGGTCGGAAATCCAACATGGCGGCCACGTGCAACTAGTCCATAGAGGCCTCACTGAGCCATCGAATTTTATCAAAAATTTCTTAATTTGTGTTCTGAAGATGAACCAAAGTCTTACGGGTGTAGAATGAAATGAGGGTAAGTAATTGTTTCTGTAACCATGACAGAACTTTAATTTTTTTTTCCATTTTTGGAATCTTCAAGAAACAGCTAGTTTTATTCTGAAGTAATCAAAACCACTACAACTGATGTCATGTGGGACAATTAGCCTGGTGTTTGATCTGGATGTTGATTGGTTGCACCTCAAAAAGTTGGTATACTCTAAGGGGCTAATCTTTACCAAACCAGGTATTTCACCAATTAATTTTTAATAATCTTCTAGAATGATTTAAAATGTTATTTTCACATCGACAACTCTAAAATAGAGTAAAGGGGCGGTCACACTACACATACTTCCCATTCCATGGACAAAGTCATGCGAAGAAGTTTTGGATTTTGCTGCTTTCCAAAGTTCAAATTTGGAGAACTCTGACCTGAGAATTCGTATCATGAATGTGTAACCAATAGAAGATTAATACGCCACAACATGACCTCTAAGCTAAATTAAAAGAATTCAAACTCTTTGCAGTAAAGTGGAGTTGATAGTTTTTTTTTTGGATTTATTATTTATTTATTATATACTGAACTTATGCTTTTAAAAAAGACGCTGCAGAGTGTAACGTGTGTTTCCCATTCATTACCTAGACTGTGGCTGCCTGCCATAGTCTAATCTGTGCCGCCACACTTTCAAACTAAACTGAATATATTTTAAAACTTCTCACATTACCATAAATGTTCTCTAAAGTTATTTTCCACCATTACTTTGGCAAATAATCTGCCAAATGAACTAAACTGAAGACGCGATATGGCTTTGTGCCCTCATCAAATAGCAAAAGACGATTTGATAAGGGTTAATTAAATAAGTATATAGTCTGTTTGCAATGCGTGTTTCAAATCGAAGTGCGCACGTTGCTCATACGATCAGTTCATGGTCCAGTGTTTTCCACGTCTCAGTTCACAGTGAATGAATGCATCTCTGCATGTGCTAGGAGTTTAGAATACATTTGGAAACATTAGTTGCGCATTATTTTCACATTTGCATAATTTCCCTTTTTTTTGTAAAAAGATGATTACAGCATTTCACTAGATTTGCTATGGGATCCGTTTCCAACAGAAACGGTGGTTTACTGCCAAAATAAAAGCTCAAGGGTTTTATCTCTTGCAAGTGTAGAAATTAGAACGTATTTTAATTTCCTACTATAGTTTAAAATAAAATAATATACTTATGAAATATTTATTTTACAGTACATTTACTTTATGCCTATTACTATCATAGGAATAATAATATTAAATTATTATTATTAATATTATATTATTATTATATTCAAATTGTTTGCCTTCCTAAAACACCAAACACCATTTGTGCTGAAAAGGTAAGAACAGGGTTTTTTTTGTGGCTGACCTTATTGCATATGTATTTGTAGGAGATTCCTTCACAAATCTATGGAAGGAGAGTATTTAAATGATTCATGCAAGGGGATTTACTAAGGTTTGCTCTAGTCAATTTACAGTATTTGTGGCACTATTTACTTCCCCAAAAAAGTGTCTTAAACCAGACACTAATATGCGATGCGCTTGGTAGATTGCGTTTGTCATTATGGAAATGATCTGGCTGCATCTGCGTTCTTTAATGTGACCGTCGTTAGTAGATCAGGTGCAGAACTTTACACTACCATCAGTGTTTTTTTGCAATTGCACTCTCACACTAATTTGCCCAGACTAAAAAGAGAATTGAGACCCCATTTAAAGTTCTGATACAAGTTAATTCACAAACTCTTTTCTTTGTTCAATTTGTACACTGAGAGTTCAAAATTAAGAGCTCCAACCCATGTTCAAAGTGCACCAGATTGATGAATTTAACTTTAAAATGTACAAAAATACACATGCCGCTGGACCCCCCAAGATAAACCGATGTCCACCCACCAATCTCACAAAATCTTGTGGGAAACACTGGTGACATAATATCACAACTGTTGCAGCATCCATAGAAATTTCCACAGCATAACTATATACCCACGAGCCATTCAGAAAATCTACCAGCTAGTTAAATCTGCGGAAATCACGCTAACCTGTTGGATGACTTTGACCAGGTCTTTGAGGACCTGACGTCGTTTTCTCACGTCCTTGTTTGTAATGACGGCTGTGGTCAGGTAGCGCAGAATGTGGGGGCACATGGTCTGAATTGCATTCAGGTACCTAAGAAACAGAATCACCATCAGTAACACAAAACACTTTTTTATTCATCACAGTACAAAAGATAGTTAAGTAAGTTTAATGAATATTTGTTTTCAGCTGTTCTTTGAATCCTGAAAAAATGCATCATGGTTTCCACAAAAATATTAAGCAGCTGTTGGAATCTTTTTTTTCGTCGAAGTAGAGACCAGGAGATCTTGGGATATCTTTTAAGCAGAAGTTGATCTTTATTGAGAAAACGTGCGTTGCTGTAGTTATCCAAGACTCTACTAAGCTACTGTACATTGCAGTTTTAAATACATTCAACAGTATAGGTGGAGACAAATGTCCGTTCCCGGCATTTCCCCAGCCTTGATTTAATCAGCATAACAGTATCATTCAAATGCAGGGGGTGCGAATCAGATCAGTCTGAAGGGGGTGCTAATGAAATCAGTCTGACAGTATAGCCCATACCTTTACATTATAGTAGAGACAAAAGGGACAGCTGTTCCTTAAACTTGTCATGCCAAATAAACAGGAAGATACCCACAGACCAAATGTTAATGTCTGCCTGACTTAATCCCCTTAGACTGTAACACAAAATGTAAAAACCACCATGTACATAACTTTTTATAAATTTGTAATCCCACACAGCACAACTGTTTTAATCATAATAATAAGTTGCTTGAGCACCAAATCAGCATATTACAATGATTTCAGAAGGATCATAATGATGCTTTGCCATTTTTGTCATTACTGTTGTACCAAGCCCGAACTTTTGAACTGTAGTGTATATTTTGTTTCTGTATTTTGCAATAACAAATATTACTTTAAAATTTTGCAGTAACTGAAACTTTCCAAAATTAAACAATATTGAATCAGAATCAGATCCAGATTTGAGTAACTGAATTTTGTGCCTTTAAATGCAAACGAGCTGCTGCTCCCGGCCTCTTTCCAAAAGAGGGCGGAGCTTTAACAGCTTGTGCTTTGGTTGCTCAACAACAACAAAGCTGGAGAATCTCACGCAGCCAAAATAATGATTGTCAGTAACGGTGTTCAGCCTTACATTTGTTCAAACCGCAGTCGGACACTGATGGAGAGACTCAGGAAGCAGTTACAACTTTTAGAATGCATCTGGATGTTTCTGAATGGTGAGTGAATTAATTCATGTAGCTGTTGTGGAATTGATTCAACTCATTAACTAGCATAATCCGTCATGTTAATCTTTTGTGCAGGGGGCAGGGTTTATGTAAATTTTAGGGCTAGTGTTAACCCAGGAAGAAGCTCGATGTAGTCCCTACCAGCCGTTTGTTGAAGTCTTTAAACAGAATTCTTTGAACTTTGAGCGTTGTAACTTTGCAGATGTTGTTTATGCTCTAACAGCAACATTACACACTAACTTTAATAATACATCACTGGGGTCTTCCAAACACTCAACATAGAGCGCCATATTCAAAGTGCTCAGACGGAGCAGTGCTCATTATATGTTCCCCTAAAAAATGTAACGCTCTCAAGAGCAAATCTCATTAACGGTGAATTTTCCAGCTACCCTGTCCAAAAGTAATTGTTGCAAACACAACACAGCACTTCCTGGCAAGTCTCTTTAGCGACAACAAAAATGTTATGCAAATGTGGTTTGTTGCACTTCTGCATTCTTTAATGAGCAATTTGAGCCCTTGTTATAGCTGAAGAAGGAATTTTGTGTAGTCGTACTCACTGGGGCTGATAGAGGAACAGCTCGATGATGTTGTCTCTGCCTTTGGGGTGGTTAAAGAAGACAAACAGAGACCAGTGTATGAGCCACGTCCTCTGCTGCAACGACTGAAGGGGGGAACTCACCGACTGAACCGTGGCAGGCAAGAAAAACATGGTTTAATTAAAAATATGTCAACGGTGCTTCAGCCTTATGTCATACCGTTGACGTTACATTACTAGCAGGGACTAGCAAAGCAAACGAGAATGCTGTAAATCCACACACATCCATCTTTAACTGCACCGCAAATAAAAACGCCAAGCATTTACTTCTCAAAGCTGATGCAATGTAAATGTCATCCTGGTCAATTTTGTGTGTATAGGTGATCTAATGCCTGATGTCTGCTAAAGGACTGTTATATCTGAGCTCAAAGGAACATGGGTGATACAGCAAATTAACCAGCGGGAAGGATATTGGATTTCTACAGCTGATGAAATACAGCTGCAAAGCTTCTATTATACAGGGCAGACAGAGGCTTGAGGGATGCTGGACAGACTTACGTTGTTGTCGATGGTCTCTCGTAAGCGGGTCAAGTCCTCCATGGCCGCCTCCCAGTTCTGCATGAGGATCTCAGATGCCAATTTCCCCCAGAGAGAGCTCAAAGCGTTCCTGTCCGTGGAGGGAACCTGAGTCGTGACAACAAAATATTTTGTTGGTATCAATTCTCTGCCAATTTCCACAATATAATTTCATTGATCCTATACATTTTTTGGAAATATTGTTGCTCCAGTGTTGACAACAATGGTCACGATTGGTCAAGACACCCACAACTCTCTTTTATTTTGTTAGAAAACAATTGAGAACATTTACAGTTTTAAATAACTTTTCTATTTTAATATATTTTTAAAGCTGATTTATTGAATTATCAGCATCATTATGTCCTCATTGTCACATGATCCATCAGAATTGTATTCATTTAATATGCTGATTTGGTGCTCAAGAATTTCTTTTCAGGATGTTTTCATTTAAAAAAATAAAAATAAATAAAATTGAAATTAAAATCTATTGTAACATTATAAATGTCTTTACTGTCCCTTTTGATCAATTTAACGCATTCTTGCTGAGCAAAAGAATTATTTTTTGCAAATAAATAAATTAAAAATCTTAATTGTTCTAAACTTTTGAAATGTATATTTTAAAAAAATTATCAAACATATCCTGGTATGAGCAAAGTTAGTTTTGAGATATTTAAAACACAGTTACAATGCATAATACTTTTATGTTCCTTTAACAACCTTTCTAAACATCTCAAGGTACTGTTACTGGTTGTTTGTTCCAAGTAAAAATTATTAAAAACAAATTACTTCAATGCCATTGAAACAATCAGGGAAGAAAGAAATTAATTTGCTTCTACTGTCTGCCAAAGGCAGTATTTCAGAGTCCATTTCACACTTCACAAATCAAATTAACCAAAAACCCAGGATAAAACATTAGCAGTCTTGCATTCATGAACAAGAACACTTACTAGCACACGGAAGAAGTAGAGATACTCCGCAGCCCCCGAGTAGTTGCCACATTCATACTGGAACTTGGCATAACGGTACAGCGTATCCAAATATTCCTGACGAAACTGAGGGAGAAGAATACAGAGATATCGCAAAACATTGGTGAAATGAAATATTCAACAATACAATAAGCTGTCAATTAGCTTCACTGAAATTAAAAAGGCGGATATAGTTTGAGGTATGTTGCAAAACTTACACCATGTTTGTCTGCTAAATATTCAAACAGCATCCTCCCATCTCTAAGAAAAAAAGAAGTGCATTGTTGTAGTGACTTGGCATATGTTAACCACCAATAACACCAGATATTATATTTCAAGGTGCAGTAAACAGTAATATGAGGACAGCAGACCTGGTGGACTGCATTTGCCTCTGTGTCTCTGGATCTTCAAACATCTTCACTATGGGTTCAGTCTCAGACTGGAGCTGCTTCAGCTGGGCTACCACTGTGGTTCTTTTCTCCCTTAAGGCTACAGAGAGAAATTATTACATGTAATAATATACATAAAATATATGGGCAACACTTTATTTTACAGTGTCATTGATACATATGTTACAAGTAGTTACGATACTAATAACTATAAATTTTGCATAGTTACATGCAACTAACTCTAAACCAACCCAAACCCTAATCCTAACCCTATAGTAAGTACATGTAGTTACTTAATATTACTCAGTACTTAAATATATAATTACAGTGTAACAAAGACACCTTAAAATAAAGTGTAACCAATATATAGTAACTCTATTTGATGTGAAAATCTTCATTACATGTAATTCACATTTACCTCAGGAAAACCATTCAATGACCATAAACTCATTAGTTGACTAGAAAAATGAACTCTGTAGGAGCATTTTGTCATATATATATATATATATATGTATACAGGGTTAGGTAGGTTACTTTTAAAATGTATTTCACTACAGATTACAAAATACATGCTTTAAAAAGTAATTTGTAACGTATTTCGTTACATTACTCAAGTTTAGTAACTTAATCTAAATACTTTAGAATACTTTGGAATACTAATAAGTGTGGAACAAACACAAAAAAGGTAATTGCGAGTTTTTATCTCACAATTCTGACTTTTTCCCTCAGAATTGCATGATATAAAGTTGCAATTGTGAGTTATAAATGAATAATTATCAGATATAAACTCGCAATTTTGAGAAAAATCTGAATTATGAGATATAAACTCACATACTAAATTCACAATTGCGAGAAAAAAGTCTGTATTGTAAGTTCATATCTCCCGATTCTGACTTTATAACTTGCAATTGTGAGTTTAAATCTCTCAAATCTGAGAAAACGAAGTCAGAATTGTGAAATGCAAACTCACAAATGTGAGGGGAAAAAAACTAATTGTGAGAGAAAGTTGCAGAGACCTTTTTTACAATTATAAAGTGACTCACAAACAACTATCACAAAACATGAAAACAGTCGTGGATCATGCAGGTCATGAAAGGACAGTTAAGTTAACAGTTGGGCAATTTTTTTTAATAAAATCAGTCATTTTGTCTTATTCAGGACAATACTAAATAAAAATAACAAAATTATGATCCCTCTTAAAAGTATTAAAATGCTGATGAAACTTAACTCTGCTTTTTCAGACGGTCAGAGTTAGAGAATCACCAATTGCTGTTTAAATTAAAATTATTAAATTTAAATTATTAATTAAAATTCAAAGTAATCACTTTGGTAATCTAAAATACTTTTCAGATGTAACTGTAATCTGATTACCACCCATTTAAATGTAACTGTAATGAAATACAGTTACTCAAATTTTGTATTGAATCAAAGGGAATTGAATCAAATCACAAATTTGTGAATTTAAATCTAATCAAATTGTAAAATTAGTATCAATGCTCAGCCCCTTTACAGTTAAACTATATATGTTTTTTATTTAACTCCATTTTAGGTGAGACGGAAACACTTACAATGTGGAATGTCTTTGTCAGGATAAAGGTTCTTATATACATCCATGGCAAAATCCACCATGTTTGTGTCGCTGAGAAGATCCAGCTTCCCTTGGAGAAGTTCTTTCTCATTGTAGATCTGCGAGGTGACAATAAACATCAGATTTAACAGCACTATATCAGGATTTCTCAATACATAATAGCATCATAATAATAACACTTTAACAGACATGCATCAAAGTCAACGCATAAAATATTACATGTATATTTTCATTTATCTTACAACAAACAATAAAGCACTTTCGTTGTGCTAAGCGATGGTATCCCATGGTAATAGTATTTTAATATATAGCACAATAATTAATAATGACAATATTCACGTATGGTATACGAGTTACTTTGAAGAATATCATGGTGTTTTTACAACAAACACCACCATGTCCAAGTAACATGGTGCTAATTGGGTTAGAGTAGATAGAGAGATCAGAGCTACGGATTACGAATTCTTGCTTTAAATACAGCTGATCTGTCAAATAAATGAAAAGACGTGTTTAATGAAATTATCACTATAAAGAGGACATTTCTGCTTCAATTTCAGAAAAGAAAACCAAACCATGTATTCATCATGTATTCAGATCAGCTGATCCACCACACGTGGCGCTGCCCGTTTATCGACTACCAATCAATTAAAATATAACCGATCAACGAAGCATTTGCTTTACACAGCTGTGTTTTATACATTACCTCCTTAACAGAGAGAAATTCCAGCAGCGGAAAGACCAAATGCCGATCTAAAAAATGCGCGATCTTGGTGGTGAGATCGTATTCCGCCATTTTGGAAATGAAAATGAGCTTTTAAAAAACTTTATTCAAACACTGAGGAGACAACGGTGAACTCCACAAGCACTCTCAACCAGACTCATGCTGGTTGTCAGGTAGGTGTGGTTATTGTTACGTACAAATTTACGTTCA